>VDFB02193867.1:673434677-673626142 GCA_007258455.2 Sequoia sempervirens | reverse complement strand
TACGATTTTGACATTGAGTATGTCAAAGGGAAGAATAACGTTGTGGCAGATGCTTTGTCTAGAAGGCCTCACTTGAGCTCATTGTGTGAGCTTAATGCTGATTGGAAGGAGTTGTTGCTTGCTGATTATGCCAAAAATCAGTTTGCAACCAGCGTTATTGAGGGTACTTTTCATGATGAAAGGTACAAGGTAGTTGATGGGTTGATCCACTACAAGGGAAGAATCTTCTTGGTGGCTGATTCTAAACTTAAGAAGAAGATTTTGGTGACTTTCCATGACAGTCCACTTGCTGGTCATCAAGGGTACTTCAAGACATACAAGCAAATTCGAGAGAGATTCTCTTGGAAGGGGTTGAAAGATGATGTTCAGCGTCACATCAAGGAGTGTAGTACTTGTCAAATGAATAAAAATGAGCACTCTCTTCCAGCTGGTCTACTGCAGCCACTTCCCATTCCAAATCAAAAATGGGAGAGTATCTCTATGGATTTCATCACCGGGTTGCCTAGGGCTCAAGGCAAAGACTGTATTTATGTTGTAGTGGACAGATTGACCAAATTCTCTCATTTCTTTGCCATCACAAGCACATTTACAGCAGCTCAAGTTGCAGATTTGTTCTTCCACGAAGTATTTAGACTGCATGGGTTGCCTAAAAATATTGTGAGTGATAGGGACAGCAAGTTCCTAAGTACCTTTTGGCAGGAAATTTTTAGGATGAGTGGTACCGTGCTTACTCCAAGCACTAGCTATCACCCACAAACGGATGGTCAAATGGAGATTGTGAACAAATGGTTGGAGGGCTACCTCAGAAATTATGTCTCAGAACAGCAAAGAGCATGGGTAAAATGGCTCCACTTGGGAGAATATTGCTACAATTCATCTTTCCACATGTTAATAAAGATGTCTCCATTCATGGCCCTCTATGGTTACGAGGCTCCAAGCTTTGCTGATTTGGTGTTTGGAGATAGCAAAGCTCCCCAAGCCAAGGATTGGTTGCAGCAGAGCCAAGATGTTTTGAAATCCTTGAAGGACAACCTTCAAATGGCACAAAATCAGCAAAAGATGTACGCTGATCAACAACGTATTGAGCACTCATTTGAGGTTGGTGATATGGTATATCTTCGGCTTCAGCCCTACAGACAGTCCACACTTAAGAAGAGTGGAGCTGAGAAGCTGAAACCCCGCATCTATGGACCATTCAAAGTTGTTAGGAAGGTTGGAGCGGTGGCTTATGAGCTGGAACTACCATCAAGTAGTAAGGTCCACAATGTCTTCCATGTGTCTTGCCTCAAAAAGGCCCTTGGACACAACGTTGTGGCTTCATCACAGTTACCTCCTTTGGATGAAGAAGGGCAGTTGACTTTGGTTCCAGAACAGATTATTGATTTTAGAGAACGTTCCTTGAGGAGGAGAACGATCAAAGAGTATTTGGTAAAGTGGAAGAATTTACCATTGGAGGATGCTACTTGGGAAGATGAGGAGATTCTACAGCATCCAGACTTGTGGTTGCTTGAGGGCAAGCAATCTTGGGGAGGGCGGACTATAATGTCCCCTTCTCAGCAGTGATCATTTCTGTTGACCATTGGCCTATTCCGGAGGCCCGTAGGCTGTGCGGATGGTGAAATTAGGGTTTCCTAGTTTTGAGGAGGCTGTTGCTTGGAGTTTGGGATTCTGATTGCGGATTCTTTCTAGGTTTTCAGAGAGCTTCACAGTGGTGTGTTCAATTTGGCTTTCCGGGCAACTTCGCGAATTTACTATTTTTAGTAAATTCTATTTTTGGCAGTGGACAGTTTGGGTTCAGTTCAGTTGGGCTTCTTCTGCAGTTGTTTCTGCTGGCACTTCAATTCTTGGCCTTGGGCGCATTTTTTAGTGGAGAGATAAGTATTTTATTATAATATTATTATTTTAATATTATACCCCTTTTCCTAGCAGTGCAACTTTAAGTTGTTTTTAAAAAAGGGGACTTTTGAGGGTCAAGGCGTCATAAGGAGATAAATTATATTTTAATGTCAAATTTTGAGATTATTAAATGGGATGCCCTTTTGAGAAATGAAGTTTATTTTAAAAGTGAAATATTTTATGGAGGAAAAGGGACGCCATCTTTTGGAGGGAAAAGAGGAATTTGAAAATTAGGGTTTTGGGGCGCCCTCTGGAAGTTTCTAGATGTTTCTCTCACTTCTATTTAAGCAGGCCTCAGCTCTTCATTTGGTATCTTCTGTCTACTACACTGTTATGCTACTGGATTGATTTCAGGCACTCGCTTCAAGGAAAGCACACCTCCTAGCATTGGCTCATCTTCTTGCTTGAAAGATAGCAACTAGTTGAGAGGTTAGCTTGTAGTTGAGTTGTTTTCACATTTCAGTTGAGTGGTTTGCATTTTGGAGTTCTAGTTTGTGTTTTTGTCATATTTTTGATGTTGCTGAATGTCATTGAAGAATGTAAGAATTGCTCACAAGTCAGAAAATAAAAACGTTATCATTCTGGGTATTGCATATATCTGTTTGTCAATAAAGGGCGACCTTTATAGCTAATTTACAGATTTTAATTATGTGTCTTTATTTTTATTGAGCAAAATCGCCCTTGCAGCTGGGTCGTACCATTTAGGGGGTGTCTTGGGATGTGTGCAAATCAACGAGAGTTGTTTAGTGTGGTTTTGAGCTTTCATTTTGGACGCCTTCATCACATAAGCATTCTGCACTTCGTTTGAGGTCAATAGGATGTGATTTGAGCAAGTTATGAACGATTAAGTGGATATTATGTTGCAGATTTTACCCATTTGATGTGCAGGTCTGACAGATCAGAACTTAGAGAACTATCTCTTGGTCAGTGCATGAGCTTTGAAAGTTGTATTCTGCCTTTGGAAACATTCTACATATTTGCAGCAGTGAATAATTGACATTACTCTTGATTTAAATGATCTTTCTGATATCTTGTAAGCTGTTAGTAGTACTATCAGCAATTCATCTTAATCTTGCAAATTGAGTTATTGTACATCCCCACTGAATAAGTGGAAGAGGCTGGCTTGCCGCCTATTTACTGGTTTTTGCTTTGTAATTTCCTAAGATTCCGCCATATGGTCGCCTCTTATCCATCACGGATTGAGTAGCACATACTTGGTGTTGAGCTATTTTCAGTATTGCATTAGTTAGGGATCCTCTGACCGAATGCTCGTCGTTCATCGGCGCATCTTGTGGTTAGAGTTCTTATTCAACAATTTCCTTTGAGATCCTCTGGCCAATGCTCACACCTTGCCCACATCGGGATCCTAGTGTACATTCTAGTTAGAGTTACTTTCCGCATCATTTTGGTTTATGCTAACCTTAACGGGTGTGTGTTGCATTGTAATTGTTATTAAAAAAAATCAAAAAAAAAATTGGTCCGGTTCATTACACTGATTCTAGTTGGGTTTGTGAAATCTCCACCATTTTCATGTTCAATCCAAGCTTCAAAGTGAAAAATTTTAGATTTTCTTTATGTCTGAGGGGCAGAATGAGGGTTAAGGGGGGTTCAAGCGAACCTCTAGGGGTTCGCTCGTACCTTGGTTTAGGTGAACCACCCCACATAATGCATGTTTATGTGGTTTTTGGGCAGGAAACTAGGGAATGGGTGCACTCAAACCCTTGTTTAGGCACACCCCTTTTGGGTTCAGTCAAACTTGTAGGTTCGTACGAACCCCCAAAATCACTTTTTTTGCCATGGGGTCATTTTTTGTGAGTTTTCCTTCCACACTAGAATTGTAAACCACTATTGTGGCTTCACCCTATGGTAGTGAGCCCTCTGGTTTGTTAACCCTCATTGGACAGTAAGTCCTATTTTGGACAATAAGTCATGTTTTAGACAGTAAGTCCTATTTTGGAAAAGTAAGTCCTATCTTAGGAGTGAGCCTTCTGACAATGACCCTTCATATTCAGTTTAAGAATTCTCTATATTGTGAGCTAATCCTCATCGTGGTTTTTCCCTCATTGGGTTTTCCATGTAAATCTAGTGTTATTGTGTGTATGGTTTTACTTCTTTTTGTTTTTTCTTCTACACTTAATGATTAATCACACTAGTAGATTAAAAGATTTGTGAATGGTTATTTATCTAACTTCTAGTGAATAATTTAAAGGATAAAATTTCTACAATTGATTTACCCCCCTTCTCATGTGACTTTTACAACAATTGGTATCATAGATTGGTTCCTTGGAGAAGAGCTTAACCGCTAAAGGTTTGGAATAGTGAACAAGATAGTTATTAAGTACATCCTAAGTTCGATGGCACCAACTACACTTTCTGGAAGGAAAAGATGGAAGGATATCTGTAATACTATGAATATGATGTTGAGAAAGGTTATAAGACTCCATACACAGCTCTAACTAATGGTATGAGTACTGCTAATGAAATTAAAGCACATGAAGTGAAGAAAAAGGAAAAAATTATTTTTAAGAATTGTCTTTCACATTCCAAATTAATTAAAGTTGTAAATCTAAAGATTGCTAAATATGTTTGGGATGCATTGGAAAATATCCATGAAAGAGATGAAAAGGTTAAAGAAGCAAAATTGCATAATTTAGAGGCATAATTCAAGATCCTGCGAATGTTTGAAGATGATAACATTAAATCCTATGTACAAAGAGTAGATGAGATGGTAGATGGAATTCAAGGACTTGGTGCGATGGTGGATGAATCCATGATACTTAATAATATTCTCGGAGCTCTCCCTGATGCATATAGTGATAAGGTATTTGCTATTGAGGAATTTGTAGATTATAAGACCTATACTAAAGTTCATTTGTTGGGTACTCTAACCTAATTTGAAATGAGAAATCCTAGCTTGAGAAATGGATCAAAGACAAAAACTACTTTCAGGGCTACATGTGTTGAAGAATCGGATGAAGAGAGCTTTGATGAAGTGGAAGCTAACTTTGTAAGGAGAATGAAAAAGGGCATCGGTAAGTATCAAGGGAAGCTACCTTTCAAATATTTTAGTTGTGGAGGAATTGGTCATTATGCTTCGAGATGTCCTAAAAGAGATGAGAGGAATAAACAAAGAGAAGGCAAAGAAAACAAAGGAAGGACAATCAAGAGAGCATATTATGTAAATGAAGATGCTAGTATTTTTAATGAAGAATTTCATTATGGATATTTTGATGATATTGAATTCTTGTTCTTGGCTATAAAAGATGAATCTACTTCTACTAATACTGAAAGACATGTGAAGGAAAGCGCTCTGGAGAAGGTTGAAGGTAATGTGATCTCTTCTCTTCATGCTAAACAAGAAAAGAACTATTGGATTATTAATAGTGTCTGTTCACATCACATGATCGGTGAAAAAAGTAAGTTTGTTAAACTTGAGAAATATGATGGAGGCTTAGATAAGTTTGAAAATGATACTGGTGCTAAGATTTGTGGGATAGGTTCAGTCAATTTTTATGGAAAGCATAATACTGATGATGTCTACTATGTTAAGGGTTTAAGGCATAATCTCTTGAGTGTTGGATAGATGTGTAGTAAGGGATATAATCTTGTGTTCAAGGATGAGAAATGTGAAATAAGGAAATGATCTAGAATAGTGATTGCTACTGGAAAGAAGTATGAAGGAAATATTTATCAACTTAAGGCTTTAGATGGACATTGTTTTATGCCTCAAATTAATGATGGCTGGTTATGGAACCAAAGGATGTTTCATATGAATTTTGATAATATGGTGAGAATCAATGTTGTACAAGTTGTGAGAGATTTACCAAGAATTACAAAACTTGTTAATACTATTTGCAAGGACTATCAGTTTGAAAATCAAGCAAGAAACAACTTTAAATCAAAGGAGAAATCTACTATCAAACTACTGGATTTGATTCACATAGATCTTTGTGGTTTACAAGGGTGAGAAGTCTATAAGGTGACAAGTTTTTTATGCTTTTGATTGATGACTAATCTAGATTCACATGGGTTACTTTTCTTAGAGAATATAATGATTAATTAGACAAATTCAAATCATTTAAACCTATGGTTGAGAATGAAAAGGATATGAAAATAAAATTCTTAAGGTTTGACAGAGGTGAAGAATTCACCTCCAATGAGTTTAACATTTTTTTTGAAGCACAAGGAATAAGAAGAAATTGTCTGCTCCTAGAGCTCCTCAACAGAATGGAGTTGTTGAAAGAAAGAACACAATGGTTCAAGAAGCTACTAGATCAATGATTATTGAGGCAGGTCTACTGGAATTTTACTGGAGAGAAGAAATTCACACTGTTGTTTATGTGTTTAACAGAGTTCAAGAAAAATCCAACAACACTAAGACTCCCTATGAGTTGTGGTATGGAAAGATTCCTACTATAAAGTATTTCAAATTTTTTGGAAGTAGATGTTATATTAGAAGAGATAAATAAAGATTAGGAAATTTTTATGCAAGGGTGATGAGGGTATCTTCCTTGGATACTCCCTTAAAAGCAAATCTTATAGATGCTACACTAAAAGGTTGGGAAAGATTGTAGAAAAAACAAATGTAAAGGTTGATGATGCATTGAAGAATTCAATTGAAGTTGATGGCTATGTATTAGATGAACTTGATTATAGAGAAGTAGAAGTTATGGAAGAATAGGAAAATCAGAATGAAGAATAAGAAGCTTTGGTGGTGTCCCCAAAGAAACCTAAATATGTGCAAAATAATCATTCAATAGGTCAAATCATTGGAGACAAGAGGAAAGGTGTATTGATAAGAAGCAGAGCTACTGCTACTACTAGTGAAAAAAATATACATTTACTTTCTACTATAGAACCTAAGAAAGTGAGTGAAGCATGTAAAGATGAGCATTGGATGAGAGAAATGGAATAAGAACTTATGAAGATTGAAAAAAATAAAACCTAGGAATTGGTTCCTAGATCGGAAGATAAAACAATAATTGGATCAAAATGGGTATTCAAAAACAAGTTGAATGAGAATGGAGAAGTGGCCAGAAATAAGGAAAGGCTTGTGTGTAAGGGTTACTCACAAGTAGAAGGTATATATTTTCAAGAGACTTTTTCTCTGGTGGCTAGGATGGAAGCTATTAGAATGTTTTTGGAATTTGTTGCACATAATTTTTTTAAAGTTTATTAGATGGATGTGAAATATGCATTTTTGAATGGTGAGCTAGAAGAAGAAGTCTACATGGAACAATTGGAAGGATTTCAGTTCTCAGAACAACCAGATATGGTCTACAGATTAAAGAAGGAATTATATGTATCAAATAAAGCTCCTAGAGCTTGGTATACAAGGTTGGATAAATACTTGATTCAACAAGGTTTCAGTAAAGGTATGACAAATAGCAATTTGTATTTCAAAATTGAAAATGAAAAAATCTTGATAGTAGTTGTATATGTTGATGATATTATCTTTGGAGGAAATAAAACAATGTGCAAACTTTTTGCTAAAGAAATGAAAAAAGAGTTTGAGATTTCTATGTTTGGTGAGATGAATTTCTTTCTTGGGCTACAAATCAGTCAAATAGAAAAAGGGATTTTTATTTCATAATCAAAGTATGTAAAAGAAATGATGAAGTTTGGAATGAATGGTTCTAGATTGGTATGCACTCCTATGGTGACTGGCTACAAATTGAGTAAAGATGATGATTCACCTAATGCTGATTAGAGAAAATATAGATTTATGATTGGAGGACTGCTATATTTAATTTCTACGAGACCAAATATCATCCATTCAATTTTTCTTGAGGCTAGATTTCAAGAAGATCCTAATGCAACACATGTTGCTATTGTTAAGAGGATATTTAGATATTTAAATGGAACTCTGGATTATGGCTTATGGTATCCTAGGGATACTAATTTTACACTGAGTGCTTATATATATGTAGATTGGGCAGGTTGTGTTGATGACAAAAAAAGTACTTGAGTGGTGGTGCATTATTTCTTGGTTACAGATTAGTATCATGGCTAAGTAAAAAACAAGATTCAATTTCCTTATCCATGGCATAGGTTGAGTATATTGCTGCAACATCTTGCTGCACACAAGTTTTGTGGATGATATAGACATTGAAGGATATCAAATTAACGTATAATGATCCCATCTCTATTATTTATGATAATACAAGTGCAATCAACATTTCAAGGAATCTAGTGATGGACTCAAGGAAAAATCACATATCAATAAGGTATCATTTTTTGAGAGAGAAGGTTATGGAGAATGAAGTAAAGCTTGAGTATGGACCTACAAAGGATCAGATTGCTGACATATTTACTAAGGCTCTTCCTAAAAATACTTTTGAGTATCTCTGGGAGAATTTAGGGGTCCTTGCCCCTCCTTCCTTGAACTAGATGCATATGGAGATGCATCAATTTGGAGGATCTATGGATCTATCTTCCTTTTGGACTGATTTTTGGTGGCTACCTCTTGGGGGGAGTAGGTAGTGTTACATGTTGTCATTGTGCAAATGTTTGAGTGTACTCCTAAGGGGGAGTATTCTATACTAGTAATGTTCTTAATGTCAAAGGGGAAAATAATGTAAAATATCTTTTTCCTTTTCCATTGATGTCAAAGGGGGAGAAAGTATCATGTGAAAAAAAAAAAGTAAGGGGGAGAAAGCATTCTTGGAGATTGATGGTTTAGAGCTGTTGTGTTGTCTTTGATGGTTTCTCACATCATGTGTTGCCATCAATGAAAAAGGGGGAGATTGTTGCATGTATGAAGGTGTTGTTATTGATGTCAACTAGTTAACTAGTTGTCAACTAGTTGATGTTGTCAATAATGTCATGAAAGTTGGTTATTGGTTGTATATATCGAGGATATTGAGAAAATTGTAATAAAGAAAGTTTGTAGGTATTTTGTGTGTGCTTTCGGTTTTTCTCTGAGATGTTTTCCTATTCTAGTATGGTTTTTAGGTATTATTCATGGTTGTTATTAGTTTTTGTATCAAGAATTTGGGTCTTTGGATCATTGTTTAGTGCAAGATATCTTCACTAGTATGTGACTATGCATTTTGGTGTGTTTGGCTGAGGTCCAAGAAAAAAAAATGTAGTTTTTCCAGATTTCTCCATATTTTGTTATCAAGACTTGTGGTTCTAAGAGTAAGCTAATAAGGTCATGCTCAAGTGAAATTTTCTATCCAAAAATATTAAATAGAGTTAAGGTTTTTGTGCTTAATTTTTCTATGTGTTTTACACTAGTGTTGGCCAACCTTGTGTTAAACACTACTCATGAAGTTTATGGAAGCATGTTGAAGCATGTTGGGACTTATTTAGGTCCTCATTATGTATGTGTTTGGGTCTTCCTCATTCTAATTCCATTGTAGAATGTTTTAGCACTAGCCTAATTTGAATTTGAATTTACAAATGATGTTTGACCAACCTTGGATGGGCTTCAAGGTTAAAGATGATATAAATATAAGTTGAGGTGTTTGTGAAATATGAATGCAAGAAATATAGATGTGAGGAAAATGTGAAAAAGTGTGTGTGACACGAGTTTGAGTAGATCAATGCGAAATGTAATTGTCAAGTTTCGAGAGGCAGTGAGCTGAAGGTGTACTCTAGCATTCAACCATGTCTACAACTATGTGAGAAAATTGTGGTGGAAATATTTTTTACATTGAGATAGTTTTCTCTCTGTAAAAATCCTCTTATATCTTCTTTGTAATTCTATGGCAGTGAGCCCTCAGGGTGGTTAACCCTCATTGGATAGTAACTCCTATTTTAGACAAGTAAGTCCTATGTTGGCAGTGAGTCTTCTGACAGTGAGCCTTTGTATTTATTTTTAAAGAATTCTCTATATTGTGAGCTAATCCTCACCATTGTTTTCCCTCATTTTTCTTTCCATGTAAATCTAGTGTTATTATGTGTATGTTTTTACTTCTTTCTATTTCTTCTTCTGCACTTAATAATTAATCACACTAGCAGAGTAAAGGATTTGTGAATGACTATTTATATAACTTTTGTGAAAGTTTTAAAGGATACAATTGCTACAACTGATTCACCCCCCCTCTTAGTTTTCTTGTTTAACAAACTTAGGTCAAAAAAGTTTTCAATCCCTCACTATGAACATTACAGGCACTCTCAATCACTACACAAAACTCTAAAGAAATGTATTTTTCCCTGAATATTTCACCAATAGATCAACCATATCAATGTACTAGTGTGCTAAATATATTGACATCTCCTCTTTGGAAGGTGGCTAATTTTTCTACTAAAAATCCCCCTAAGCCAATGTGCTCTATCTACTTTTTCGAGGGAACATCTACACCATTATTTGGCATAGATTCACTCTTAGCCTCATTCTCTTCATTTTTCTTCCATATCTTGTTCATCTCCTTATTTATCTCAACTAGATCGATCTTCTTTTCTGAACCAAAGGGCTTCACATTTTTACTTCTGCAAACCTTAGATATGTGTCCTAGTTTATTGCATTTATGATATATGACATTTTTTTACTGAACAAAAATTCTTCTTGCCATCTTAGATCTACTTTCAAAAGACTTATGCTCAAATCCATTTCATATATAACAATAACCATTGAATGATTGAAACATCATAGAATTATTGTAACCATTCATCATCTGACTTTTGCATTCACTAGCTTTATGGCCAAATATATTGCATGTATAACATTGACTAGAAAATGACTGAAAACTCTTATTCATTTTGCTTCTACACTCTACAGCTCTATGTCCAAATGTATTGCAAGAATTAAAGTAACAATTAAAAAATGAATACCTTTGTGAAGCTAGTTGTCTAATATGAGGTCTCTTGAAATATTTATTCTCATTACAAACCTATGTGACAGTTATTCTTATCTACAGTCTTCCTTTGTTCATTATTCTTCTTTTTGGCATTATTTGGAGTCTGATTCTCCTTTGATATTTCTCCCTTTTCAAAATGCTAATCCTTATTTTTCCTTAGAATCTCGTTTATTTGCAATCATTTCATCAAGCAAGGTGGAGCTCTTCTTGAACGTGTCTTCTAACTCTTTGTTTTCTCTAGATTTGTCCATAAAGTCACAATTTATTCTTTAAGTCTTGAACATTTTGCATATTTTTCTTCCAATTTGGAATTCAAGAAGTCTTAACTCTTTTTCCTTCTTCAACTTGCACTTTTAGATTAGTGAATGTTTCATTTGATTTCTTAAGTTGCTCATTTGCCTTGCACTAAATATTTCTTTAACTTTCTTGAGTTGTTCCCTCAACTTATTGATGCACTCATCTACTTCTTTAATATCTCTTTTAGATTGCTATTCTCACATTCTGCTTTATCTAAATCATCAAGAGAAGATTTAAGTTCTCCTTGCATATCAATTTCACAGTCTTCTTCAGTAAACCCTTCCATGGTAATCTCTTCTCAAAGATGAATGGGATATCTCTTAGCTGCCATGATTTCAACCTCTAGGATCTACCTCTATTATTAAGCTAATTGAAGGAACCAAGATTTGATGCCAATTATTGAACACTCAAAATATTGAGAGGGGGTAAATCGGTATTCAAATAAATTCATTAACTTCATCAATTTGAACTTTCACAAAAAATAATCTCATCAAAATTTCAAAAATGGAAAAGAAAAATTAAAGCATGCATCACATCAATAAACACAAGAACACAAGATTGACATGGAAAACTCTTGAAAAGGAAAAACCATGGGGAGGATTATCTCACAATATATTATAACCAATTACAATGAATTTATAGAATGGAGGACTCACTATCCAATGATTTACTATCCAAAAATAATGGATCACTACTTAAAGGACTCACTGTCTAGAATGAAAGAGATAGAAGAAAGGGTGTCTCACTACCAAGGATGAACTACTAATAATGCATCTACAACATACTGAAGATACAATTCTAATTATGCTAAAAAAATGACTTAACACACTTCACACTTCACCACTCACACTTCACACTTCTCTCTACATCAAATTTCATACACACACACTATCTCATCACTTTATTTGCACACTAAATCAACCTTATACATATATTGCAAACAAACATAGGATCAATAAGGTCCACCTAATTAGCTGAAACGTGCCACACCATAACCTATCAGCCTAAAGCTCCATCACACACGCTTTACAGAATAAACCAAAATGTGTGGAACACCAAAAAAGGTTAGCATGACATATAATCACTCCCATAAATCTACTCCATGAATAACTTAATGTTGCATGACCCCAAAACCCTTAGGTTGGCACTGCATAACAAAACTAGTGAAGCAAAAATTGAATGAACCAACATTCATTCACAAAGTGACATGCAGACCACCAAAACACTTGCCACTTGGGGTGCATACACTTTTGACATCCTGGAAACACTTACTAAAAACCACACAACATGATAATTATCCATGGTGGAATGTAGAGCATTCAAACATGCACTATATACCTATAATTCTACCATAATAGTCGATACTCTATCATTGATAGCTTTAGCTATGAAATACATACAAATTTGAAAATTTGGATTTAGACACCTTCACCATGTGCCATCAACTCCTCAAAACTACATGAAAAGATGATGCAATGTGGAGCAATTCAAACCACATAACTGTTCCTCTGTAGTATACTACTACAATCTGGGACTTAGCTAATTTCATACTTGGTCTTCTCTGGTCTTCTCTGGACTATGTATATAAAGATGCACTACCACTTCTACAATGTGTTTCCATCAATGAAAAAACCATGTACCATCCATACCCTATCATGCTCATGTTTCCAAAAATATCATCAACTTACCAAACTACAATAAGAAACTTGTCTTCTTAAACTTTAATATATAGATTAATATCTATATTACCCTTCCTAAATTCTTGCTAAAGTAGATAATTATCTAGCCATGCATACCAAGCTCTAAGAGCTTTCTTGAGGCCATATAAATAATTTTTAAGTCTGCAGACCATTTACAGATCTTTAGATAATTGGAAGTCATCCATTGCTCAATAGATACTTCCTCCTCTAGGCCACCATTCATAGAAAGTGACTTAACATCCATTTGATAGACATTGAAATTATTATGAGAAACTAGAGAAAGAACATTTTTATAGCCTCCATTTTTCCTACTAGAGAAAAAGTATCCTCAAATTCAATGCCTTCTACTTGTGAATATCCTTTGCAAACCAATTTGGCCTTGTTTCTCATAAATTCACCTTCCTCATCCATCTTGTTTCAGAACACCCACTTTGTTCCTATCACTTTCTTATTAGCAGGTCTGGGAACTGTTTCCCAAGTCGAATTGACTTCAATATGATCTAGTTCTTCCTCCGTTTCTTTTTTCCAATGATCATTTTTACTTGCATCTGCAAAGTTCTTGGGATCAACTTTTTATAATAATCAAATATTTACTTGTTCACTAGTTCTTGCAAACTTCATCTTGGTTGGTACACCTTCATCCTTGTCTCTAATGATCTGATCTAGAGAGTGATGCAATGTAGGAGCACATCACACTTCACCAAACTCAACTAGACAACAACACAATCAACTTCTGCTTGTCCTTTCAATTAGGACTCATTTTCCCTTCACAAATTCCTTGTCCCAACACACCAAAAAGAAGAATAAGGAAAAAAAACACTTCTTGATTCTTTAAAATACATTAAGCAACAATAAAATGACTGTCTCAATCCCTTTCAACAATTTATACAACTCACACATGTGAACTTACATAATAGATTGTCTCAAATAAAAAATTAGGCCTTTTAAGACCACATAACCAAACAACTTCTACCTCTTAGGCTCATTTCACTTTACCCAAGGCATCACCATATGCAAAAATACCTACACAACCATATTAGACCACTTCCCATTCTTTATACATGATATATCAACAAACATCTGTTCAAAACCCTCGATGTTCACTCCAAAACATGACTATTATAAGACTGCCATCACAAGACAGTATCAAGAATGGACTCCATCAATTACAAACTCATCAAACCCTGCCAAAAAGGGGTTTCAAATATACCAACAAAACCTATAAAATCACTATTACCAAAAGAGTATAAATTTTTCTTCATCAAAATTCAAATTCTTGACTATCCACTGGCCATTTCAATATTTTTTCCCACTCTGTACAGTCTTAGGGCTTTATTAAATCAGCCCAAACCTTTATCCTTAAACCTTTCCACTTATAGAATCTATTAGTATACATCAATAACCAACTTCCCACCAATTTGTAGGATATTTCCAAGCTCAAATTAGGATAAATACAATTTTTAATGCTAACTATGACCCTAATTTAGGGTTTTCACCCACCTAGACAAATTTATCAATAAATAAATTACAAAACTAAATGATTTTAAAAGAAATAAAATGAATTTTAAAGGAGATTCAAAGGGCTTCAACATACAATGGAGGAGTGGAGGGTTTATGTACAAAATATGGCCGTACAATGGCCTATAACATAGAAAAATGTAGAAAACTAACTTAAAACAGTGTTCTTTATTCAATTCTTCAATCTTTCAACATCCTCCAACCTTCCTCGAATTTGTGAAGGTTCAAAATTCCTTTATAAAGCAAACAAAATGCCTAAAACTAACTCCTTAACTTCCTAACCCTTCACCTTCCATGTTTTTACATTTTTGCACTTTTTGAAATGTTGGTTATGACAACATTTTGTCAACTTTTACAACTTTTAACTTCCAGTGCCTAAAGAACCTAACATGATGAACTATGACCTATTACAACCCCAAAATTATCTAATCTACCTTATTACAGTCTTAAGATATCATTTCCAATTCAAAACTTGAAGCTTCCTCATGGAGGCATTTTCTTGCTTGGGTGCACCTACACCATTCTCCCAGACAAATAAAACCTCCCCATTCCTCTTGGATTAGTAAATACTCCTCCTTGTAGTCTCTTTTCCCTGTAACAACTTTCATCTTCACTTTTGGTTTGACTTGGTCTATGCCAAGTTGCTTCCATTTCATCTTGCCACCTAGATTCTGCTTCTTCATGCCTTGATATGTCTTAATCTCCTTTTGTTCCTCTTCAATCTATTGCACCTTGATCTTTAAATTTTTCCATGTCCAAAGTATTAGAACAACAAAGAAATGATACAATATTTCTATCAAATTACCTCCATCTTTCTTAAACTCTTCGCAAATATCCAAAAGTAGTTCATCCTTGATCATTTCTTCATCTAATCTTGACACCAACTCAATATCTTCTTCCTCTAAAGTTAGGTTCTTTATCTCCATTTCTCCTTCATTTGCATGCTTGGGAATGGCTACAATACCTTTGTCTTCTTCCATGAATGCTTCTTCTGCATCTTAAAACACTTCTTCTTCTATCACCTTCATTTTTCTTCTTCTTCTTCTTTTTGCTATCTTTTTGATGGGCCACACCACTTTCTTTTTCATGGCCAAGCTTCAATTGAATGCTTGTCTATAAAACTATTCCATCTTCATCATGGACTCTGCATAAAAATCACTGAACTTTACATCCAATCTTCTCATCTCTTGCTTCAATGTTTCTATATCTTTGTCTAACTTCTCTTGCCTCTATTTTTCTTCTTTCTTCTACAACTCTGCTGCCTGCATATGCCTCTCTAACAAATCCATCTTCACAAGCAAGTCTCTCCTTGCCTCCACCTCTCTTTGCCTCACCTAGGCAATTAGGTTCCTTCCTCAACTTGCACAGCACAACACACACAACCACAAACACCAAATCTCTTTTCCCAGAGCCTTCTATATCTTATACCACTTTGATGCAATGCAGGAGCACAACCAACTACACCAAACTCAACTTGACAACAACACAATCAACTTTTGCTTGTCCTTTTAATTAGGACTCATTTTCCCTTCACAAAATCCCTATCCCAACACACCAAAGCAAAGAATAATGCACAAAACCACTTCTTGATTCTTCAAAATACATTAAGCAATATTAAAATTACTATCTCAACCCCTTTCAACAATTTATACAACTGACACATGTAAACTTACACAATAGACTATCTCAAATTAGCAATTAGGCCTTTTAAGACCACATAACCAAACAAATTCTACTTCTCAGGCCCATTTCACTTTACCATAGACATCAACATATGAAAAAATACCTGCACAACCATATTAGACCACTTCCCATTCTTTATAAATTATATATTAACAAACACCTATTCAAAACCCTCATTGTTCACTCCAAAACATGACTATTATAAGACTCTCATCACAGGACAATATCAAGAATGGAATCCATCAATTACAAAATCACCAAACCTTGTCAAAAATGGGTTTCAAATACACCAACACAACCTATAAAATCATTGTTGCCAAAAGAGTATACCTTTTTCTTCATCAAAATTAAAATTCTTGACTATCCACTGGCCATTTCCATATTTTTTCCCACTCTGTATAGTCCTAGGGATTTATTAAATCAGACAAAAACCTTTATCCTTAAACCCTTCCACTTTTAAAATATTTTAGTATACATCAATAACCAATTTCCCACCAATTTGTAGGAGATTTCTGCAGTCAAATTAGGAGAAATACATTTTTTAGTGTTGACTGTGACCCTAATTCAGGGTTTTCACCTGCCTAGACAAATTTATCAATAACTTTTACAAAACTAAATGGTTTTAAATTAAATCAAATGAATTTTAAAGGAGATTCAAAGGGATTCAACATACAATGGAGAAGTGGATGGTTTATGTATAGAATATGGCTATACAATGGCCTATAACATAGAAAAATGCAAAAAACTAACTTAAAACAATGTTCTTTGTTCAATTCTTCAATCTTTCAACATGGACTCCAACCTTCTGCAAGATTTTTGAAGGTTAAAAATGTCTTTATAAAGAAAAAAAAATGCTTGAAACTAACTACTTAACTTCCTAACCCTTCACCTTCCATGTTTTTACATTTTTGTACTTTTTGAAATGTTGGTTATGACAACATTTTGTCAACTTTTACAACTTTTAACTTTCAATGCCTAATCAACCTAACATGATGAACTATGACATAGTAAAACCCCAAAATTATCTAATCTACCTTATTACAATCTTAAGACATCATTTTCAATTCAAAACTTGAAGTTGCCTCATGGAGGCATTTTCTTGCTTGGGTGCACCTGCACCATTCTCCCAGCCAAATAAAACCTTCCAAGTCCTCTTGGATCAGTAAATGCTCCTCCTTGTAGTCTCTTTACCTTGCAACAACTTTCATCTTCACTTTTGTTTTGACTTGTTCTATGCCAACTTGCTTCCTTTTCATCTTGCCACCTGGAATCTACTTCTCCATGCCTTGATATGTCTCAATCTCCTTTTGTCCCTCTTGAATCTATTGTACCTTGATATTTAAATTGTTCCCTATCCAAAGTATTAGCACAACAAAAAAATGATACAATATTTCTATCACATTACCTTCATCTTTCTTCAAATCTTTGCAAATTTCCAAAAGTAGTTCATCCTTGATCATTTCTTTATCTAATCTTGACACCAACTCAATATCTTCTTCCTCTAAAGTTAGGTTCTTTATCTATGTTTCTCCTTCATTTGCATGCTTGGGAATGACTACAATACCTTTGTCTTCTTCCATGAATGCTTCTTTTGCATCTTCAAACACTTCTTCTTCTATCACCTTCATTTTTATTCTTCTCTTTGCTATATTTTTTATGGGCCACATCACTTTCTTTTTCATGGTCAAGTGCGAACTGAATGCTTGTCTATACAACTGTTCCATCTTCATCATGGACTCTGCATAAAAATCACTGAACTCTGCATCCAATCTTCTCATCTCTTGCTTCAATGTTTCTATCTCTTTGTCTAACTTCTCTTGCCTCTCTTTTGCTTCTTTCTTCTACAACTTCATTTCCTACAAATTTCTCTCCAACAAATCCATCTTCACAAGCAAGTCTCTCCTTGCTTCCACCTCTCTTTGCCTCACTTAGGCAATTAGGTTCCTTCCTCAACCTGCACAACACAACACACACAACCACAAACACCAAATCTCTTTTCCTAGAGCCTTCTATATTTGACACCACTTTGATGCAATGTAGGAGCAAAACCAACTACACCAAACTCAACTTGATAGCAAAACAATCAACTTTTGCTTGTCCTTTCAATTAGGATTCATTTTCCCTTCACAAAATCCTTGTCCCAACACACCAAAACAAAGAATAAGGCACAAAACCACTTCTTGATTCTTCAAAATACATTAAGAAACATTAAAATGACTATCTCAATCCCTTTCAACAATTTATACAACTCACACATGTGAACTTACACAATAGACTGTCTCAAATCGGCAATTAGGCCTTTTAAGACCACATAACAAAACAATTTCTACTTCTTAGGCCCATTTCACTTTACCCAAGGCATCAACATATGCAAAAATACTTGTACAACCATATTAGACCACTTCCCATTCTTTATACATGATATATCAACAAACACCTATTCAAAACCTTCATTGTTCACTCCAAAACATCACTATTATAAGATTGTCATCACAGGATAGTATCAAGAATGGACTCCATGAATTACAAACTCACCAAACCCTATCAAAAATGGGTTTCAAATATACTAACACAACCTATAAAATCACTATTACCAAAAGAGTATATACCTTTTTCTTCATCAAAATTAAAATTCTTGACTGTCCACTGGCCATTTCCATATTTTTTCCCACTTTATATAGTCCTAGGGCTTTATTAAATCAGCCCAAATCTTTATCCTTAAACCCCGCCACTTATAAAATATTTTAGTATACATCAATAACCAACTTCCCACCAATTTGTAGGAGATTTCCATAGTGGAGGAGAAATACAATTTTTAGTGTTGATTGTGACCCTAATTCAGGGTTTTCACCTGTGTGGACAAATTTATCAATAAATTTTACAAAAATAAATGATTTTAAATGAAATAAAATGAATTTTAAAGGATATTCAAAGGGATTTAATATACAATGGAGGAGTGGAGGTTTTATGTATAGAATATGGCCGTACAATGGCCTATAACATAGAAAAATGTAGAAAACTAACTTAAAACAATGTTCTTTATTCAATTCTTCAATCTTTCAACATCCTCCAACCTTCCTCGAGATTTGTGAAGGTTCAAAATGCCTTTATAAAGCAAACACAATGCCTAAAACTGACTCCTTAATTTCCTAACCCTTCACCTTCCATGTTTTTGCATTTTTGCACTTTTTGAAACTTTGGTTATGACAACATTTTGTCAACTTTTACAACTTTTAACTTTCAATGCCTAATGAACCTAACATGATGAACTATGACCTATTACAACCCCAAAATGATCTAATCTACCTTATTACAATCTTAAGACATCATTTTCAATTCAAAAATTGAAGTTGCCATATGGAGGAATTTTCTCGCTTAGGTGCACCTACACCAGAGAGTGATTCTTTTGCACATATTTTTTTGGATTCTTGGGAGCCTTCACTAGTTTTGGTTCCTATTTTTCTTTCTCTTCAACTTCTTCTTCGTCTTCTTCTTCTTCAATCTAGACAAGCATATCAGATCCAAAAACTTCAAGTTCATGGGAGATCTAACACAAATCTTCATCTACTTTGACATGTGTACTTTCAATCATCTTCCCTAGCATCTTGTTGTAAGGGTGAAGCTACAATAGTGGTTTACAATTTGATGGAGGAAGGAAAATTGAAAAAAATGACCCCATGGCAAATTTTTTGATTTTGGGGGTTCGTACAAACTTGAAGGTTTGCACAAACCAAAATTGGGTTCGCTCGAACTAGGGTTCGAGCAAACCCATTCAATGCTTTTGCTGCCCAAAAAGAAATGAAAATACATGTAATCAAGGTGGTTCACTCGAACCAGGGTTCAAGCGAACCTTGGTTTGAGTGAACCCTTGGGGATTTACTCGAACACCCCTAAACCTTGATTCTCCCCCTTAGACACAAACAAAGCCTAATTTTTTACGCTTTAAAGGTTGGTTTGAGGATGAAAATGGAGGATTCTTCAAAAACCCAACTAGAATCAAGTAGTCCTTGGAATGAGCTATGCAACGAATATAATTTTAATATGTTTTGGTTTCATTATGTATTTGTTTATTTAATTTTATTAAACATAGGTTTTTCATCAAAAATGAAGGTCTTTGTTCTGCACATGTGGAAAAATAGTAGATTATAAAAAAAAATTGAAAAATATGAGTGCACCAGATATTGAAGTCCTTGATCCAACAAACAAAAAATTGAATTTCAATATATACAAAAAAAGTTATGTGTTATACGGTTGCGCTATGTTTGAATTGTAATTGATTTGACTTCGAAACTTGATTAAAGAAAAAATATTCAATAAAAAACTATCCAGCTAAGTGGAAGCACTAGATATTGGAGTTAAAAATCTAAATTCGAAAGAATTAGATTTGTATCCTTCATGGAAAAAAATTTATGCATTATATGGTGTGCATCACTTTTTAAAAATGTTGTTTTCTGAAAAAAGCCAATTTTCGTGGGAGATGGAAAAAGATGTGCAATCTGATTCCAAAAAAATTGAAAAAAATATTTTTAGAATCTACAGACAAAATGTGACGAGACTCTAGTTTGCATCATCTTCAAATTCCTCATGGTTTAGCTGCTATAGTTGCCTAAATGTGAAGATTTAGTTAAAAATAATAATTTCAGTGTCTAGTTTGGCCAAAAATTGTAAACCACTATTGTGGGATCACTTGTAACATATGTATGCCTTTCTTCCAGTAGAGTAACTAGAAAATATTACTTCATCAGATATGGAATCAAACTTTCGAACATCACCTTAATCTCTTCTAATGTAGCATCTATTACCAAAGACTGATACCATAGCTCATAAGGGGTCTTACTTCTATTGACCCTCAGCTACACTTTGTTGAGAAAATAGACAACAATGTGAACTACTTCCCTCCAATACACATCTAGTAGGTTGTCATCTTTCATCATTGTTCTAGCCATTTCTTACATAGTTTTATTTTTCGTTTCAACTACCCCATTATGTTGATGGGTTCTAGAGAAGATAAATGTCTCCTAATGCCATCAACAACCATCATAGACCAAACAAGTATAAAAAAATCTATTCAGGAAATACAAAGTACCAAAAACAAATGTAGCAATGGTATAACAACTTGCAAACCACTTCAACATATGACATTGAAACTGATACACTGCACAGATGTTGTTAGCACATTCACCGAGCCATGGGAGAAGAGATATTAATGTGGAGAAATGTGAAGCATTTTCTAGATTAGTCCAAACAACTAACAACACTACCAACCTTCTATAATTCATAGGAACCTCCTCAAAAACTTAGGTGATCTGAAAAGTTAGGGGTACAATGAACACAAAGAATTGATATTGAATACCAAATTGTATGAATATAACTGCAACATTAGAGGAATGTAGAGCATTCTTTCAAACAAACTTCAATGTAACTTCTTGAACTAGAATCATTTGAGTAACTTGTAGAGACCAGAAATTCCTTTCAGCAACACATATATTATTATGAACATCGAGAGAGAGTGTAAGACATATTGTAGACCTTCAACAATATCTCTCCAACATTAGTCACACTTTTAATCCTCATCTTAATGCTTCTAATCCATATATCATTATGAAAAAATCTCTACTGATAGAAATAATGAATTATATGAACATCAACAATAATGCTACTTTGATAAGGCATGATATCCAATCATGAAATTCATCAATTCTTCTTTGATAAGGTATGACATCAAACTATGAACATATTCAACTCTTCTCTTATTCGATAAGGTATGATATCCAACTATGAACTTCTTCAATTCTTCTTTGACAAGGCATGGCATCCAACCATCAACATCTTCAACTCTTCTCTTCTTTGATAAGGAATGACATCCAACCAAAGTTAGCCCAAACTAAATATATAGAAGACAACCAATTCCAAGGACTAACAACATGTAACTCAAGTTCAAACTTCAATAACAACTAACAAACAGTGTTGATAGGAGCTTCCAACAATCTCCTTAGTGTAACAATTAGTGTTGACAACAATGACAACAACAAAACCATCAATGTTGACATCAATAACAACAACTCCAAACATTACCCCCTCTCAGTATCCAATGTGTTCAACATATTCATACTCCTTTTGTATAGTTTTCTAAGATATGCCTTTGTCTATATATTTTTCACTTAAATAGATTAATTAAAATTTAAAACTATTAAAATGTATTGTAAATTTTGAATTCATGTTCTAGGTCTTTCAAGTTGTATTTTTAGCTTTAAACCATTTTTTAAGAGTTGTAAATATAATATATTCTATAATACTACAATTATTTCTAATTTTTAAAATCTTTAAAAATTTCAAGTAGTGATTGCCCCACTAGTAAATTTATTTTTTTCACAAAGATCACTTATTAAAGATTATTTTGTTAAGTAAAAAGACCCAACAACATAAGGGATGAGACTAGGTTTAAGAGATAAGTAAATTTAGGAGAATGTGACCCTTATTTATTGGCTCTAAGCTTAATAAAATTGAATATATGTAAACTTTATACCACCATCATATTAAATTATTCAAATCTATAAAATAAAAAAATAACTACATTAATTACAAATTTTTTAAAAAATAAATCATAACTAAGAAATCTAACACATTCTATAATTATGAAAGGATACTTCTTCAACACATGAAAAATAAGTCTCAAAAAATGATATCCCCAAAATTTAAAATAGGAACTACCTAATTTCCATTACATTATGATATAATGGAATAAAAATTAAAATTATCATACCATCCATTTTCCTTATTTCAAACACATCGTTCATGATATATTTGGAAATTTAATTTGTCAAAATTCTATTTATTTTCTTCAAAATGTTTTTGATTGATTAAGCAGGGGGAAAAGGGCCCTAACCCAAGCAGAGATTACAACATGAGAAGAACAACCAAAGGTGGGAAACAACAAAAAGGAGCCCACCCACTCCCAAAATCCCAGCCAAAATGCTTAACCAATCCCCTTCTTTACAAACATAATAGTTATAATATATTGATTAAAAAACCACCAACTACCAATAGTATTCACAATCCCTAACCATCTACAGGAACTATCATCATTTAACATATTGTTTCTACTACAAAAATAACCATAATTAAACATATACGTTCTAAGATACTGATAAAAAGACCAATGGCTACTACCAGTATTATCAATCCCTAATATCAAAATGTTATTCTCCACTAGGATTGTAATAAATTTATTTGGGATTTCAATGTGAAACAACTTTACATCTTCATTCAAGTGGTTCTTAATGAAAACTTCCATAAATTATTTAGATCATTTTAAAAAAATACCAAATTGATGCTTTCTCCATAATATTATCAACCTTTTTCTTCTTTCCTCTCTCTAGTGGATTTAGAAAACATGTGAAGTCTTTTTTAGTGATCAGTAAGATATAGTAGTTCCAATATTTTATTGCGATAATATTTGTCTAATGAAAGGTAATGCCTGTGTTGGAATTTTAGGTATCTTGGAAACAATAATTTAACTGGTGAATTGCACGAATGGTTAAGCACAATTGATAATGTGTAAGTTTCTATCTCTTGTCAAAATTGATTTTAATTTTTTTTATGTTATCATAAATAAAATTAATATTATAATGAAGAAATATAGAAAATATTGATATCATGATTATTGTTAATAGTAGATTTACTATAAGAATAATAATCATATATTTTGTAGTTTATAAATTTATTTTATTTATTAAGTTTTGAGTTTGTGTTTGATTTTATTATTTGTTTCTTGTAAGAAAATTCTTGTGATATACCTAAATTATCATGTTATATATGTTGAAATACTTTATATTATATTGTTAAATTTATCAAAGATGAAAATCTATATTTTATTCAACTGAAATGAAACCAAAAAATATGTAAATGAAACATTTTAATGTTTTACAATATTAAAATTAAAATAGATTTATTTTTTTAATTTATATACCTTTTCTCATTCTAAATTATACATCCTAGTACTATAGATAACTATCTCAAATCTAAGAACATATCCTTTATCAAGAGAACCTCTATCATGCCAAACACTATAGTCTAGAATCAAGAGTCTACCATGGCACAATAACAAACATCCTATAACCAACATCTCCAATCACATGAAGATAACCATCACCTGCCAACAATAGAACTCTTTCTACCAAGAGCTCCCACTGAAACCTGATACCGATCTATCCATGGTATCATGATAAGCATGCTACAAGTCCAACGGAAACAACCTAACTATCCATCCTCTTATCTCAAAGGAACATACCCAAAAAAAATAAAAATTGTATCAATACTGAATCGATCTTGTGGATATAGACAGTCCACATCCGAGTCATCCGATTTGCAGTCAATGGGTAGCTAATCCACATAACTGCAGAACTCAAGATCTCAAACAACATGCAAACTCAATTCACATCACTAACCTGAGATATCAAAGAGGATAATCTGTAGACTTAAAGACTCAAACCCCAGATCCACATCAGATCTGATTTTCCAATCTACAACGAGTAGTCATGGTCATAGACCTCATAGACAAAATCTGTAAAATGATACCACCAACTTCTTACAGCTGCAATTGCTCCATACCTTTATTCATTAAAACATTGAAAATTACACATCTACAATAACAGGATTACCAACCATGGCCTTTCATGGCCTCTCACATGCATAAACAACCGGAAACCACTTTCAGATAAGTGAAGAGACCAATCGAATTTTCTATCTATTCATTATTCCAAGTGTTGCTACTGTCGCATCTTGCTTCGATCAGGGTTTAAAAGTAGCCACAAGCTTTGGAGAGGCTGGCATTGACTTACCGTCTAAGAAGGATTTGAAGAGTGAAAAGGCTTTTCTAGGTTTATGCAGAGGTACTTCATGACCTGACCCTCTGACTTTTACAAATGTTAACCCTTCATACTCTTGAGTCCATCCTCCTACCTGGAGGGTCTCGCTTTCTGTGGTGCGTACATTCCTTGGTGTATTTCACAAGCATGGAGGATACAGGCAACAGTTTGGGAATCTTACTTTCCTCCGGGTAAAATCGAGACCCCACATCTGGCGTTTTAAACTTCTTACGCATATTGTCAAACAGTTCGTGTACCTCCTCTATCCTTAAGGCCGCACCTATTTCTTTGGCATTATGTCAAACAACTCACGTGCTTTGTTGATGCTTTACTGGCATGGCGTTTCAAAAGTTTCACATTCCTTGGTATATTTCATTGCTATTCTTCATTTTCCAGTGATAAACCAAAACTGTTATCAAGCCTCAAAGAGGTGTCTTCCTCATCTTGCCCGCGCCCTCTCTATGACGCATTTCCTGCAGAGAATTCTTCTTTTCTTGCCTCCTGAAGGCTTGGTGAAGGCCTTCTTCTCAGGCTTGTACCAGTTCTTGTAAAAGCGCCTCCTTAACTCCTCGCTGAGATACTGAGCCCACAGAGCGTTTAGCATGTGGATACCAAGGGGTTTTGATGTAGCCCACCACGCCTACAATCACCATGAGTGGAGTCTCCAGAATAGTCACTGTTGTCACAGGTGTCCTTTTTGTGAAGCTTGGGTTTGGTTTTCTCACCTCTCATACCTTGCTTTCCCTGGTTCTCTCGTACTTTGTGCTCTAATATCAATTGTTAAGTAATTAGACAAATTTAGAACCCATAAAATTACACAACACAGGAAGAATTTAACGTGGTTCGTCAATTTGGCTACATCCACAAGAAAGCAGGGCAATTATCCATTTATTCAATGCAGCATCATACATCGAGTTTTCCCACACACACACACACATATATAGTCTTCAAGAGAAGACGAAGGGACACAATGTCCGTTGGACTTCATATACCCAACAAAAAAATCATGTTTAATTAAGATAAATCCTTTGTAGCCACAAGTTATCATGATGATGCATGTTCTAAGAAATGACTTCATTAATTTAGAAAATTGTTTGAGAAATTATACTTCTCAAAGAAAAAACTTCCATGAAACAAACATCCTAACAAAAAACATTATAATTAGTAAACAACTAATGTCTATAGAAAATGTAAATAATCAAAATATTATCCTTCTATTTTATGGATAAAATGTTATCTAATTAATTAAAAATTCATAATATAATCTAACATAGTGAAGTTAATTATCATATGTACTATATGATTTTTTTCTTTTTTAAATGGATAAGTTTTACATAGTCTAGAGAAATAAGTCAAATAATATTTGTTAACATTCTTCTAATCCTAACACAACCATGGTTTTTTGAGATGGACTTCCTCTTCAAGATGATAATATTGATAAAATCCATACCTATAATAAGATTTAGAAAAATAATTATTCACTTAGAAGTAAGAATACATAACCTAATACAACTTCATAGCCTCTGTTAAAATTTGACTTCTTCAGACAAAAAAAAATAGAATAATACTTCCACTCTTAAAGAAAACACCACTAATTTAAATATTGATAATATTGATACCAATCAAATTTATAAACATAGATATAAAACTATGAAAAATGTAAAAATACTAAAGATAGCATATCATTAAATTAATTAAATTAATAAATAAATTTTAATCATTAAATTAATTAAATTAATAAATAAATTTTAAAAAAATTTGTTTTACAATTTATCTTTTGACTTATTTCAAAAAGCATTCCTACCCTATTTAACTTTTGAAAATGATGGTTGCTTCTATTAAAATTTAATATGATTTAACATTTACATAAATAAATTAAAGTTTAGAGAAAGAGTGGAGTTATATATTGGGAGATAAATAGTAATCCTATATTGTTCTCCTCCTTATTACTTTATTCTAAATCTCTTTATTTCTTTATTTCTCTTAGTTTTTCAATGGTATAAGAATGTATGTTGTGTTTTCAATCATGATACTCATTTCTCTAGGGTTCGGTTAGGGTGTCTTAACCAATTGGTATGCATATAAGCCTAGAGGGAAGACTAGAGATGGTAAAATGTCTTTAATGAGTATCTCTTACAATCTAAAATAGAGTATGGAAGTGGATGAAATAAATGCACAAGTGGAAATGGAGTTTCTAAGGCATATACACTCCATTCAAACCATAAATATCCTTATCAAACAAGATAGGAAAGAGAATAAGCCAAGAATACTTGTAATGAATGACCAAAATATAAAAAAATAAATTTCTTTTATAGAACTCCATGAAGAGAAACAAATAACTAGTTTGAGATGAAACATAGAATAAAGAGCTGATTTGATAATGTTTTTGATAAAGTAAGTTGCATTCATAGGGTGCAATACCCTTCACAAAAGGAACCCAGAGGGCCAAAAAGGATCAAATGACCAAAATCATCATTAAAAAGTCTAGTAGCAGTAACAACAGAAAAATACTAAAAACGTATAGTAACAACAAACCGAAAACAAACAACAATCCCACCCACACACCTGACCCATTACTTAGCCAAGTCCTCCCATTTCCGAGAAAGGAAATCTAGAATCTCATCACCCACCCAATTGTTGCTAGGTCATTCATCAACATTCTTCTTGTCCACCTCTTCGTGCAACACATCCGACAGAGTAACAACAGACTTGTGGATTATCCAAATTGTGAAGCATGTGAGCCTAGTGAATTTCCTCTCCAACTTTTCCACACGGGACTACAAATTCTTGAGCTCCTCGTTCTTCTTAGTCACCGCCTTTTCCTCATCCCCATTCCTAGCCTGGTGTTTAGAAGATTTTGAAGTGAAATCTTCATGGAACATTTTGTTTAACTCTAGAAAATGGATTGATCCTTCAATATAATCTTTAGTCTCTTCAAATGGTGTCGTGTTTGTTGTCCTCCTTACCCTCCTACTCAAAATCGTTGAATATCTCATCAACAAGGTCCTCCTTTTTATTTTTGGCCAACCTATTAGACCGTTTGACACTAGTCAGCTCCATCCTTATGTCCACACTGGCAGCAACAATAATGTCCCCATGGGAGTCTTTGTCTGTAGAGTCTCCCTCCTCAATGTTTGTGTCCAGCTCCACCACATGGCATAGGGTGCCCTTTTTCACTTTTTAGGATCAAGTTTGTTCTTGCTAGCTAGTTTACAATCCTTTTTAGTGGGATTGTTCTTCAATTCACAAATCTCGGCCACTGCTTTTGACTGGGCTAAGAAAACACCCCATCTTTTCTTATTAGCCAGGGGTTTGGTTTTAGGGTCATCATGGGTTTCACAAGGCAAAGGGGGATTCTTCATTTTGGGTCCAATCAAAGTGACCGAGGACACTTCATTAGGGGGATGGTTAGGGGCATCTTGTCCCCCAAGTCTAACAACTGAAATACGCTTAGGGGGTCAAAGGGCCAAATGAACGTGATACAGATGAAATATTAGGCCTTGGTGCAAAGGTAGAGGTGGTAGTTTATTGAGGTTCTTGGTGGCTAATTCAAAGGTTTTCTTCACAAAACTTTCTAGAGATGAAAGTAGGAAGAAGAGAAAGCTTATAAGGATTTTGTGACAAATATGGTTAAGTAGGGGAAAATGATAAAAATATAACATTTTGAATGGCCCCTCTAATGTAATGTACTTCATAATGGCAAGACATACCTAATTCCAAGGCTTCAACAGAGACTCCCTTTCAAACCCTACATACAACTTTGGTGGTTTCTCATTCCCCAAGCAGAAAGTATGGAGGCTATCTAGATCCTACACATTAGTATGCTTTTTCAACTTCTATCTAGTGCAAGACATGCCTCTGGCCTTGGCAATGGCATTCATTAATTTCAAAGGATATGCCCCCCACGGTGACTCTCCTCTCATTCCACGAGCTTGCAAACTAAATAGAGAGTCTCTCATCATGCCCCAAAAGGAATTCCATTAGGGGTACAATGCCACCCTCAATGCAAATGTGGCAAACAAGAGGGTCCTTACAAAACTCATCGCAAGAACCTAGCTCTATTCGAACTCTATGGCCACCCATTTTAACTACCACCTCAAAAAAATTTAGATGGAATAGCAGAGCACTAGGTAATTCAAAATTTCAATAGGAAGAACACATTCCCCAAATATCAACACTGCCATACCAAAATGGAAAATCTTTCCTAATTAAGGCAATCATATTTCCACATGTATGGATGGTTGTTCCCAAAGAGATTAGGGCATGGGGCCAAAAAATATTGCTTCATGATCTGTATAGGATCTAGATTAATTGCGAATTTGAATGCTTAATTATAACAACTTAATGGAAATATAATTCATGCATACATTATAGAAATTATGCATAAAAAGTGAAAAATTAAGGTGAAAATCAGAACATGAGAGAGGAGAGAAGAAGTGCAAACAATTTGATAACGTAGTTCGCCACAAACGTGACTACGTCTTCAGGTCCGCTCCAAATAGAGTGAGACTGATCCGATTAATCTCCACAAAAGGATTACAAATGCACCAAGACCATCTCTTCAAGTACTTCGACAGCATAACAATACTCCGTCATAGGAAAATGGCTCAAAAATCTCCACAAGTTCCCTCTTTCTTATCACCTGTATTTTCTGAATAGTCCCTAAGAGCATACCTTTCCCTCCTTTTATACATGAAATTAGCCTAATTAGGCTTAACAAAAATAATAAATGCCTAACTCCCCTTAGTCTGAGTATTCAACTCATATGCAAATCCTTTTGTCATTTAGAACCACTTTTGTTTTAGTGGTTAGGGGTTTTTACAGCAAAACAAGCCATTTTGTTAAGGCCTTAGGCTAAATGATGCAACAAAACAAAACTAACACCCATAATATTTAAGCAACATTCGGTGGTGTGGGGGTTACCTACTATTTTACTCCACCGACGATCGGTGGTTCAAATCCCATTGGCCACCTTTTTAACAAACCCACTGATGAAATTAATTGATAAAACAAACCCTTGTCATTTAATATTATGTGGATGTCGACGAGTGTAATGGTCATTTGAAACTTTCAGCTAATGAGAATGAGGTCACGGGTTCAAACCTGTGTAACAAAATTTTGTTCAATAAACCTGCTCACCGACACCGACCGGGAATGGAGGGGATAGGACAAGTGTCATGCCGAAAGCCTACCACGTGGCAGTGTTTGATTCGCTGTTAGAGCCAGATCATTCACCAATGACCTGCCACGTCGTCGCTGACTGTACTACTGACTGGAGTACAGTTGCCACACAAGATGTGCGGATGGACACGTGTCACAATTTGATTGGTCCATACAGATGACTCAGCTACCACATGTCATGCTCCAGTTTGTCCACATCAGATTCTGTACCGTACGGACTGACTGATGACGTCACCTATACCATCAAGTCAACTAAACTTTGACTGCCAATATCTTGAGCATATGATGTCAGATTTCGACAAAATGAGCGTTGCCGGAATCATCTTGATGAGCTCTTTGACTTGACACTATTTTCATCAATTTTTGAAACAATCATTTTTTTCACCTTTTGGATGACCCCTAATGGCAGTTTGACCTAAGGTTTGACTAGCCATAACTCAAGCAAACAGACTCCTTTTCACTCCATTCAAGTTGCGCTAGAATCAAGACACTGAGATCTTTCTGATGGTGCTCAAATAAGGAGTATTGGAGACACTTCAATTTTCATTGAAAAATATCCCCCGGATCAGGCCTCCCCACTGGAGAACTTTTGGACCTCCAAAAGTGGTATTTATTCAAACATCAAGTGAGGACTTGGCCTCCCCACTTGTCCTATATCCTCTATACATCTGTATACCTGACTCACAATCACAACAAAGACTGCAACAACATTGTTGATCATAAACATCATTCTATCACTTCCATAAGCATCTACATCAACTGTTGTAGCCACTAACCAAAAAAAATTGACTAGCATCAAGCTGAACAATAATGCAGATATGAAAGAGAACAAATCAACACCATATCGATCTTTCACATGAGAAACATTTTTACCCAAGGATCCATCAATGCTTTCAATCACCATTCCCTCATGTTGTACTGTGGGTGCATCCTGCGACATCTAACCCTGCTTAGCTACTCCAAGTTCCTATCTAGAACCATCTGTGCTGACAGACATAGTAGTAAAATCTTTACTTGCATTAATTACCCTCTTTAACTACCCTGTGTTTGCAAAAGAACGATCAGTCTTAATCCTGTGAGAATGTACAATATACTGTATGTCATCTTTAAACAAGTGATAATGATTCTTTTCCCTATAGAAAATAGCTTTTCGATAATATAAGTAAGGGCTACCCAACACTATCCCATAGATATCTAGTGGAACCCCATCAAACTGTACTTCATCCACAAACTTACTAGTGATTGTGAATCTCAAAGTGCATTGTCTTGTTACTTGCAACTTATCATTCTCGCAAATCCAGCCTAGTGAATAAGGTTTCTTATGCAATGTATTTTTCAATCTGAAGTTCCTTACAACATCTTTAGAAATTAAGTTAACTTGAGAACCACTATCTATGAGTGCATCAATCTTAATGTTCTTAGCAACAACCTTTAAATGAAACAACTCATTCCTTTTCTTATCTTCAGAGAAATCATTAACTGTAGAAGTAGAAGCACAACTAGCAACAGAAACACTGGAAATAGGAGCTTTACCTTTCAAACCCATAGCTATTATCTTATTTTCATCATCAGAATCAAAACCATGATCCATAACAACATTTGTGGCTTTCTCCTTACCCTTATGTTTCTGATTCTATCTCTGAGCCCACTTAGGCTTCAATTCGGGATGCAACTTCCAACAATGATCTTCATCATGACCCTTCCTGTCACAATGAGAGCAAGAAAGTTTGTCATCCTTCTTGACTATAGCTGTCTTCTTTCCTTTCCCTATCTTTGCAACCTTAGAAGATTTCTTTACAAATTTATCATTATCAAACTTATCAATAAAAGAACATTTTCCCCTTGACTCTAAGTGTGTAGCTTGAACGGACACTTCATCCAAATTACAAGGTTTCAAGACCAAAATAGAATGTCTAAGATATGAATGAAGACCCCCTATGTACTTTAACAAAGTATCCTAGGTGTACAAAGGTACATTTAATGCAATAGCCTTCTTTCTAAATTCATGGGTGTACTCTTGGACAGTTTGACCTTTCCCTTGTTTAAACACTTGCCAACTCATCATTAATTGTTGCATGTGACCTAAGGGATAGAATTGCTTTTTAAGAGCATTAATAAATTCTAACCAAGATAAATTGACTCTACCATGCTAAGAAATTTTTGCTGTAGTCCTACTCTCCCACCAGGTAAGAGCCGAACCTCCCAACCGAAGAGTGGCTAATTGGATCCTAGAAGCATCATCAAAGAGATTTTGAACTCTACAATAAACTTCTACTTGTTGAATCACAACATCTACTTTTTCAGCATCTAATTCACCACAATACTTAGGTAGTTCAAATTTAACATCCAATTTAATCTAAGGCTTATTTACACCCTTAAAAGGATTACCAGAAAGAGAATGTGTAGAAGAAGAAGGAGAATGAGGAGAAGAAGGAGGAGTAGACAGAGGAGATTTTGGGGGTTCATCACCACCTCCTGATTGCTTCTTCTTGCTTTTACTATCTCCATGATCTTCTTCACATTTCATGCGTTCTTCCCTTTCCTTGAGTAGCATATCTAATGCAGCTCTCATCTGCTAGAAAGCTCTTCGAAACTCTTGCTCACTGAGTTCCTTAGGTACCTCCATTCCAGACACAGACATCTTCAAAAAAATTCTTCATTTCTCGATCTTAGGATTATATTCCTCAAGCTTGCCTTCACCCTTTCGAATCCTGGATCTTGTTAGCATTAAAAAAAACTGCAATAATAGTCACCGAAAAGCTCTGATACCACTTGATCTGTATAGGATCTAGAATAATTTTGAATTTGAATGCTTAATTATAACAACTTAATGGAAATATAATTCATGCATACATTATAGAAATTATGCATAAAAACTGAAAACTTAAGGTGAAAATCAGAACATGAGAGAGGAGAGAAGAAGTGCAAACAATTTGATAACAGAGTTCGCCACAAATGTGACTACATCTTCGAGTCCGCTCCAAATAGAGTGAGACCGATCCAATTAATATCCACAAAAGGATTACAAATGCACCAAGACCATCTCTTCAAGTACTTCGGTAGCATAACAATACTCCGTCATACAAAAATGGCTCAAAAATCTCCACAAGTTCCCTCTTTCTTATCACCTGTATTTTCTGAATAGCCCCTAAGAGCATACCTTTCCCTCCTTTTATACATGAAATTATCCTAATTAGGCTTAACAAAAATAATAAATGCCTAACTCCCCTTAGTCTGAGTATTCAACTCGTATGCAACTCCTTTTGTCATTTAGAACCACTTTTGTTTTAGTGGTTAGGGGTTTTTACAACAAAACAAGCCATTTTGTTAAGGCCGCGGGCTAAATGATGCAACAAAACAAAACTAACACCCATATTATTTAAGCAACATTCGGTGGTGTGGGGGTAACCTACTATTTTACTCCACCGGCGGTCGGTGGTTCAAATCCCATCAGCCACCTTTTTAACAAACCCACCGACGAAATTAATCGACAAAACAAACGCTTGTCACTTAATATTATGTGGATGCCGATGAGTGTAACGGTCAAAACTTTTGGCTGTTGAGAATGAGGTCACGGGTTCAAACCCGTGTAACAAAATTTTGTTCAATAAACCTGCTCATCGACGCCAACTAGGAATGGAGGGGATAGGACAAGTGTCGTGCCGAAAGCCTGCCACATGGCAGTGTTTGATTTGCTACCAGAGCCAGATCATCCACCAACGACCTGCCACGTCGTCACTGACTGTACCGCTGATTGGAGTATAGTTGCCACACAGGATGTGCGGATGGACACGTGTCACAATCTGATTGGTCCATACAGATGACTCAGCTACCACATGTCATGCTCCAGTTTGTCCACATCGAATTTTGTACCATACGAACTGACTGATGACGTCACCTGTACCATCAAGTCAACTAAACTTTGACTGCCAATATCTCGAGCATACGATGTTGGATTTTGACGAAACAAACGTTGCCAGAATCATCTTGACAAGCTCTTCGACTTGATGTTGCTTTCATTGATTTCTGAAACAATCATTTTTCACCTTTTGGATGACCCCTAATGGTAGTTTGACCCAAGGTTTGACTGGCCATAACTCAAGCAAACGGACTCCTTTTCACTCCGTTCAAGTTGCGCTAGAATCAGGACACTGAGATCTTTTTGATGATGCTAAAATTAGGAGTATTGGAGACACTTCAATTTTCACTAAAAAATATCCCCCAGATCACTTCAGTACCACAAAGATAAACCAAAATCCATCATAATATTAATTAGATCATGAATAGCCAAAAATTTGAAGATATTTTTGGTCTTATGCACATTTTCATAAATGTGATTATGAATATGGTACATTTGACAAGACAACTCATGAATACTTTGAAAAGACCATCTACACCCCACAATTTTTCCTTACCCCTCACTACTCATTCTCTTAGACCCCTCCACCTCATTATGCCAATGCCACATCATAATGAGCCCAAAGGGGTAGTACCAAATTTCATTATCCCAATCAAAATTCTACCCACACCCTTCCAACTCATCATTCACCAGCATCACGAGCCAAATGGAGTAGTACCAAAAGTAACCTACAACAAAATAAATGTTAGATTTCATCATTCCCAATAGTGATTTTTTGTTTCTCCACAAGGATAATTCCTTGTATGTTCCCATGGAGGATCCCCAATTTTCTCCAACATTTAGGTAGCATCCATGATGAGCCCAAGTTGGCTAAAGAATCACCTGCCCAATTTCCCTCATAGAAAATGTGAGTCAACTTCTTTCTATCAAGTTTGGTGAGAAAGAAGATAATATCCATTAGAAAGCCTCTAATGTTCCAACCATTGTAATGATTAAGGTTGATGGAATCAATCACTACAGTAGAGTCTCCTTCGATGTGAAAATTTTTAATTCCAAGATTAATAGAAATGTTAACACCCATGAGCAACGCTCTAGCCTCAATAGTCATGGACGTCTAAGAATCGATGCCACTAGAAAACCTTGCCACCTGGTTTCCCCATGGGTCTCTAATAATAATGCCACCTATGTTTTCCAACCCAGGGTTACCTTTCACTACACCATTGAAGTTAAGTTTGTGCCAACCAGTATCAGGGGTTTCTAGACCATACCTAGTCTAGCCAGAGCTTTAGAATTGTCAAAGGTATTCTTCTCTAATTTATTGTTCCAAGAATTAGCCATGTTGATCCCCCTTTCAGTAGGAGCCCTGTCTGGGAGTTTTCAAACATATTAGGAGGCATTCTTAGAGATGATTCTAAGGCCAATATTGAAAACCTCCTTAGGGATTTTTTCCAAACTTCTAAAGATATGTTTCTTTCTTTCTTTCCACAAACACCAACATATGATAGGGGATTTGTCTGATGCAGGAGCATCAGGACAACTTATGGTTCCAAAAAGCAAATTTTGAAGGTTGATTCAATCATGTTGATTTTTCAATGTACCAAGGTCATTTAAACCTTTCATCACATGTAGGAGTCATTTAAAGGTCATTTGATGTGTATTTTGGAAAAATGTAAAAGGTTATCAACAAACATTAGTAAAATTGTAAAAAATGTAAAAGTTGCACAAAGCAACATTAGGAAGTTGAAAGGTCATTAGGGTCTAAATGTTGGTAGGAAGTTAGAATTTAGTTAGAAGTTGTAAATTCATTCTTGAATTCCTTTAAAAAAGCTTTGTAGACACTTTTGTACTTGTGGGTGATTGCATAATTGATTTTGAATGAATAAAAGACACAATTTTTTGTATTTTTCATCAGAAATTCACTGTTTCTTGGTTGTGTATGGATTTATACAGATAGAAAATCATGGTTGAGTGTTTGTAAGTGTTAGAGGGATCAATCACCTTCCAATTGGGTTTTGTTTTGTGTAAGTTGGTTTAGTAAAATATTAAGAATTATTGCTGACTGGTAAAAACCCTCATTAGGGTAAACAATGAAGAAATAAAATTGATTTCCTCCCATTGTATCCATTGAAATTTCTCCATATTTGGTGAAGTTGTTCTTTGTTGCATATATTTTCATATTCTTAAGGGCTTGAGTCAAGAGGCTAAATATTTAAGGTGTAAAATTTGAAGACTTGACTGTAATTCTGTGTACAGTTAAAATACAAGGTAGACAAGGAGAATACAACCTAGGGTTAATAAAAATTTACATGAAAATGGACACCTAGTGAACTTTTAAGCTTTAGCAAGTTGATATTGATGTGTCTCAATTACTGTTGAAGAGAAATTGATGGTAGAGTTGATATATTCAATAAGCCCTTAGGCATGACAAGCCTAATTAGGCCTAAATACAGTCTGAGACAATAATTTTTCAAGCACTTACTCCAAAAGACCTATACCTCATTTTGTAACATGTTTTAAAGAAGATTAATGGATGTCCAAAAAAATAGTTTTTTTGAGTTTTCTTTGTGTAGTTTGGAATAAAATCTTTGACAGACCCTGTGGCAGACCTACTAGAGATAAGGTAGGTTAATGAAGGAACTATAACTAAAACATCAATTATGTGTTCTTGGGGCTTGGATTGAGTTTATTCATGTTGAGTTATTCCTAATGAAGATGCCTCAAGTGTTGGTTTGATGGGTTGTGCCTTATAAGTTCAAGTTTGTGTCATTGATCAAAAGGTGTCATTGTATGCATTAGAAGGAAATTGGAGAAGAAGAGCCATTTGTTACTAGTTTGTTGGCTTAATCTAATGAATTTATGTTTCCTAAGATGGTTGAGGGTTTTATATAATATTGGGACTCTAATTGTGATGTGATGTTGATGTTTTGCTAGCTTATGAGCCTTGAGGGATGAGTACAAGAAGAAAAGATGAATGAATAACCTAAGAGAGTTTTGAGTTTTTGACAAATGAGATTGAGTATTTCTGTTTCTTTTCCTCTGTATTGCATCATTGTCTCTAGATTTCTTTGGTCAAAGGGTGATAACAATGGCCAACCCAATTCACAATGAAACTCTTTGGGTCAACATTCATGGTCTAGTGAATCCCCAATCTTTCAAAAGCCAAATGCTAAACTTTGGTAGAAAATGAGCAGTGAAGTAATAGATTAGAGACAAACTCTTCTTCATGTTTACAAAGCATGCATCTATTTGGGATTTGAAATCCCATTTCCCTTAAATTTTCTTGGGTGAGAATCCTATTGTGACAAGTTGTCCACCAAAAGAAATTAATTTTTGGAGTTAGTTGTCTATTCCAAACTTGTTTCCATAGTCAGTCCTAAATCACCTACACCGATAGGAAGTCATAGGAAGTCTTGATAGATAGGTTACCCTTGCTCTCCTTAATCCAAAAAATATCATCCTCAAGGTTTGAGATAAGAATTCTTATTAGAGAAAGAATATCCTACAGGTTTCTTGCAAGGCATCTCAGATGAAGGGATAGAGGGCAACATGACTCTAGCACTTTCCAATTCAAATAACTATGAAGATGACACTTGTAGTCTCTAACATTTCTACCAAAGAAAAGCATAGTAGGGGCCATCATGTTCTTGAAGTATAATTGAGAGAGGGGGATTTGAGAATTTTAATTATGAAAGTATGTCAAAGATATTATCTTCAAATGCACAACAACACTTGACATTATTAATGGTAGTATGATACCTTGAATCTTAGATATCCATGAGAATTGATCATTGAGCCTAATATGCTTGTTTTAATCTCCAGGAGATAACTGTAAAATAAAATTGAACATCATGAAGTAATTAGGAATGATAGTTAATTATGAAAATTGAGTGGAAATATAAATTAAATTACCATCTATAAAAGTATTGTAAATTGATATTTTTAATAGATTTTTGTATCCTAAATAAAAAATTATCAACAACATTCTCATGTGAATAGCCTATAAAGTATAATAATGTCAAACTATTTTAATAATGACATCCATCTAATAACTAGTCCCCTAGAACCCCCAATCCCAAATGTGAATCAGGAGTGATGGAACCCTACATAAACATTTTTGTCTCGGTCTTTGGTGGTCGGGATTTTGAAATTTTACCAAGGGTTTAGGGTTTTATACTATAGTATTGGGTTTTCTTAGGCATTTTTTCCCTTTGTTTTAATCCTTGCTCTTTTGGTCTAAATCTCCATTGACCTACTGGCTTTGGTTTCTAGTTGTCTAACTTACATCTTGAGTTATTGTGTCTGTGTAATGACCAACCCCTTGTGTATATGGTTACCGTTTATCCCATCACATGAAATTCTCCTTCATCTTGGTCCGTGGACTGTCATTTTATAATGTTGGGGTCATGAAATTATTGGTCTTTTATCCTAGGTTGGGTTTACGCTTTAGATTTTCCTTAAGTCCTTAAGTCTTTTTTCCATCGTGCCTAGGAGGCTTCCTTTTAAGAAAAACTTTTAGGCATGTGCTAATTTCTATCATTTAAGTATTTTCATCACTCATCGTGCTTTGCCCTTGTATCGTCGATTCCATTTCTGTGATGATCAATGAACTATTTCCTCATGCATCACGCACCCTATTTATATTGCTAAAAGCTTGTTGCCTATCTATTTATTTGTGTGATAAGCAATGGCTTTTGTTTCCCTTTGCATCACTAATTCCCATTGCGTTGTTGAAGTAATAGCATGGGACACCAAACTCTATGTGATGCATGATGACCTTTTGTATATTGTTTGCATTGTGTTGGTTCTTTGCATCGCTAGAAGTTTTTTATTGCTTAACTCATTACAACGATGCACAATGGGAAATAAATAATGAAGGATTGTGATTGTGCCACTTGTCAACATATCATGCTATTACTTCTCTCTCATATCATTGGAAGCATTTTCATTTCGAGTAAACTTCAGCAACGAGTGATGAGCGATGGTGAACTTTCAACTTCCATTGCATCGCATAATGTTAATACATCGCTAGAACATTGTTCAGACTTTTGGATTCTTCAGTAATGATCAATGGACGATGGGAGCATATTCCTGTGAATATTCTCTCCATTGGAGGGTTTCTTCACATTGTTGTTTCACTTTGTCAAGTGGTGAGTGTTTCCATGATGCGTGATGATTTTAGAAGGAAGTAGTGGAGAATGTGGAACAACCACGTGGCAATATCTAAGGGTGTCGTTGTTTTAAAGTAGGGTGCCAAAAAGAAAAAAGTGATGGACAAAGATGATGGAGAGCCATTGATCAAGTTTTAAATAAAATGGATCAACAACTGAAATTTAAACTTAAACAGCCAAATTTCAGAATGCTTTTGTTCACTCGTGCGAACCATCTTTCACCATTAATGGAAATTATGCTCACTTCCAAGGCAATTAAAGGAGTGAATTGATCATTTTTCCACCATTCTTGCAAGAATTCAGGAACAAAAAGGAAAAAATGAGTTTCAGGTGAAGAAGAATCGAAGGACAGAGAGCTTGTTTTCCCGTGTAAGCTAGTTTTATCAATACTTTGTCAAATTTTCAAGAATAGGGTTGGGTTGAGAATGGAGATTGCAATATAGGGTTTGTGGTTTTAGGGTTGGAAATTTCTCTATTCTATAGGGAGAATCTCAGTTTTGTATTGGGTTCAGAAAGTGAATTAGCTAATAGTAGAATTTGAATTTGAGCCCTTCAACTCTAAGAACAGACCCTTAGTTCTTGCTTGAATTAAAAAGCCTACTTCCCTTAGTTTTTACAAAATGATTCAACCTGATGAATCCTCCAAACCAGAAGTGCAACCCAAACAAAAAAGGACTAGAAAGGTAAAACCAAAGAATAATGTGCCTAAACCAGAGGTATCAAAGGAATCTAAGAAGAAGAGATTAGTAAAGAGGGATTTAACTAAGTTTATGGAGGAGGTAGCTAAAGGTTCATCTCCAGACATGAAACCAGTGGGGAAAATAACAAATGGTGAAGTTGTCTTAACAAGCCATTTCCAGGATTTGGCATCTAGGGTCGGTGATATTTTTCTACCTCAAATTGGGTGGGATTTGTTCCTCTAAGCTTTTAATAGGAGTTTTTCCAGTCATCCAACATGTCATGTGTGGATGTGTGATATTGGCAAGCTTATTATTTTGAATGTTTTTGTGAAGGTAGATTTAATTATGGAGTTGGCCAAATCTTATGACCCTAAGGACAAGGTTATTAAGACCTATTTACAGATGAATCTCCTATGCTAGACATAATGAGAAGCCAGATTGTAGAAGTTTTCAATTTGAATCCTTCAACAACCCTTTCAATCAATTTTGATGCCTTGTATCAAGAATATGAGCAGAACAAGTATGGATATAGGAGGATCATTCTACCAAGACAAATAAGGCATGATCAAAGCAAGAAAAGGTATGGCTTTTGGGCCTAGGGAGGTTGAACCTTTTAACTATGATGAGTTTGAAGACTACTTCAAGAACACCAATTATGGGTTGTGCTAGGTTCTTTCCAAGAAATTAGACATAAAGATGAATGTCCCTTTGATAGTTAAGGCCATCAACATTCAAACCAGATATCAAAACAAAGGGTTTGATTATGCCTCTTACCTTGTAGAGTAATTCACAATGATTTGTTGAACTTGAAGGATGCAAGACCCCCTCTGAGTTGTAGACATTATTCACTTCTAATGCATATGTTGTTGTGGAAAGGTAGGAAGGTTTGGAGAAATTTTATGAGGTTAAGGGAAAGAGACAATTAAGAGAATGAGTTACCTATGTAGATGTGGACCTATATTTGGGACATCCACTACCCTGATTCTAATTATGTTGATTTCTGCAATGTATTCAAGTTTGGAGTTTTGGAATAGTTGGGTTTAAAGCACATTTATAGAATTTCTAAGGGTGTGAAGGAGATTTTAAGATCACTAGAGTTTCAGGAGAACACAACACAAAATAATAACTGGGGTGACTAGTATTTGCATACTGATTATACAACTATCAGGTTCTATGGAGCTTTGGTGCCACCCTATCACCTACCAGTGTATGTATTTGATAGATTGGATTTCATGGAGATAATGTGGTAGTTGGTTGCCATGGACAAAGAAAATTTCAAGAGTGCTTGAAAACCATCTCTCATTTCTCCTAGGTGTGCATTCTCATATTTTGTGGTAACCTCAAAGGAGGGTATTGAGAAATTCGATACCCTAATCAATAATTATAGAATGAAACAAGACATAATAATAAATTGTGACCCTGAGGAAGTCATTGATACGATGAGGAAGGTAAGAGGAAGGTTTGGGTTTCACCATCACTTTGTCTACACCAAAGATGTGATAAATTTTTTCCTTAATATGAAGTAGTTGCTAAGAGGAAGAATGAGTAGAGAACTATATGTGCCATTGAGGAGAAGATATTGAAGGAAAACCCATTTTATATAAACTTGTCTTTATGTTGAAATCAAGGACCCATATGCTCAAGTTAAGGTATTTTTGGGTGATTATGAGGACAAGAGTTTCTTTTAAAAGGTGAAGGAGGCTGAAGTGAAAGCCAAATTTTCCAAGGAGCAACATGATACAATGATAATGGTGCAGGTGCACCAGGTCCTTGTCATTAACCTATAGAGGTTCAAGTTTGAGTTTGGTGAAATTGGGTCATCTCATTGTAATAAGGCTGTGTCAAGGCCATTTTGGTGTTTTAGGAGTTATGTTTGAGTCAGTTGTGTGTTTAGAGGGTCTATAGTGCAGCAAAGTGTCAAAATGAAAAGTTGTCAAATTTGTAAGTTGCAAAATTACAACAAATTTGAATGGCAACGGTTGGATTTTTGAAAAGTTGTTGCTTTGTTAGTTGAAGTCAGTTGGAACAAGGTAGTTGGTGGATTTTTTACTTAAAAAGACCTCATACATTTGAGGTTAAGGTTGGAGAAACTGAGTTTGAAAAAAAATCAATAAAATCATATTGTTTCCTTGCAATTTTATATGTTATTCCAAAATTCCTGAAGTTTCTTTGCACTGTATAGTTCCGTATAGGGTAATCTTGCAATCTAATGGATTGAATTTGGTGGGAAAATGGCTTAGCATCATCTTGGACTTGGTTTGAAGCAATTTCATTTATTTTTGTGCAATTTAGAAGTAAATATTGAGGGTCGGTCCATTTACCCTATTCAAGGGTTTTGAGTGCAATTAAAATGGCATTATAAGCCTTCCACCCATTGCATGCTACTATAACTCAGTGGATAGGCTTAATTAGGGTTAATAAATATTTTTGCAATATTTCAAGTGTAGAAGAGGTCTGGATCATGATTTTTGGTGATGCCCTAGATGGCATTTTGGGTGTTTTTGCATGAAAAGGAGAGGTTAGAGAGGGAAAAAGTGAGATGCTTAAGGGAAGTCAGTTTTAATGACTTTTTAAGATTTTTCAGGGTTATTCAAGGGTGTTTGAGTTGGTGGTAAGGTCTAGTGAAGTCTAGAAGTAGCTTTTTCAATAAAGCCTAGGGTAAATTGGGAAAAGAGAAGGTTTTGGAGTTTGGGGTGTTGCAGGGCCTGACTTGCCCTAAAGACTGTGGATTTTGTGATTTCTTAGGTAGGTTAGTGCCGCCCAATTGATTTTTGGGTTTTGTGAGGTGTTCCTAAGGTAGTTGCTTTGGAAATTAAGCCTAATTGGCCTTGTGAACAATGTAATTTGCATGATTTATGAAAGTTGTTCCAAAGGAGTCCTATGTGGGCTTGATATATGTGGAAGAGGGCTTAAATTGGTGCTTATATTGATGGTTAGTTGTAGGGGTTGTTAAAGAAAAAAGAGAGTTAAGTTGGGAAAACTGGGTCTACAGACCTATAAAGGTGATTGGGTGAAAAGATGAGAATAAGCCAATAGTAAGTTTTGAGTGAAGGAAGGTGGTTTAGAATCCTTTGTATTGTGAAGGTGAGGGTTTTTCCAACCTAGGTTGCTATTAGTTGGTATCAAAGCAAAGGGATTAAGTCCCTTCAGGGAGAAGATTGAAAGTTTGTGTGCAAGGAAAGGTGTAATTGGAGGAATCAAAATGCCTCCTAAAGGAAGCACTGTTGTTAGGAAAATTGATAACCAAGATAGAGAATTAGAAGCCTTGAAGAAGGAGGTTGCTGCATTAAAGTCTAAAGCTAGGGTTGATATGGATGAGAGTGATTTTGAAGAGGAAGAAACCTCTAGTGAAGAGGAAGAGTTGGATCTAGAAGATGTGAGGATGTTGAAGCTTTTGAAGACTGTGAAAGGTGATGGACATGGAAAAATGGACTTGCCTATGTAAGGGGGTAAACTAGATGGTGAAGAGCTCTTGGATTGGATAGGAGCCATGGAGAATTATTTTGAAAGTGAGGAGATAGATGAAGAACATAAGGTGAAGAAGGAAAAAACCAAGTTAAAAGGACATGCTTTGTTGTGGTGGAACTTTGTGCAAGAAGAAAGGCAAAAAAAGGGGAAGGCTAAGATAACTTCTTGGGAGAGGATGAAGGTAAAAATCAAAGGTAAGCTCCTTCCTAATGATTACCATGTTCAATTGCTTAAAAGACTTCAAAATCTTAGGAAAAATGATCTAGATGTACAAGCATACACTGAGGAGTTCTATAGGTTAAGTATAAGGACAAAACATGAGGAAGATGAGGAAGAAAGAGTGGCAAGGTATCTTAATGGTCTAAGGTATAATATACAAGATGAAATTAGTTTGATGACACCAAATATAGTAAAAGAATGTTTTCAAATGGCTATAAGGGCTGAAGAGAAAGTGAAGAGGAGACAAGATAAGGTAACAAGAGGAAGAGGCAGTACTCCTAGGGATAGAGGTACTTTTTCTACACTAAAATAGTCTAAAGAAGATGAAGAAGATGCTAGTAAAGGAAAATAACAAGTGGCTGAATTTAGAGCTAGAAGGATAGGTGGAAGAACAAACTATATAGGAAGATATACAGATCAAGGAAGATATCCTAAAATGTTTGTAGGAAGGTGTTACAAGTGTGGTGAGTTTGGTCATCCATTCTTCAAGTGTCTTGATAAGTTTGGTGCTGCTACAAGTGGAAGTGAGAGAAAATGTGAGAAGAGAGTTCAAATTGTGCAAGAAGATGAAGAGGAAAGTGTCAATTCATCAAGTCATAATTGTGTTCTTGAAGTTGGTGAGAATTTGATGCTGCAAAGACAACTCTTGAAGGCCTCCAAGGAGAAAGAACCATTGCAAAGGAGAAGTCTTTTCAAGACCACTTGCAAGAGCAAAGGTAAAATATGCAAGTTAGTAATTGATTCAAGCTCCACTGATAACATAGTATCAAAGGAAATGGTAGATAAGTTGAGTTTGGTGAAGGTTCCTCATGAAACACCCTACAAGGTGTCATGGTTGAATGATGATCAATCACTTCTAGTCAAGGAGTACGCTTTAGTTGAGTTTCATATTGGAGGATATAAAGATAGGGTACTCTGTGATGTTCTACCAATGCAATTTTTCCATTTGTTGCTTGGAAGGCCATGGCAATTTGATAAACATGTTGTATATGATGAATGGGCTAATACATATCAGATTGTTCATGAAGGGAACTCATTTAATTTGCATCCATTGCGAGAAGAAGATAAGGAGAAAACAAATGTAGCAAAGGTAATCATGATGGGTGGTAAAGAGTTTGTGCAAGTTGAGAGTGAAAAGGGAATGAAGGTTCTAGACACCACAAGGAGTGAATCAAACAAAAATAGTGAATATGCAACTATTATAGGAGTTACAAGTGCTAGTATAGTAGGAGAAAAGAAAGAAGGGAATGTGAAGATGGTAAGTGATCTAGTTTTGCAGGAAAGGGAAGACAAAATGATGATAGAGGTAGTTCCAAGAAAGGACAAGAAAGAGTTAGACGAAGAGTTACAAAATAAATTGACGAGGCATGAGGAAATCTTAGTTGGGATAGTGAAATTCCCTGTGACAAAAAAGGAGGACAGTAGGTCATTTGTGGTTAGAATAGATACTTGCAAACCTGGTAGTACAGTAGCATTTGGAGCAAAGAGTTCAAGGACAGGGGTAAAGGCAAAGAGTGAAGTGATAAAGGGTGCTTGGCAAAGGCATATTCATGAGTTCAAGAATGCAAGGATGATGAAGGACATAGTTCAAGAGACAAGAGGTAAATGTTTGTTTGTAGGTATGACATCAGTTTCAGTTGAGAATGATGGTGGCAAGCTTTAGGCAGGTCTGTTTGCAGAGAAGAGGCATTGGAAAGATCGACACAAGCTCAACAATGCAAGATATGAAGTAGGAACTGGGTATTTGTTCCCATGGAGGAGACTTCCACATCATGAAGTAGGAACTGGGTATTTGTGTACATTGGCATGAGGCTTGTTTTTCTCCCTTATTTTTATAAAATGGAATTTAGTGCCAAATGTACATGTTTTTTAGCTAATTAATCTCAGATAAATTTTGTAACTTGGTCTAAATAATAGAAGTGTGAGTCTATTATGGGTTTTGAAGGTTTTGAGTCTTGTAATTGTGAATGTTGATAACAATACTGCCATATTTTGAAATACAAATAGAAAATATTCAAGGCAAACATTCTCCATTGTATACTTTTCATAGATTATGAATATAAATGAATGAAAGATTATTTCTATTTGTCTTCTCTATCTTTCCTTTGAATGTTTATTCATTGCTATTATGCTTGTCAATGAATGAGTTAAATCTCTATTAACATGGATAAAGGTTTATATAAATATATGCATGAATAATCAAGTATTTTTGGTTTAGTTTCTAGTATCAATAATGTGCAAGGCATCATTGATAAGATTTTTTGTGACAAAAGTAATTCTATTAGATGTTTTGAATTACATGATTTAGAATTCTTCACCCTAGGATAAGGCACTAGTCATAATAGGTCATGTTACATTATAGTTTCCTAGATCTTTCATAGCAACTACATTCCAAATCAAAATTAATATTCATTTTCTATGTGAATGTATGTCGGGCTAAAATTATAATACTCTCTCATGCTTTAATGTGATATTATTATAAGGATTAGCTAGATCCTTAAGGTTTTCATCTATTAAATTTACAATGTATATGATAATTGTCATAAGAGTATTTGAAAATACATTGTAGGGATCACCCTTCTAAGTTTTGCAGAGCCTAAAGTGTAGAGGGAAAGCCTAGCAAGCTTTCACATGTTCATTGGCCAATCCCTCAACATTACTGACAATTGAATTTGGCACATTGATAAATTACTGTTGAGATAAGCTTGGTTCATTAAAAATTACCAACAAGGAACATGGCCCAAAATACTCTTAGATGGATGTTGTCATCTATGCAAGTTGTCATTCCTTGGTGTTTAAAATGAATGAATTACATTAATCAACTAATATCCAAAATGAAATTTGAAATGGTTGATTTCCCAATTAATTATTGCTAAAAATAAGCTCCAAAATTTGGAGGTGAAGGTGCTAAAAAAAGGAAGGATTGGGTAGGGAATATGAGTATGTGGGTCATTTGAACCTTCTGTCTATCCTTACAAAAACCTCTAAGAAGTCTACTAATTTGGAGACAAAGGTTGAGGAGATTAAGTCTTATATTGGGACCTCAATGGAGAGAAACAAATTATAGGAAAAAATAGCCACCATATGAAGTGTAGCATCTTAAATTATCACCCTTGACAATGTTGCACTAGATTTTTCTCCCTCCTATTTGCATGGACCTAATTGTACACCTTGTTAGTTTTCCAAATCCACAGATCAAATGAATCCTAAAGACTTAGCTAATTTCTTATGCTTAGACTCAAAGATGGATTTAGCCAACTGGCAAAATTTAGTCAAAGACTAAAATCTCCTACACTTCTGTCTCTACAAAACCAAGGGGGGTCTCCCTATACAATGCCTAAAAACAATCCAATTATACATAGACATTGATTTTTATAGTAGATAATTCCCAATGAAAATATACCAAGGAAAGCATTGACAACCTCAAATCTAGCTAAATTCTTAGTCTCTCAACACTCACTCAATAATTGGGAAGCAAAACTCAACACCAAACCTCAACCAACAACAAGGATTTAAAATGATTTTGAATTTAAATTATTTTTGAGAATGAACTAAGCTGAATGATAAATCAATGCCTAATTCTGGGCCATGGAGTCAAATGCATAAAATGAATTCATTAGCAAATAAAGTTCAACCAGTGGATTCAAACTGCTAATGCCTTACACCAACAGATCCACTCATGTTGTCAATCAAATTCTCCTTATAGATCCAACCTGCACACATGAAATCACAATTATCTACTCAAAGTATTTTAACCATTTCATTGAAATAGAACCATGAACACAACACAATCTCAAGAAATTTGAGATGACAAAATCAAACATACTTTGTATTAGGGTATGTGCAGGATCATGATGGGCCAAAAAGTGGTGATATGATGGGTATTTGTAGGGTATGTGGCTGACGACTTTTTTTTACCCAAAATTCATGAAACGAAAAGGGTTTTTAAAGAAGATTTTCAGCTTTCCACCAATATAAATTATGCTTTACTTTGAATTTAATAAATAATTATTATTCATTTTCTATTTAAATTATGACTAAAGTCCTAATTGATAGGCTAATTATAAAACATCTAGATAGCTTTCAAACGGTATCACATTTTTTGAATCTGAAGCATGCATCACATTCTATGCTTCACATACTATAGGATTTTTAAAAAAAATGAATTTCATGAAGTTTTGACCAAGTTAAGGTGGTCAGACATATGAGTTTTAATATTTTTAAAAGTTCTAATAAAAAAATCATAATTAATTATTTACTTGGAAAAAAATTATAAAAAAATATGCATCACATTCCAACATGAGTCCTCTACTTATATCTAAAATATTATAAAAAATATTGTTATTTTATTGTGGCTAGGGTGGTTAGACAAACACCTACTTATTTTTTTCCTGAAATTTAAGTACTACTACATTGAAAATTCAAATTTTCACCAAATAGATTTTTTTTTCTTTTAAATAAACCTAGTAGTTTAGAAACTACATTCAATTTGCTACAAATTCTACTCTTACATTAGTTTGAAATAATATAGATAACTTATTCAAATTTTTATGTCAAGTTGCCTAACTATGATTTTTCTGAATTTTTTGCCACTTAAGGGCCTATTTTTTTCATGATGATCCTGCACATACCCATTATTGAATTCATATGACTAAAAATGTATAAATTTAGAGACAATTTGATGACATTATTGATTTACTTGCACAAACTGGCTGATATTTACTCATGAAATTGACAATTATATCTTACAGACTTATTCATGACTTAAACTCAACATTTTCTATCTACCCAGCCTCATACAAGAATTCAAAACCTTTTCCAATGAGAGAAGAATCATAAGATATAGAAGAAAGGAAAGCTCCAAAAGTTAATCTATTGAAGACACCTGGAAGCTTCTTTCCCGTTGATCAACAAAAATAAAAAGAATCTCCCCTCTCTCTTCCCCTTTCCAATTTTGCCTCTATTTTTTTCCTTTGCAAACCAATTTGCAATAGAAAAAATCACTCCACCATGAAAATCTCACTTCTTCATTTTCCCTGCAGGTGAAAAATATCTCCCCTTGAAAGCTCTATTTTTGCTCTTTACTTTGCTGCACTTTACTTTCAACAAAATAAAATATTCTACATAGTGAATATTTTACTCACTATATAAAATTATCTCTTTTGTGCACTTTAACATTACATCTTATTTAAAAGGTTTACCTTTTAAATGAAATGAAGGATTTTATAAATTTTATCACTAGGTAAACATAATATTACCCGTGCTTTTCGTATTTAAAATGCTTCACCTTTTAAAATGAAAGCATTTAATTTTGTATTGAGCAACATTTAAGTTTAAATGTTTTTCATTTTAAAAGATGTTTTATGGGGCCCACTTAAAACATTTTCATATTTGTGCCCTTTTACCTTCATTTTAACTAAAAACAATGCTTATTTAAATAATACTGAAGGCCTTTTAAATTTTCCATTGGGCAAGAAAATAACCTCTCCCGTGCCTTTAAAAACTTATGGGAATACTTTCCACATGGCAAAATTTTGTCAACCCCGTAATGATTAACCAGTGAGCAACTTGAAGTTGCGAGATTGGAGGGAAAGGATGGGATTTGGCTACATTTCCATCTCCATTCTTGGTCATCGATCTTTCTTCTCCCTTGTTTTCCCTAATTTTCTTTGGCGTCTCTACAGCTTGGCAATGGTGGCACCTTTTTGGTTCCCTCTCAAAAGCATAGGCAAGAATGACAGTAGAGATGGTTATGAGATCCAAAGTATAACTGCTAATACTTCACTCAAAAACTTCAGAAGCATTTTCAACAATCCATTTTGTGTGATGCATTGCAACCATGACATCCCCCGAGACCACACTACTTGGAAATTCTACCTCAAACGCATCCTTGAACAATAGCGCCTCCTCCAGATGCATTGCATATAGGATCCTTAGCGCTTTGATCACTATCCATTTTCGTTGGCTTGTTCTCTTTCCAATCGGTTCAATCACGCCCTATTTAGGACATGCCAACTGCATTGGCTTAAAGCTTTCTAAGATCTTTCAATAGTTCATTTTGATGCATAGACTGTAGTCACCATGGCATGGCATTTGAAGTTTTTTCTTCTTTTTAAATGAGTTCTCCTCTATGCCTTGATGGATGCGTGTACCCTATTCCATGTGCTGGTTTTATTGTGCAGAAAGTTGGAATAAAGTTCCTCTATCCTTCGTGCTTCGATGGATGTATGTACCTTATTCCAATGCCATGACAACATAGCACTCATATTTTCTGATCTCTGTGGCAAGACTTGATGCAAATAATGCTCGAGCCTTCTTACTTCACTGATTCTTTAGGAATATTGCTATAGGGGTGGTGGCTGCCTCCTCATTCATTTCAAAAGATTGAAAATTAATTCCTCGTACACCTTGAATGGTTCCCCCCTCTACTTTGGATCTAAAATAAAATCAATAGAAGCACAATCGACCATAACAGCCACGCCTCCAATACACCCACAAATTGCATTTTCTTATAACTTTCTGGAGCCTTTTCAACAAATCCATTTTGTGTATTGGCTATGCCATGCTTTGCACTGCTTTTCTTTCACTATTCAAAGCCTCACCACAGTCCCAATTTCAAGTGCAAAAACATAGGAATGCTATGCATCTAACTAACTCTACACAACCTTACAAATTTTCCTCTGCTTTAGAACAATCATCCATTTTCAGCTCCACGTTGCCAGCATACATAAAGCACTTGATGAGTTTTCATCCATCTTGAGAGCACAATAGCCTCTCCAATCCATAGCATGGCATTCCTTGGCTAATAGCATTACTTTGTAAGGAGTTCTCAAGCCTTATACACTTTCCTGGTAAAGATGCGTTCCCTTGTTCAATTTCACACTTTGTTCAAGCTGAATGAGACAAAGTTTGAGCACAATTACCAAATATAACTTCTTAAAACAATTTTGTCTGATTTCCCTATTAACAAAATAGAGGCTCTTCAAGCAGTAACTTCACACATTGCTAGCAATTATTCCTCATATTGCGCCAATTGCATTTGTTTGGAAGTTCATGCCTCTATTGCTAGTTTTCCACCTTGTCCATTCTCCAAAGAGTTTACTTTAGAAAATTTATAAGGTGTTGAAAATTTTCATGAAAACTTAGCTAAAACTCCCCAGCAGCATAGTTGTACATCAGTTTTATTTACTTTTGTAATTTTGACATCCATACATAAAAGAAATAAGAATAGTATTAGCTTATGTAAATGATTTTCTTTCTCAGTACCATGTAACTATTTAAGCAATGGAAAATTCAAGGTGTTGCTTCAAACTGTCTAGAGGCTTCCCTATATTAATGCTTGGTTGACATTACTTAGAGTTATTCAATAGCTCTTCAATGTCTTGCAACCTCTTCATTTTGCATAGATACTTGATTACACATTGCCAAGTTGTAAGCTAGACAATGACTCTATTGGAGGTGAATAACAATCTTCATACAACAAACGTGGTGACTATCACTTTGGCAATATGTTACTAAAAATATCATAACATTAACCCTCAATCTCTGAGAATGTTTCTTTACCAATATTGAAACACAACTTCAAACTGTGTGAAGCAGGTTGGGTTCCCATGTGGGCCCGACTAAAAAAAAAATCATTTTCAAACAAGTTTCATACTTGAATTGATCGAAGACATCTACTGCATGCATCTGAAGTGAAAACATGAACTGGGTTATCATTAAAATTTTCTTTTTAGCATATTTGAACAGTGAGCAAAACTGGTCAAGTTGCTTCTGGAATTGCTCCAGAGAAACAATCAAATGACCTCTTGAAGTCATAAAAAATTATAGGCATGCAAACATTCAACCCAAGAATGGAATGCAATAGATGGCTCAAAGAAACAGATCACAAGTTGAAAGATATTCACCATCAAAGTTGCTCAGTCAGACTTTTCTACAGTTGTAGTTGTTTAGAACCAATTAAAACTGACCAAGTCACCATTTTGAAAAAATATCAAATCAACTTCTAGTGAGCTTCCATTGGAAACATAAGCTCATTTGGTTACATGGAACACGTGTGAAAGAGGGATTTACTTGAATCGTCATTTTGCACGAGATATTAGGGGTCAAAATTGACCACCTTGAAAAGTTTAAGAAAATGTAGGTGCAAAACTGAACAAATTGTGTTTGCTTTTGGCCTGGTAAACATATGAAATCTTGTCTTGAGGCTCTGAAACCAGACCGGGGAGTACATTAATGTAAGAAGAATTGAGAGAAACAATCCATTTGACATGACGATCATCCAATTGCAAAATATTAACTCGAACAAGAGGTCACTTTGTAGAACTGAAAGTTTACAAACAACAAAAAAGTGTCAAAACCCTCCAACGTCACTTTTCAAAACCCTATCAAAACTCATCGTGGGAAGCTGAAATTTGACATGCATGTTCACATATGTCACATGAGTGGGTCCACCAATGGGTTTGGCTTAAAAATCAACTCGCTCTAAAATATGACCTTCCAAAGTAAGTCACTTAGGCAGATTTTTCAGGTGCACTTCTGAGTGTGCAAAGGAAAATTTTTCAATATGGGCACTTCAAATTTGCAAAATTTGAAAGTCCCAACACAACTAATTTCATAAGTTATGCATTCCATGGACCATTTGAATATTTATCAAGAAATCACATGTATAGAACCAAGGTAGACATTTAATATTTTTCTCCCAACACTTTACACCCTATATAAAGGACTTGAACAATGATGCCTAAGGTGACTTTTTCTATCTATTTGGCTCCAATTTTTAATATTTCAGAGTTGACACTTTCTTATTTTAATTTCAAATGTCAAATGCCACCTATTAGTATTTAATTTTTGGAAATTAGATTTAATTTCATATAAATACCTAGTTATTTCACCAATAACTAGAAAGAATTAGAAATCAAGAGCATTATCAATAAATTATTATCAAGTCAAGAGTAGTCAAGAGCAGAATTATTGCAGCATTTTAGTCTCAAAGCATCATGTCAAGTTTTATGTGAGTTTTTTTATGTTTATGCATACATTTTGTTTGTGAGGAATAACACTTGAAGGTATTTAAAGCAAGCCAAACAAAATTGTAATCAAGCCTTGAGGAGATGTGTATGACTTCAGTCCTTCAAGGAAATCAGATTTGAGTATAGTGATTTGCATTTCATTTTTTATTCATCTTTCATTTATCTTTTAGCCTCTGTCTTTCAAAAGGATAGGCTCTCTTTCATCAAATTTTCCATTGTGGAGGTAGAAACACCAACACAAGGATTGACCAAGGCAAGCCCCCATATGGAACAACCCTTCCTCACTCTTTTAATGTGCAAGTTACAGATCAAAAGAATATTTGAGGAAGAATGAAGACTATTCAAGCTCATTTTTGCATTCAAACCCTACAACTTGACAAGATACATAAATTTAGTTATCTTAGCAATTGACAAAGATCCGACAGTGAGATCTAGAAGGAAGAAGCCTCTGGTATGATACTTGAGGACTATGAATAAAGATTGTAAATTCAATTAGTCAGTCATAGGTGCCTTGGGAATCTTTTTCTAGTCAATTCAATCTAAAATTCCAATCATATATGCACACAAGTCTACTTGATCTATTTCCGATAATCAAATTTGGCAATCACTTTCCAAATTTATTGTTTTCACACATGAGTGGTGCATTTTCATTGTTAGCTAGTTGCATCATTATATTTCATTCAAAAATACATTCCAATTCAAACCAAGGGTTGATTGCCTCACCATTTAGGTTGCAAGTAGTCTTACACCCTTGTCTACCCTAAAATTCTAATGTTAACATGCTTGGAAAAGCGCTTAATCCTAAGGTGGAGTCCTAGGGTTTCACTTTTCAGCCTTATCATTTTGGTGAAACCAACACATTAACATTATAGACCTTCTAAAATTTGAAGCATATCATCTTAGACCTAATATTAGCATTGCATTATTTTTCATTGTTCATTTATGCATTCATGTTTGCATCAAAAAATCATAAAAGTTCAAAACTTTACATATCATATTGCTTCATAGGTTAGATCTACATCTTAACAGAATTTATAAATCTATATTAGGTAATCTTAGATCTAAAATCAAATTTGAAATTATTCATTGCATTCATTTAGGCATTTTTCATATAGTTCGAAAGGTGAAAATTTGCATTGTTTTGTTTCAAGAATACATCAACATCATTATTTTCAAATTTTCATGGTAGGATTAGTCAATTACTACATTTTAGATCTAAAAATTATATTTGGAATTAAATTTTATTTCTTGAACATTTAAAAAAAAATTTGTACACTTGTATTTTGCATTGCATAATCATAAATGAGTCAAAATGTAGAAAATTATTCACTATCACACTTGCACAACCACATAACAAAAATAAAATAGTACTACACACATTTAAAATTTTGAATTTAGCAAAAATACTTGCTAGACAAGGCCACCCTTGGAAGCCTTGTCTAAGTTAAGTTTTCTCATATTTTTATGGTAGGTACCTCTTAGGATCATCTGTTTAGATTTTATTTCAATTTTTTAGATGATTGTGGTATAACAATCTAAAATTCTTTGCATACATAATAGTTTCATAATGGCTAATATTTATGGATAAAAATTCACTTCCTTGAAGTCCTTGGTTGATATTTAATGTTGTGTGTTTGGAAATTACTCTAATTTAGATGATGGAACGCATATTTCTTCATTTCCCAATGTATATATCCTTAACAAAGATATCTTGATGCAAGAGGAGAATATCATGAATGAATTCATAAATAATACCTTTCCTAACCTTGAGAACAATGTGGTCATTTATCCTTCAACAGAATGGTCTAATCAACCATATAAATAATCAACACCACCTACCATACCAACACTTGAAATATTTTACACATCACATACAAAAAGTGATTTACAATTCATACCTCAACCTAAGAACATGGGAGATGCTATTAATAATGAACATGATGAGCCCATACAACCCACTAATTCTCCATCCTATGAAATCAAAGTTACTAACACACCTATTAACTTAGAATAATGTTATATCCTAGGCTTTAGGATCTTGACAAAACAAGAATGTGATACAAAGAATGAACATGAAATCCATTCCCTCTTGGAACAAATACCATCCAAAGACACAAAAGGCATAGGTTATCAATGTCCTCCAACTTTACATTAAATATTTATTCTCATCCAAATCTCACAAAATTCATGGTCCTATTACAAAAGGTTTGTTTCCCGGTCCATATCATTTATCTGAGATTGAGTGTACTTTAGCTAAATTTTTACAATTGGGATTCATTACATTACCACTCATTCATGAAAGAAGAGATACTAAAAGGAAGAAAAAAATACATCATATTGTGCATATCATAGAAAATTTAAACATTTTTGTTGGAAGTCTAGAGATTTAGTTTTTTGTGAGTTACTTGGGTGTTGTCATGCTTAGGTGTTGTCATTGATGTCAACCCATTGTATGATGAAATTTTTAGAATGCTATTGGTGTTTATGATTTCAACCCCTAGCATTGGAGTTGTTGGAGGTTTGGAGTTGTTGGTATTGAAGTAAACACTTGCTAGTGTTGTCATTGATGCCATATTTCAATATAGTTGCAAAGTTTGTTAGTCTAACTTATGTTTGAGGAGATTGTTGTTGTTTCAATAAGGAAATTTTAAACTAATAAGGAAAGTTTAAACTAAGTGGAGTAAAGGGATATGAGCTAGGTAAATAAAAAAAATTGTTAATTGGAAACTATGGAAACCTAGGAGATGCCATGAGGAGAAGAAATTGAAGTGGCTATAGGAATCATATAGGATAAACTAAGGGTGGTTAGATACATATATAAATAGGTACTATTGGGATGGATAAACTAGGGAAAGGAATGTGAAATTAATAATAAATTAAATAGAGGTATAACACAAATGGGAACTAAGGGAATGCTAAATTATTTGTACAAAGGATTAATTGGGTGGGATACAAAGAGGTATTGGTATAGAAAGGTTACAAGTTCTAAGAAAAATTATAGAGAAATAGAAAGGTGGGGTTAGGGTAAGCTAGAGATAGTAAAGAATAAGGGAAGATATAAACCAAGTATAGTGAACAAGGGGAACCAATTTAGGAATGATGTAGAGGGGTGGGTTGTATGGTTTAAAGGGACACACAAAATATGATATAAACATTAGAAATATAAGTAACATGATAAAAATGAGGACCTAAGGTTTGGGGAAGATGAAAAATATGTGATCAAGACAAAAATTATGGAGAAGAGATGAAAAGAAAAAGAAAATAATTTGGTTATATCATTTTTTATATGGTAAGTAGCATTTATAGGGTGTTGTACCCTTTACACAATGAGCTACAAGGGCCAAAAAAGAACAAGTCCAAAAAATATAAATAACTAAGCCAAAAAGCACAAAAACATTGGACCAATAGCCAACAGACACACCGTGCAGCAGTAGTAGATTAACTATCATTCTCCCAATTTTGGGAGAGGAGATTGCCCACATCATCCCTAACCAATTGAGGGCCATCTTTAGTAGACATAGTATCCATCTCGTCTTTCATCACAACAAAGAGGGTTTTGGTAACACAGTGGACTCACTTGACAGTGAAATAGGTCAAGCCACTGAACTTCTTCTCCATCTCTCCCATCCTTTCCTGTAGCACACAAAGCTCCTCCCCTTTACTCATAGTCTTCTCAATATTAGCACGCTCCCTATCTAGAGGGTCCGAGGACTGGGAAGTTGAGTTCTCCTTATGCACTTTGCTAAAATCTGAAATGGTATCGAGCCCTTCAACATAATCCTCCCCACCATCCCCAGACACCTCCACATCCATTAAACCTTCACTATCAGACCGCTCCTCATCAATATCCAAATCATTAACCTGCACTTTCTTATTTTTTTAGCTAGCCTACCAAAGCTCTTGATAATGGGATTTTTTCCACTAGTCTCCATCATAGTAGCAACCTTAGTATCCTCCGTGGAGTCCCTACCCACCAAATTATTTCCTCTACTTTCTGTGGCCGAATCCTCCATCAAACACTTCCCCTCATCCTTAGGTTTCTTTTTAGTGGTAGGTTTGCTAGCAGACTTGGCAGGGACCAACTTAAGCTCATAGAGACCAGCTGTAACACTAGATTGGGCAATCCCTGCACTCCCCTTAAACTTCTTGGAAACATGTTTAGGCTTACGGGTTTCAATAGTAACCCAAGGGGTTTTTCTGATGGGACCGTTGGACTTAGCTGGGGAGATATTGGCCACAACAGGGGGTTCAATTTCCTCAACATAGACAACTGAATTGGATTTGGGTGAGCATGACACAAGATGGAAGTGGTAGAGCCTTAAAATGAGGCCTTGGTGGAGTGGCAAGGGAGGAGAATCCTGTGGGTTTTGGCTAGTAGCCTCAATGCACTTCTCAATAGAGCTTTCTAAATCCTTAAGTAAGATAAAAGGAAAACTTAATAGAATTTTGTGTCAGAGGTGATTCAACAAAGGGAAGTGATAGAAATAGTAGGTTTTGAATCTACCTTCAAGGGTAACATACTTCATGAGCACGAGATAGACCTGGTCCCAAGGCTGCAGGAGAGCTTCTCTTTCAAACCTTGACCCGTTACAAACCGAAATCTAATTACCCACAAAGAAGGCATTTAGGCTATTGTTGTCTTGGGCCTTAGTATGCTTCAGGTGCTTCATTCCAGTACACAATAGCCTTGTCACTTGTGCAATCACCTCCTCATTCAATTCGAAAGAAATGCCACCCATAGTGACCCTTCTATCTTTCCAAGAATTCACAAACTGTGAGATAAACTTGGGTCATGACCCACCAAACTTTCCATTAGAGGTGTGAACCCGCCTTCAATGAAAATTTTCCACACCAATGGATTCTTGCAAAATTCACTACAGTGGTCAGGCTTTTATCTCACCCTGTTGCTAAACATATTGTCGTTCTACACATGGAAAAACTAGTAAACTTGTGAGAGAAAAAGGTTAGAGATGTTGGTTTTAAGTGATAGGTAGTCTGCACATTCAAGTTTATAAGCCAAACGATACAACCTTGGGCAATCAAGGCAATGTACAAAAAACATGCTTGAGGAGTTAAATCCCCAAAGGAAATCTTGGCAATCTCATTAATGAAAATTTTTGAACACTTGCGGCCAGGGAAGCAAGAAATGATGGAAATGGAAGGTTTTCCTTCCATGTAGCTTTTGCATAAGTACCTATGTAAGATATAGCTATAGGGCCAAAATTAGATAAACCTAAGATCTTGGCCATTAGTAAAGGAGGAAACTTCGCAGAGAAGATAGAGCAAATCAAAAGCTTCACCTCATAATTATTTGTCACATCAAATCTAAAATAAAACATATGCAAGAATATATGAGAGCTTAGCGCAAACCCCAAAAAGAGATTACGTAACTTGGCATGGTCCAGCTTGGCCTTAATCATAAAGTACTCCCCATAATTCCTCATAATGGCCTTTTTAGAAATGAACTCCGCCCCATTATTCAAAAATTTCCACTTGTAAGCCCCCTTAGTATTTACGCTTGTCCACATAGCCCATAAGAAAAGAATGTGGACCCACCATAAAGCCCAAAAAATTGCATAATCAAATATTATCATGGATCAAATAAGAGCCATGCTCCTTAAGGATTAAACCTCGAATACCTGGCGGTAGGTTCCCCAAATTACGCCAACACTTAGAAAATTTCCAATGGGTGCCAAGGTTAGCTAAGGCATTAGCCACTTGATTACCCTCATGGTAAATGTGGGTAGCAACCTTCAAATTCAACTTAGACACAAAGAGTTTTATGTCTAGAAATATGTCTTTAGTACTCCATCCCAATAATCTTCCAAAGCTAACAACATCAATGATAAACTTAGAGTCACCTTCTATATGTAGATTCTCAATCCCCATAGAAACAACCAATTGGATGCTCTTTAGCAGCGCTCTTGCTTCCGCAACCATAGAAGATTGGATACCAATCCCCCCCGAATAACCAGGCACAAAAATCTCTTGCAATATCTTATAACACCTCCAATGCTAGCTCTTCCTGGGTTGCCTTTGGCCACCCGTTCAAAATTAATTTTATACCAACCACGTTCTGAAGGTTTCCAGATATGCCCTGTCTAGCCAGGGATCTAGACTTGTCATAGGAATTGGCATCAAGGTTTTGATGCCAAGCTTTGGCCATAATAATTTCCCTCTCAGTCAGACCTTTATCCATGATTTTCCATTTAAAAAGAGAAATATTTTCCGCTATGAGCCTAGAGCCTATACCAAAGACCTCCTTTGGGCTCATTTTAATATTTTTGAAAATCCTATTATTTCTCTCTTTCCACAAGCACCAATAGATAATGGGGGGACCTGGTTCTAGATCTCATGAGGCATAGGGTGAATGAATGGTCCATCCCAGCTCAAGATAAAGGATTTAATGTCCTTACACATATTCCACTGAATACCCAAACACTCTAAATCTAGCTCCCGCACACCAATATAAAATGGGTAGTGTAACAACAAGTGATCCACAAATTCTTCATTGCACTTCTATAACAAGCACCTATTGGGGATCTAGAATCCCCTTTTCCTCAAATTGTCTCGTGTAAGCATCCTACTATGGCAAGAAGTCCACTAGAAGAAGTTTACTTTCAAGATCATGTGTCTGTTCCAAACCCTCTTCCAAAGATCAAGGACCACACCTTGGCACATCAACAGTTTATAAGTCATTTTGACTGAAAGATCACCTTGCTTATCATGAGTCAAAAATAATTCATCCACCATGTTGGTTGGCGGTAATCTAGTAAGGGAGAGCAGCTCCTGCAAGGTTATATTGTTAGTCTACATATGCAAGAATATTAAAATGTATGAGTATCAAGTTTTCCAAATGAAAGAAATGAATATTTTTACTTCTCTAGGTGTCCAAAGTATTATACAACCAACACAATTCTAATATGTTAAGTCTTGAATAGAAAATAAATTGTAATGGTAATATGTTTGGGTCCAATTTGTGCCCAATAAGACCTATACTATGAAAACAAACAAACTTGGGATTAGAAACATGAAACGTGGAATTCAAAGAAATATATAAATGAAGAAGATACACCAATAGGATGACTTACTTGAGGCTACAGATACACTAAAAAAGTTATAAACTATATGTAGATGAAATCTAAAAGCTATTGAAGATGAATTTTATGGAACTATAAAGTTTTATCTACACCAATAGGTGTAACTAACCTTTAGGTACATACACAAGCTTTGATCCCAAACCTATAATACTCTTCTGGTCACTTTGTCTTTAGTCTTAGACTCTGTTGTTACTCTAAATCTTTTTACATTGACTCTTGATGATGAGATATCAAGATCTGTGTATAAAGGGTAAAGGAAAATATATATTTTATTTAGGATACTACCACAATCAATCCCTATATGGTGTATCTCAACCTACACAATAGTATTGATTAAGGGTGTTGCCACAATAGTGGTTTACACTTTTTTGGAGATCCTATTTTTTGCTGAAATCACATATTTTTAGAAAATATAATGATTTAATCCTTGAAAAGTTTCATTTAAAGGATTCCAATTGAAGAGGTTTTGATCAAACCACCTTATACCAAACCCTCTTGGATAGAACCCTGCTAGTTTTAAAGCATACCTATAACGGAGTCTCCTTTACACCTATCAAAATGCTGATAAAAAACCACTTTTGATTTACCTTTTGGGGGATCAAATGAATTCATTTAAAATTTATTTTTTGTAAGTATGTATTCCTTATTATAAGCTTCCAAAAAAGTATAATTTGAATTAAATTTATTTTGATTATTATATATTTTTTTATTTCTTGTGAATGTAGGTTTTTCACCAAAAAACAAGCTCTCTATTTTGCACATGTGGAAAAATAGAAGATTAAAAAAAAGAAAAGAAAAATATGAGTGCACCAAATATTGAAGTCCTTGATCCAACCAAAAAAATAGAATTTCGATACATACAAAAAATATTATGTGTTACACAGTCCGCCTATGTCTGAATTGTAATTGGTTTGACTTTGAAACTTGATTAAGGAAAATGTATTCAATAAAAAACTATGAAACCAATTGGAAGCACTATATATCATAGTTAAAAATCTAAATTTAAAAAAATAAAATTTTTATCCTTCATGGAAAAAAAGTTAAGTGTTATACGGTGAGCGTCACTCCTTAAAAATGGTGTTTAATGAAAAAAACTAGTTTTCAAAGGAGATGGAAAAAGAAGTGCAATCTGATTCCAAATTTTTTGAAAAAAATATAGTTAGAATCTATAGAAAAAATGTCACAAATCATTAGTTTTCATCATCTTCAAATTCCTCACGGTTTAGCCACTATAGGTGTCCGAAAGTGAAGATTTAGTGAGAAAAAATTAGTTTAGTGTCCAGTTTGGCCAAAAATTGTAAACCAGTATTGTGGGATCACCCTTAAATAAAAAATTATGTGTGAAAATAGTTTAGACATAATGATGGTGCATATTATATTGGTGTGTGGTGACTAATGGATAAAATGGATTTATAATGGCTCACAAGTGAAGTCAATTACGGATTTTAAAATAGAAAGCAAGAAATAAAAATATAAACTATTGCTAAAATATATTTCTAATTTCTCACAAGTGAAATAAATTAGAGAAATTCAAATGGAAAGGGTGAAATAAAAATATAAGAACTTTAAATCATGATATTTAAAGAAACTAAATGAATTTTATTCATATAATATTGTACTTCAACATTGACATTATTTTTATTTTCCTTTTTTGAGGACAAGAGAGAATATTATGTTTACATAGTAATGCATAATGACTAACTGGAGGTGAAATGAATTTTATGTATTCCAAATTTTTTGGATGCATAAATTTAACACTTTTTCGTAGTTTCTAAAGGAGGTCACCAACATTAGGACCTCTCATGGTAAATTTGTCAACTTTCATAGGCTAGTATCAAATAGGCTTGTTAGGCCTAGGGTTCTTTAAATATTTTAAAGTGATCATTGAGATTATAGAAATAGGATTGAATGAGCCTAAAGAATAATAGGGTGATAGGGCACTAAAGTGTGCTATGCATAAATGTTAGGAACACATTTGAAAGTAAATTTTTTATCATTATTCAAAGCTTCTAGTACTAGGTTTTCTATTATTCAAAGTTTTGGTAGAAGGTTATTCATATCACCTTGTGCTTTGTTCTCCCTTAATTTTCATCATGTATCTCATAGATTAAATTTGAAGCTTGGAAGTGTATTATAATATTTTTACTCATTAAATATTAGATTAGTTGGGAGATTTGTAGGTTGGTTTTTTTAAAATAGTTTTCGTACATTATATTCATGACTCATTTTGCTTTGTGTTTGTTTTATTATGATCTTATATTTTTTGGTATTTGTTTTATTTTGTTATTATACAATGTCATTGAAATTGTGTTGATGATGTGTCTTGCAACACTCTTGTTGTAGGGTTAATTGTGAAAATTTTGTAAATATCCTTTTATATTTTAAGAGAATATATATGAACATCTCTTATGTTAGCATTTGGGTTAAATATACCTTATTATCTCCTTATTATATTTAAAATAGATTGGTTATCTAAAAATTCATTATCAATTTGTTAATTGCATAACTAGTAATTGTAAAAATAAATTGACTTGTTTCCAAAATTATCCATATTATTGGAGATCATAATTTATCAATTTCCCTTCTATTCAAGGTATTGAGTATAATATTTTTTATTGTATACTTTTTTTTAATTTGGGCTTATAGATTGGGATTTTGAGGAAATGATTCTAGCTTATTTGCAACAACATGGGAATATCTACACATGAATTAAAATATTTTAAAGATAAGAAGGTTAATGGTATGCCTTCAATTATATTTCTATTGTAGAATATTTCTAGAAATTAGATGCTACTGATTTTGCGTTGTAGCTCAATATTTAGAAAAAGATCATAATATTTCATCAAAGCTTCAAGGAACATATACAAATTAAATATAGCTAGGAAATAATGCAAATTATATTACTAGGGTCAAGCCATCAATTATTATAAGCATCTCTCTACTATCTAATATGGTTATTAATGTAGCTAAAATGTTGAAAAAATGAAAGTGAATGTATCTAAGGAAGATATTCTAATTAAAAGGGAATCACATGTGTTGTATGGCTAATTCACCAATGTCATAGATTTCATTGTTGTTTTTGGAAGTATAGATTCAACATGAACTAATCATAAATGTTTATATAATTTAGTGATTCAATAACTTCATTGATGATTAAATAAAATATAAATTGAATAAGAGTAAAAAGAAATCTAGACTTAATTATAATTGACGATTTCATACTAACCTCCACTAAACGAAGGAAATAATTCAAGTATTATAAACATTTTTTATGAAGGTTGTGTAAAATATACACAAATATATGAATATATTTACATAAACACTAAAAAAAATCCAACATTTAAACCTCTTAAGTGAATTATATATTACCATAATAAAATTCAATTATTGAAATTCATCTCATCACAAATGACCATTAATGTTTCAACTACTATGTGAGTCTATGCGACCCATCTTGGAACTTACTATATTACACTCCTCTTTGGTAATGAAGCTTAAACTTATTCTTTTGATATTGATACATTTACATAATTATTAGTAGTTTATTATTTTTATTGGATTTCATTTATCATGTTTGAGTTATAATAGTAGTTATAAATCATTATCAAGTTTGAGAAAATATATTTCCAAGCATTGACCTTGTAGATTCTCTAATTTAATTAGTAGTATATTCAAATTCTATATGTGATCATTCATATAATGTTAAATGCTTTATAAATAATTAAAACGTTGCATATAATCTATTATTGAAGTATTTTTCTTCTTGATAACCTGGTTTTTATTATTCTATTATATTATGTACCTAAAAGAATATTATCTTTCATCTTTTTGATTTTATTTTATGAATATCTATATATTTATATTATGTTAAAGTTGTGTTATTTTAGTTATTTGTTAGTTTTGTGTGTTCTCTTTCATTTGACTAGTAGAATTTAACTAGCTAATGTAGGTATCAATAAATTAACATCTAAAAATAATTATATGTTTTGTTGCTTACAAATTCCACAATGTTATACCCAATCCATGCTTAGGAAAAAAATGTTTTAGACACTAGATTAAGTCCCTTTATATTTCAAGACAAATATATTATTCTTGTAATTTTGTCAAAACTCGGTGTTGTTTCCAAAACTTTGATAATAATTTGTAAAAATAGAAATGAATTACTAGAATATTATAAGATAGCTTAAGAAGGCATTGAAATATATGATATATTTTCCAGCCTGATGTTTTAACATTTTGTGACAGAGACTTATCATACAATCATTTTTCAGGGGAGTTGAATGCTTCATGGATAACAAATAAAGAACAAATGTAAGCATCATCTTTCATTGATCATACATATAATTAACTGCTTTTTATTTTAAACTTTGTATACTCTTATATTCTTTTACTAAAATAATTCAATATGATATTATGAAAACTATGGAACCCTAAACCTAATCTTTTTATGTTTAGAATAGTTCCATAAATTATATTTTATTAATTCAAGTTCAAAAATAGAACACGCATATTAGATCTCTTTTTACATAGACTTATGTTGTCGCGCGCTTCGGTATCATTGTAGCTACCACAGATTTTATGCTTAACAATTGTATCTGTTAAAATCTACAGGAATTTGATACAGAACTCGTTTAACAGCAATGTTTCTAATGGGAGGTTCACTTCTAATCTGTTTGACTTTCTAAAATAATATATGTTGGAATTTCTTTGATTATATGGTAATAAGAAATTTCTTCTGCTTAAAAATAAGATTTAATAACTAAACAGTCTCTGAAATGTACAAGTTTCTATTGAAAATGAATGGTGTGCAGAGATCAAGCTTATCTTCAAAGAGGATTCACGTGCAGAGCTCCACAATGTGAGTTCATAGATAGTATTGTTTATGTTTTTTAATGTCATTTTAATTCATATACAGGAAGATAACAACAATAATTTGGTAGTATAATCAATTTGTAACTATGGAATTCAAGGTTGAAGACATCAATGAAGTAAATTAACCTAACAAATTAAATTTATTAATTCATTCTGGAGCTTTCTCTATTTTAAAAGAAATCAATTCATCCATACCAATGATAATATACAATACAAAATCATTTTAAATGTTATATATAGTTAGTTATATAAAATACAAAATCATTTTAAATATATATATATATATATATATTGGGAAGTTTTATAAGTGAAAATAGATGTATAAATGATATTTTTTATATCATTATTGATTTATACTCCCTAAATGTTTAATTGATCTATTCATCTCTATCATTTTCACACCCAAAGATTCAAAATTATAAATTACAAAACACCTCATTAAAAGAGATTCTATTGGATGATAGATTGTCTTACAACATAGTGAGATTTAAACTTTGTTTCACCTACTTTCAAAAGCATCCCATTGCCAGTACACCATACCTCAATGGACATTTTAGAAATATTCTATATCATTTAATAAATTTATAGTTACTTTCTAGACATAAACTATTTCAAAAACTACTTAAATGAAAGTAATTCATATTACTAAATGTATTTCTTAACTTTGTGTACACTTTTGGATTAAGAAATAAATTAATAATTATAGTGAGGGTAAATTGTAAGAAACTAAAATATATTCATTCACCCACTTGGGATGAAAAGTTCTCTTTAATGTGCTCTCTTACAAATGTTAATTTAAATTAATAAAACTTATTTTGAACTCATCACAAAACACTAATATTATGCACGAGACCATATTTATTGTTGTCTATAAAGGGTTTCTTTTCACACCTCCTCTTAGATTACACATATTCATTATCAAACCCAATCAATGAAGAAAATAACAATTAATAAGACATCCATGATTACGTTAAATAATTTGTTTCCGTGTACCCTCATCAAAACCAAAATAAAATAAAAATAAATTTTACACTATAGTGTTTATACTCACCTACTTCCCATCCCTTGGTCTAAATCTCTCACTTCCACAAACTTACCCCAAACACAAAAGAAAAAAATGTTAGTAAAATTACCCTCTTTGCTTATAATTCCTAATAATGCATTTAGTTATTTACTCGATATTAAATAACTAATTATGAAATCATGTGATATAGTATCACATGCCATATAATACACCCTAAGATTTCCCACATTACTTTTTGTGTCATTGTTCGAGTTTTAATTTAAGTTGATTTAGTTTACTCAAAGTTGAATATTTTGTAGTTTTGAGTCATATTATAGCTTATTTCGACACAAAAATTATTTGATGACAAAAGTCAAGATGAGGTAGCCACATGATTTGAAAACATAATTGAGGCTTGAGAATTATTTAGTCACACTTGATCATATCAAGTTTTATAAGCCATCGATTATATCAATAATTGATTATAAGTTAGTAATTATATCAATTAGTATCTTCAAGTTTTACAATTTAAAAAATGGGGCAACAACATCTTTGATAAAAAACATGGTTCATAAAATTTGGGCCTCCATAATCAAAAGTTGAAAAATATATGCGACACTAAGAGGGAATTAGACCTATTGACCAAATTATAATGTAGGTTATGACGTACCATACAGTGTTATTAAATGGATTAATAAAGCGGTTTAAGTAGTGTGGTGCAATTTTTTCTATAAAAATGTTAGCAGTGTTCTTGTTTGTTCTTTTGGCCTCCAAGTTTTCCACTTTTTAGCTTTTGTTGTTCACCCAGCCACATGTCGTACTGGCATATCTTTTTGGATGTTGCAGACTTTTGCTAAAAGGCGTGTAATGGTGCCATGTAGTGGCTGCACGAATTTTAAATATCGCACTACTTTCAGGCCTAAAGTTGGACACATGCCTGCCCTACGGGGTTTTTCCACAAGCCGCTAACACAAGGTTTGAAGAATGCCCACCAGCATGCTAGGTCACCCATTTTTTGTTAGGCGAGTTTCTTCACTATCAAGAGTGGTGTCTTCGCGGATGCTGTCGGGTGGTGATGTGTTTTTGCTCTTCACAATCTCAAAGGTTATTGTTTTTCAATGATGTTGGGGTTGCTTATAGATGATCAGATCAAATTTTATCAAGGAATTTATTCTTCTGACAGGAGGAATCTCCTCATTACTTGTGTGGTATACAACTTGTAAATTGTTACACCGATCAAAGCAGCTTAGTTTTTATTACTAGGATTGTCATGATCAGATCTGATCTTTGATAAGATTCTGAGGCTACATTTTGATGCCACCTATTAGGGCTTTTATTTTGATGGAAAAGAGTGTTTTTTTCTTGTATGCTTCCCTTGTTATATAAAAGGGAATTTCCATTAGCCTCTAGAGATAAAGATAGAAGATTTCTTGTAGGACTCTCATTGCTTTGTAGCAATTTTGTAATAAATTTCAAGATAACTATTCAATTCAGTTATCCAACCTTGGAATTTTGTATTGTTTCTCAAGATCAAGCAATATAAAGAAGAAATTGTATTAGGTTAGGCATATGTGGTCTTTGTTCTACATTTTATTCTCTATTCATGTATGCTAAATGCTTTGTGTCATTTTTCCTTTTTGGATATAGTCTTGATAATTGGTTCCTAGTTCTAGCGTTTATGCTTTTTCTAACTCAGATCCATAGGGATTGGACCATGTTTTGACACTCCTTCATTTCCTATTGAAATCATGTCAGATTTCATAATATGTTGTTAGGGTAGAGTAGTTCTATAAAGGTCTAAAACATCTTGTCTGATCTCGAGTTCCCTATGTTTTGTCGAACCTTAATGGATGTTTCCCAAGGAAGGATATGTTCAAATGACTTCTCTGTACTTGTATAGGCCTTAGTTGCTCATTTTCCTTCAAACAATGAAGGGTCATTGGAACTCTATGTTCATTCTGTTAGGGTTTTGAAATGTTGTAAAACCTTTTCAGTGCATCGCCTTAGTTAAGTTTTATTTCTACATTTCTTTCTCCCTTTCCCCAAACAAAAGGAAGAGTCAACTTCTTTAAAAATCCTAGAGGCTATTTAGTGAAATGCAAGAAGGTCCCACATTCACTAAATTTCCCATAAGGTTGTTCGAAGAAGCACAAGCTTTCATGATCAACAATTCTTTTTTTGGCACACCCGATGGGACCAAGATCTTTCACAACATCTGATACCTAGGTTTAAAGAGGAACTTTAATCAAATCAAAAGGAGAAACTGGTGAAGTCATGCCCAAGATCCAAACAAGTCATTTTCTAGAGGTAATTTCCAATACTCCCAATTACCTTCTTTTGTTCCTTGGAGAAGATGAGTTACAAATTCTTTATCACCTAATAGAGGAAATATAGTCAGGAGTGCTAGTCTCAAGTCAAGAGTACTATCTACCCCTCCAAACAACAAAACTTTCCAAATTAGAGAACATATTTTCTGAGTTCATAGAGGTTTGTTCCCTATGGCTCTCCATGGAGCCCCAAGAAATTTTGAACTAGGATAGTGGCAGTCTACTAGTTCCTCCTACCCCTCTAGATGTATGGCCTACTATCCCCACTAATGCTCTAAAAGCAATCCTAAAGTTCACTGGGGAGGACTTCAAAACACCATCCAAGCATCTCCAAGACATCATAGATGTTTGTAGAATCCACAATATTAGAGATCAAAATATAGCCCTTAGATTATTGGTCACATCCTTTAAGGGAAAGGCTCGAGACCGGTACAGGTCCCTAGCCTCCAATTCCATCTACTCTTGGGATGAACTTAGAGAGAATCTCTTCAAGTTCTTTTCAGAGGAGGGAAATCACTCATCCTTGTTGCAACAATTGATAACAATCAAAAGAGTGCCTCAAGATGCTTTGATGGATTTCAATACCAGGTTCCATCAAACCTAGAAAAGGATCCCCAAAACAACTAGACCTCAAGCAACAATGGCATTCATGTTCTACCTAAAATATTTCAATTCAGTTATCACAGTTATGGTACAGTTACTTATAGGCGATAATATGCCTGATTCATATGATCTAGCTATGAGACTGGAGAAGAGTTTGATTGACACTAGGAAGCTCCCACCACGACCATTGATGCCAATGTTCACTGAGATATCTAGCAAAACATAGGAAGAAGCATCCCCCAATACATCTTCTACATCCCCCAACACATTGGCTATGTCGCCACCTTCAATGTATGTGTATCCAAATACACAGCCAAGCATATCAGGCTCTTCTTCATTAGCTGCAGATATAAATGACATTATAAATTTTCTAAAAACCTTTTCGAATGAGCTCGTCATCATAAAGCATCAACAAACTGCATCTCTGAAGCCTCCTCCTCAAATTATCAAGGAGGAAGACAACCCTTCCAGCATAATGCATACCAGCTTGAGCTCCGAGAGGAGGTAACCATCCACAGTCATTAGGCTAGATACGGTAACCACTTTGCTGCAAATTATTAAGTCTAGCACAAGAAAGGACTTAGTCCTAGGACAAAACAACTTTGTGGAAGATATAAATGCATGGTGCTTCCCATGCAATGACGCCCACATGCCCCAAAACTCCCCAAGAGGGAGTCTCCAACAAAAGGTGGTAGAAAAAAGGAGACAAGGAATTTTTTAGATGCAGAAAGTTATGATCAGTCCCTTGGGATTGAAAATTCCAAGCTTAGTGCTCAGATGCAAGGAATGTCTCTAAAACAAAAGATAAATATCTCTCCCAACCAAGTATTTTTTTCTTGGATGGAGGGAGAAGAATCAGTGTTTACGAATGAAGTATCGACAATAGGAGCACCACAAGTGCATTCAAATTATAATACCTAATCCAAAAGAAGACTCACTAGGTAATATGTGCCACAAGCGCCACAAACACAACAACCAAAACAACCTCAGCTACACATGCAACAGTTACAACCGAAATTCATTTATAATTAGGTTTCTAGTATGTCTGTGATATACCATCCTTTCCCTAAAGAAAGGGAAACACCCTCATTCAAATTGAAGGTGTCATTGATCGAAGTACTTAACCTTGTAGAGCAATTGAAGAAGGATCCCACCAACATATCCTTATGGGATTTTTTATCCATTCCAGAGCAAAAGATCATGTTACAGGATGTGTTGAGTAAAGAGGAGCAAGCCCCACATCTAGATCCAGTCCCACCACACAACCAAGATAAAGGAAAGAGGTCTGACTCATACCCTCAATCTTTGGGAGCCACAAAATATATGAATGTTGGAGACAAAATAAACAAAAATAGGTATGTAAGAAAAAACCCACCACCTTTTTCTTCACTCTTATCGTAGGGGACAAACTATTACACAACAATATGACAGATTTATGGGCTAATACTACAATGATGCCCAAGTTAGTAGCTGACACCCTCAATTTGAAATATGAACCCCTTGACAAGGGAATCATGCAACTAGATGGGAAGAATATTTTGACCATAGGCTAGATTAAAAATCTCCCCTTTACCTGGTACTCCTGCCCAACACAGATAGTCACCCAAGAGATGATTATAATTAACATTCACCCCATTTTTAGAATATGCTTATCAAGAGACTTCACAACAAATATCAGTGGATACCTGGCTCTCAATTGGTCCCACCTAATATTGAGGACTAAACATAGAGAAAAAATGAAGATTTTATCTGAACCCCTACATCCTGAACACATCACGGAGGATGCAATAATGAGTTTTTAGGTTGCACACACCACCATTTCCAAGAAGGATATGTATCAATGTAGAGATGTTGGAGGATGAGGAGGCCATGAGTGATTGGAGTCTAGAAGAGGAAGTCCTATTAAACCGGTTTATTGATTTTGACCCTTTTGGCATTTTCAATGCCATTAGCCTATTGAGAAAAAGGTGTCTCAAACTTACTGGTAAGGATCTTTGAAATCAAGAATCTACTTATCCATGGAAAAATATTATTTACCACAGTATCGTAGGGTGCAACCAAGAGGGGTGCAGGTTGGTGGTGTTACCCACCATCCTACTACGGTCTTCATCAATCTGTGAGGGTTGGTAGTGTTACCGCCACCCCACAGTGTTACATGAAGTGGTTGGCAGTAGAGTAGTAGCTATCCCGCCACCCCACAATGGTGGTTGGAGTGGATGGCAGGTGTGTGGGCCTTCCCACCACCACATGATGATCTAATACGTAGCCTGTGGTAGTGCAAGATATACCATTGTCCTACGATGGTCAGACTAAGAGGCTTGTGGTGGTGCAATATAGATCTTGCCATTCCGTGATGGTTAGATGAGAGAGTCTATGATATGGCGGTAGGATGCAAGGTTCGTCAGTGATGGAAGAGTGAGATGGTGACACGTGGCACAGAGTTATTAGTTGATTGCACATTGTTGTTATGAATCAACACAGTGATTGGCCCAACATTTTCAACTTGAAGTTGATGGTTGAAGTCCCTAATAAACATGTAACTACCTGCAGGATATTGATGTTCATTGGATGACAAGGTGGTAGTATGATGTCAAGACTTTAGGTTGACCTAAAGGAGGGGATATATATATATAGCTCAATAGAATGACTTTGATGGTGTGAGGGGGATTGACAATTACATTGTTAGTGGTCATTTTTTTGTTATGGTAGTTGCAACGATGGTTTCTTGGAACTCCTGAGATGTATGTTAGAATTTTGTAGTGCATTGGAACAGTCGAGAGGTTGAATTGAGAGGGGTTATGCTATAAGATTATCTCCAAATGGAATAGGATGTAAATCTCCATGTAAAGTCTTAGAACCTGCATTGTATTGTAACTTTTTATTTTGTTGTTGAATAATATAATGGATCTATTCTTTTGCAGTGTGGGATTTTTCACCCGAACAGGGTTTTCCCCACGTAAATCTTTATTTTCATGTCTTCTATTCTATCTTTGATGTTTAATGTTTTTGTTTTTTGAATCAATTCAGTGCTTGTTGTTGAAACTGGTTGATCTTAAAATATTTTAAATTGAACTGTGAACTTTCCTCTAAGGATGAATGGTGGGAAATGAACTATGTCCAATTTCACTTTGTGGCATAAGTATTATGTGCTTTTGAGGCTTTCTGAAGAAATGAATGTTACAAAAGGCACATACTATTCTCAGTTGTTTGTTTTGGGATATCTCTATTTCCCATCAATTGGTATTAGAGCTTTCTTCTCGGATTTGCTTATTCTTGGTGTTTCTGGTTTTGAGTATTCCTTCTGTGAAGATTTCTTAGTCTGGAAAGCTTGAGTAAATATGAAGGAATCGATTGGATATTGATCCTTTGGTGAGTGGAAGTTGTTTTCTTTTTTTTAGTTTTAGGGGACAATGTGCAACTTGAAGGATGGTGAAGATGGAGATAATGGAGTTTTTCATATTGAAATGATGTGATCTGAAGCTCATAGTTGACAATGGAATAATCCTAATGCATGGAGTGGGATTTTTTTATTTTTGGTTGTGTTGCAACAATGCTTTCATATTAGGTGTCTATGTGAGAGGCACCCTAATGATATGGAGAAGCTTGGGTTTTTTTTTAGCTATGGAGTAATGTGCTTATGTTGGGTGTTTTTTCCTGGTATAGGAAGGCATTGTTTTTTGTTACCCCGATTGCATGTAGGCTATGGAGTTGATCATTGGATGATCTAGAAGCTTCTACAATAGCTTGTCTCCCTCAGATGCATGTTCATGTTGGTGGTTGTGGAGCTGGCTTGAAATGGGCCTAGAGTTCTTGAACTACTTTTTCCTTTTGTGGATGCTTTTTACTTGTATGGCTCAAATTCATGTTCCTTGGATCTGATGGTTTTATAGATTTTCCTAAAAAATCTATGGCTATGCTCATCCATGATAATCAATTACTCTGATTTAACTATCATGGTGATTTTTGTTTTAGACTTTTGAGTCTTCCAAATGTGAAGTGGGTGTGGATGCACATGGGTGCTTTCAACACAATGGTTTTGTAGGTTTTACATCATCAAGGAGAACTTGTGGTTTTGTGGAGCTGTGGTTAAGCTATTTTCTAGTCACCCTGGCTTTTGGGGTGTTACTAGATAAGATAGTCACAATTTTGCATGTATGCTTCATGCATGGTATGAGAAGGTGAGAAGCTTCCTCTGCATGGAAGTGTTGGAACGTGATTAGTCACTCAACATTTCTGTTGAGATTCTTGGTGTGTTCCTAGACTATGGTGCTAGAATTGTGGACCTGTTTGGTGAATCAAATTTGTGTATGATCTGGTGATTGAGTCATGTTGTCTACATGGTTATTCTCTTTGAGATCTCAGTTTTACAGTTTCTAGTTTGATAGTGAGTTTTCATGTTATATTGATTGGATCTACAGGTTGTGCAATGTTTTGGGCTATCTTTACCTATATTTTTGTTGTGAGACAACTCAAAAGTGGACTGCCTATATCCACGAGGTTTGATTCTATGGAGATGTAGAATTGTTAGATGGCCTTGTCTGTGGTCACTTGTGCATTGGTGTGATTGCTTTGAGATGAGAGGATGGATGATATGAGAGTACCTGGAAAATCTATTATGGGTATCTGTAGCATGTGTATCATGATAGTGATGTGTGGACTTGGAGGATTTTTAGATTAGAAGATGCTTAGAGAGCTCAGTTGTCACAGTTTAGTGGGAGCTTTAGCAATGACTGTGGATTCATCACTCAATGATGGATGATCTTCATTAGTGTTGTATATATTACTAGGAGGAGCTCTTAGATCTTATTGCTGCAGAAGGGTTCTTTCGCATTTGCATGGACACTATTTGGAGATGGGTCATCTTCATGATATTGAAGATGTGTAACATCTTGGAGCCATGTAGGACTCTTGGACTCTTTGGTTGAGATGGTGGTGGGGCTCTAACAGGTGATGTTGGTTTAGAGTTTGTTTTGTTTTATGTCATGGTATACTCTTGATTACGCATTAGGGTTTTGGCATGATGCATTGCTCTTGAGATCATCCAGTATATTCACTTGGAGCATGGGATCTCCTAAGGGGGGTGGTAAGATCATGATGTCATGATACTTATTCTTGATTTAGTTGAATGGAGCTTTGATAGTGGTCTGGTCATTCTCTATGTGTTGGGTGCATTGGTCATTTGCTTGAGAAATTCATGATAGTGCAGTGATGTATTTGGATTTTAGCATGAGATGATTGTTTGTAGGAGCTCATGGATACATGGAGAATGAGGCGAGGCTGTATTTTTCTTGGGATGAGATAAGTGTTGTTGAGATGGTTAGTCTTGATGAGATTTCAAAAAAAGTCTGAAGAGCCTACACCTTGATTGGACGTGAGTTCAATAGAGACCTATGAGGAGCATTCTCATTCCCCACTCTTGGTCTACTCGATAGTTTATTATTTGAGAGGTATGTTCCCATTATATCTTTTAGATGAGTTTATGTTTTGTGCTTTGATTCCCATGGGATTGAGTTGATTCATGATGTCTAATTATGGAGACTCATTTGAGGATGGTTTAACATGATTTTATATGCTTTATATTTCATAGATATGGATCTTGATCTATGTAGTTATTTTTGACCTTTTCATTTGAGGGATGTTTAGAATGGTTATTTGCTTGTACATTTGAGTTTATGATATCATTCACTGATGAGGACTATTAGGAGATGGTTTATGGGTTGATTTCCTGAGATGGGAAATGGAGTAGTTTGATCTTCTTTGAGAAGCTCACATATGTCTAGTTACATGATGCATATGTTGTGTTTGATCTCTTTAGGTTGAACTAATTTGGATGTTGTTATCTAACTGCTTCCATCCAACTAACCAACCTACACAACTAAAAACAACACACACAACAAGTTCTAATCCATCCAATCACCCATACCTCAAAGGTATCCACATCAGCAAAATCATGCCACCTACATAGTCAACCCATCAATTGTAAATACAAGCTCCATGTACCAACCAATCAAAGAAGACCAAACACATCCAGGAACTCCCACTGCATGGGTAATGATGAACCTAAAAAATATCAAAGGCATACCAAGTCTACCAATCACAACACATAGAAGGTGTATACATCAAGGAAAATCCACAAAGATCTACTAATCCTACAACCAACTACTGCAAGAAACACCTCTCTCAACAATCTTCCACAATTCTCCCATGTTCTCCATATCTGATAGAAGAAAGAGATACGAGAACCTTCATGTAATCACCCAAGTGACAACACATGACCAAAAACTAGTGATCACTGTAGCTCCACATAGAAATCTCACATCTAAAGTCATATGAATCTAAACATACAGGAAGAAGAACAAAAATAAAGAGGAAAAATTGCAAATCATAAACATGTAGCATGCCCTTCTACATACACATCTAAATGCCGACTGTGAAAATTAACATCTTCTTCACCACCGTAATATGCAACATGTAGACATGGTCTATATGATTTGCAAAGATCAAATGCAAAAAGCCCCCTCGAATTTGTTGAAAGAGAGACCCCCTAGATTTTGGCACTTTACAAATTAGTGAATTTTACAAAATAAATTTGACCAATGGATGGAGAATGAAAAACCATTCAATTTTGCAAAAAATGGTACTCAATTTCAAGCTATCGAGCAAAAGTTATTAAATAGTCAATTTCCTACAAAAATGGCCTAATTTAATTAACTGCACTTGAAAAGAAAAAAATAAACCGATCGGAGAGGTGAATATGCCCTTCCAACCACTTGTTGGAATCGAGGTGAAGTGTAGATTACAAAGGGTTTGATTGTGAGGGGGAATTGGCCTCTTGCCAACTCAGGCCTCACCCTTCATCTTCAACGGGTGAATACAATTGATTAATATGTTAACTTTATATGTTGATTTTATATGTTTGCAAGTAAATGCAAAATTTATATGTTAACATGATATTGTGACTTTGAAAAGTCACTTTCAAACATTCACATACAATTTTACCTAAACCGAAATAATACCCCCCTTATAAAGCTTGAAAAGAGCTTAGCATTAAATGCCACTACCACCACTACAACAACCAATCTTGACTTAATCATAGAAATTTAGTTTCAATACAAACTCTAATGCTAAGTGGATGACCTTTTGGTGATTTGGTACTAAATGTTGAAAAAGAGAAAAAAAGACTCAAGAGTCCAAATTGGACTATATAAAAGTCTTCCAAACAGGTCATTTGAAGAAGGGCAACCTAGTTAAGGACCAATGAGGATCTAATGTTTCATGTGTGTGGGTCTAATCTATGTCATGCACCACTTCTCCAAATTGTCTCCTAATGCCTCCTACACACCAGCATATGGAGAAAAAATCCAAATATTGCACGCTCTCCAAGCTGCTTCACATGCCTTCTAGAGAATAGAAGCTCACCCCAAACAAAAATTCAAATGTCAAACATTGAATCGCCTAGAATTCATGAAATTGCATAGGTGAAGAGTCATTAAGGAGCAGGAGTAGAAAACGTGAGGGACGAATTTTAAAAATGCCAACGACCTGATGAAAGATCATAGTGACTGTTGGGAGATTACAACCTGCAATTTTCAGATTGTGGCCCTTCAACAAAGCGTGAGACTTAGAACAATGTGTGGTTCCTCATAGACTGATGCACAATTGATCAAAACCCACAAATACTCACCAATGATGAAGTGGATGCTCACCTATGGGTATGTGTAGGATCAGGATGGACCAAAAGTAGCGATATGATGGGTATGTGTAGGGTATGTGGTTGACGACTTTTTTTTAACCCAAAAATTGATGAAACAAAAATGGTTTTTAAAGGAAATTCTCAGCTTTCCACCAATATAAATTATACTTTACTTTGAATTTAATAAATTATTATTATTTATTTTCTATTTGAATTATGACTAAAGTCTTGATTGATAGGTTGATTGAAAAACATCTATAGCTTTCAACTGGTATCACATTCTTTGAATCTGAAACATGTGTCACATTCTATGCTTCACATACTATAGGATTAAAAAAAATTGAATTTCATGAAGTTTTGACCAATTTAAGGTGGTGAAACTTACGAGTTTTTATATTTTTTAAAAGTTGTAATAAAAAATTCATAATTAATTATTCACTTGGAAAAAAATTACAAAAATATATGCATCACATTGAGACATGATTCCTCTACTTATATCTAAAATCTTATAAAAAAATATTATCATTTTATTGTGGTTAGGGTGGTCAGACAGACACCTACTTCTTATTTTTTCCCTGAAATTTAAGTACTACTGCATTGAAATTTAAAATTTTCACCAAATAGATTTTTGTTTTTAAATAAACCTAGTAGTTTAGAAAATACATTCAATTTGCTACAAATTCTATTCTTACCTATTTTTGAAATAATATAGATAACTTATTCAAATTTTTACGTCAAGCTGCCAAACTCTAATTTTTTTGAATTTTATCGCCACTTAAGTGCTTGCTTTTTCCATGATGATCCTACACGTACCCCTATGATGAAGAACATTATGCCTCTAGTTGTACATTGAGATTTTAAATGTAGACTTCAAACATAGTAGGGGTTCCCAGAGATTTAACACCAAATCCACTATCGTAGGGGGTGGGGTCAATCCAATCGGTCAATGCAAATTAACTATCAGATGGAAATAAAACAAAATACAAAAAATTTGTTCAACTATGGGCAAAAATTTCCACCTAATGTTCTGATACCATATTAGAATTAGGAAGATCTAGGAGATTAAAAACAAGCACATGAAAAATGCATAAGATTCTATTAGCTGACCCAAGGATAATGAGCTCAAACCCTCAATATAAAGTATGAGGATGAGTAACCACATGCCACAAGAATAGGCACACATGCCATGGATTGAGGAGAGGACTCCTCATCCTGCAGTGGTGGCGAGTTGTTCTTCTCTATGCAAGGGAGAGGTGTCAAGAGGGATTGGACACTGCTCAAGACATCTTAACATCCTTGACACCTCATGGGAATGAGTCAAAGGTCAACACCAACACCTAACTAGGATTAAGTTAGCCTAACTAGAGTAGAATACACTAATAATGTACACATTATTTTACTTCTTTTTTTTGCATCTTAGTAGTTAGTTAAGATAAAGATGTTGATTCCCAAAATATGGTTCTTGAAACTCAAGCAACTAAACTAGAAAATTCATCAATATGACAATAATAAATCTTATAAAATATCTAGGAGGAGATAAGAGAATTAATAATCTATCATTCTAGAGTGTATTGATTAGCTAAGATTCAAAGTCTCAAATTGCCTCTAGTGGGGAATTCACAATCAAATGATCAATATAGTTGTGATTCAACCTCAAGAATTTAGAAGCGGGGTTAAATGTCATCAAGAATGTTTTTGATTGAAAAGCAGGGAAAGTGCCCTAATCTCAAACAAAATAAAACAAAAACATTAAAGAAGGCCACTTGACCACCAATTCAAACCATAACCAGGCCTACAAGCCAACCGAAAAGCAACACAAAAGAGGAAATAGTCTTAAACATGAAATGAAAAGGAACATAGGCTCCCAAAACAAAGAAATAGCAAAAGACCAAACTATTATTTTTTAGTTAATTAGGTATCATTCCATTTTTAATAGTTCCAAATCATTTCTCCAGGGTCCACCTCATCACCAGTATTGTCTTTATTCGGTATTTCAGCATCCTAGTTTGCATCCATTCTACATTAAATTTCATCAAGAATGTTTTGATTATGTTAAAACTGGAAGGGCCAGTACCCATTACAAAGTATCCATTGAGGTAGAAGAGATGATGCTTACAAAAAGTGAGACCACTAAAAGCAAGACTCATGAGGAGTGAGGCAGGAAAGGACCATTAACAACCAAAGCTTTTGATCAGAGTAAAGTTCACCGATTTCAAAATAGTTGCAGAATAAAGGAATTGTAGCAACAAAAGACCATCCCAAAACTCACCTAAGATGGAAAAAACCCAAATCAACGCCATCAAGGTGGTTTAAACCCAAACTTCAACAAATCCCTCAAAGGAGAGCCTAGAAACCCACCATTGAAGCCAATCTCAACCAAGGGGATACCAATCTCATAATTGGGATGCAACTTATCATGGAGAACATGGCACAATGAGGAGAAGGGTCCATCACTGTGGAGGTGGAACTGCTACGAAAAATCATAATGTAGAGTCTGATTCCAATCCCCAAGCCTGGAAAATAGGTTGACAATGTTGGGCAATTTCTAACCAATCTCAACACAAACACTAAATCTAGCATACAAAAAACTCATTTTTGTTTCTTATAGCATTATCAATGGTAATCAGCTGACCCAAAAAAATCAATGCTACCCTGAAAAATATCTTCATCCAAGAATTCCAAAGGGAATTCAAGGAGACAAATCCAAATGGGGACAAAATTTATCTTAAAAGAATTGATCCCAGCCACCCACTGTTGAAGGAAAAGGAAAGCCTTATCAAAAAACCAAGGGCAACCCAAAAGAACCTGGGAGTAATCTTCACTAGCATTAAAACAGAATAGGAGGAAACCATTTAGTAGAGCCTTCACACTCTACAAGCAAGAAACAAACTAGAAATTTGAAACTCAACTATGAATAACATTAATATTAGGCCTTCTCCCAATAAATCTACCAATTAGAGCATGTTGCAGATCAATAGTGGCTTAGTCCAAACACACATCAAAAATAAAAATGGTAGGGGAAGAAATTGTCTACCCACAAGGAGGCTGCACAAAATTAAAAGAAGGCTCATCTGGAGGTGGATCCACCCCATCAAAGGGGACACCATAGGAGGAGAAAAAATAATAGAGGAGCTCTCAACAAGGGGAGAACCCTTCGAAGGAGGCAGAAGAAAACCCCTTTTTAGATAACTCCCAAAATCATTCTTCCTACACACAACAAGTGAAGAAGGCTTAGTGGCTCGAGCAACATGGTGATCCTCTAACCACATGGCCAAGACTGAATCCTCTGCCTCATTAAGTAGTAGAGCACCCTACACAAAAGGAACAGGTTTATGACAGGCTTTGAAAAGAAGATCCAGAAAGGATTCATCCTCCTCATCCTCAAAAGAAAACACCCCATCTACCAAAAATGATCCCCCGAGATCCCAGTCTATAGAACCATCACTCACCATAGCATCGATGTCAAGAGCAATGCCAAAATAGGGAAAACCCTTCTCAAAAAACTGCAAAGCTCCACCAAACGTGGTTGCAAAGAACCCTGACCCCACACATCCATCTTCCTCGCCATCATCCCCAACTCCCTTGCCATCACCAGAGATAATTCCTGCACTATCATTGCTTCCGCCTTTGGTTAGGGTTTGCACTACCTCCTTCACTACTTGTGTCGTTGCACTCTTTGTCGTTTGCATATTTTTTTTTTACCTTAAATCACATTATCATTAAGAATGTTATCAAGATAGAATTACTAATTTTTCCTTATTACACACAAGTGCACCTTCAAAACCATTACAAATCTCACACACATGCCACTGGAAGAGTATTAGTACTCAATTAGTAAAAAAATAGCATAAATGAATAAATACAACAAAGCAAACTAAAATATAATCAATTAGTCCATAACCTTTTAATTACTCAAAAAATGTAAGAATGAATAATTATTTGAAGTATTAGGTCTATAGCATTAGTAATTAAATCCAGAAAAACATTAAAGAAAAATATCAAGTAGAATTATTGTGGCTAGTTTTGTATAAATGAATAAATACAACAACAAAACAAACTAAAATATAATCAATTAGTCCATAACCTTTTAATTACTCAAAAAATGTAAGAATGAATAATTATTTGAAGTATTAGGTCTATAGCATTAGTAATTAAATCCATAAAAACATTAAAGAAAAATATCAAGTAGAATTACTGTGCCTAGTTTTGGACAACATTTGGAGGAGTCTTCTTTGTTTTTAAATGAGATATCTTTGCCATCAAGTTGTGTTCTACATTCATCTCTACTAGATTCTAGATTTCCATTTTTTGTAATGTGGCCTAAAATGCTTTGTTTGGAGTGTGTTAGCTTTCAACATTGACATGGAGAAACTTGAGCATAGTTCAGAGACATCAAAGATCATCCTTCTTACTGCATCTTCCTTTTAGGAATGGGAAGTCATCTTTCATACAATCTTGGTTTTGTTTCTTCCTAAGGGGAGGAATATTGTTGATGAGATTGGATCATCTTCTACATTAAATGTCGAGCTTCTACCATCGTTGCAAGAGACTATATTGAGGAGGGGTTGCATGGTCTCTCTTTTTTCTCTATTATGGGGGGTCTTTTTTTTCGCATGGGGCTTTTGTCTTTCTCATTCTTCTTTAAAAATATTATTGTATTTTTTCTCTCTTTTGGAGAGAAGTTTCATCACACTCAATTTTCTCCTTTTCTCTATTTGTGAGAGATTGCATTTGTACATGTCTACCTAACATGGCCTAAAAGTTGTGACCCATAATGCATCATTTACATAATAATCTACTCCCTAAGTTGCACTTAACGGAGGAGTTGGTGCAAATAGGTATTTTACCTATCTAATCCACTTGTAGGTCCTATTTACATGTTAAATTTATTTAGATCTTAAGAATCTTTCTAGAAGTCAGTTATCACTTAGATCTTAACTTATCTTTTAGCATTTAATACTTATTTTCTAGATCATTTAATATTTGTTAAGTTAGTTATCTCACGACATAAGATTATGACACTTGTCATGATCCTATCTAATCCTATGTGTCACCTTAACTATATAACCAAGGGATTCTCATTTATAAATACATCCAATTCCATTACAATCTTGTGCACTACATATTGATTACATTTCATCTAATATTATCTTCCATCCATTCTTTTAAATTTTTGTTTTTTTTTCTCTTTTATATATTTTGTTTTGCTTCTTTTTTTTTTTTTAAGTGATCCGAAGATTTGAATCCTTACATGACTCTAATGGACATATTGAAACGATACTATCATCGTAAATAATTCTAGCCCCCATTGATTTTTGCTCTCGAGATGTTAGAGGTTGACGATGTGCACTTTATCGATTAACCTCTTTAACACATTTAGATGAAGTGGAATATATATATATATATATATTATATATTCGGTTCTTTTATGTACGCCTGCCACAATTCGAGTTGCAAAATACAGCATATACAAAAAACACATGAAGCACAAGACTATTAGAAAGAAACATCTTTGCTTCTTATGACTGTATTACGAGATTCTGGTCGTCCTGTTGTAAAAGGTGACTTTAGCAAAATTATTTAAACAATTATCTAACTGTATGTCCTTTGCCTTGCAGACACTTCTTTGGCGATTAACTGTGGAGGTAATCCATGGAGTACTTACGAGGGGGATACCAATCCGTTAGGCCCTTCCTCGTACTTTTCGAACTCTAATGGAAAATGGTCAGTCAGTAATACAGGACATTTTATGGATGCTGAATACCATAGATGGATAGTGGCAGGGAATAACTCTGAATTTGCCAAAGGAATAAATACAGAAGTGTATGGAACAGCACGTTGTGCTTCTAGCTCCTTGAGATACTATGCATTGTGCCTTCAAAATGGACAATATAATGTACAACTCCACTTTGCTGAGATAGTAATATCCAATGGAACGAGCTTTGAAAGTCTAGGAAAGCGCGTCTTTGATGTTTATATTCAGGTATATATGTTATCTATGTTCTTTCTTAATCTTTTCAATAATTATTTCACTGTTGACAGAGATCTGTGACAGCATTTCACATACTGTTTTTTTAGTTGGATTAATTCACATTTGAAATTTATTTAGGGAATTAGAAGATTGAAAGATTTTAATATCAAGGATACTGCTGGAGGCTCATATAAGGTAGTAATAAAAAATTTCACAGTAAATGTGACTCAGAACTATCTGGAGATTCACTTCTTTTGGGCTGGAAAGGGAACATATGACATACCAGAGAAGGGGACATATGGACCTTTGGTATCAGCTATCGTAATCAGTCCAAGTAAGATTCCTTTGCAAATGCCTTTATGTATTGACTCTTTCTATATAATGGCATAGGAAAATTTGTTTATTTGTGCAATTAAATTAATTGTTTTCTATTCACTTATGTTAGATAACCTGATCTGATAGCAAGCCTGGAAAATCTAAACAGTTTCCATAATTTTGATATTTAGCCAATTATTTTATCAATACCGCTGATCAAAATATATTTTGGTTATGCCCAAAGCCTTAGCTTTGTAGATCACATATGAGTTGTATATCTGATATAAAGCTAGTTTTCTTTAAGCTCTGCCCTCTAAGTTCATCTTTCTTTGTTTTAACAGACTTCGAAATCAACAGCACGAACAATAGTAGAAATAAAAGCAACAAAACTATGATAATGGGCATAGTTTTTGGGGCAGTAATTGCTTTAGGCTTCACAGTGTGCTTGACATTCATCTTTGTTAGAAAAAGAAATAAAATGAAGAGCAGATCTGTCGAAGCTAATGATGATGCAGGTAATGAGAAAACTCTCACGCTTGTCATACACTATACACTTGTGCCACATTTCATACTCCAGCCTAATACAGTGAAGATGTCAACGACTGCACTGACACAAGTTTGCCTAAATGCTTTATACAGAATTGACAGAAATGGACACAGTTTCCAATACATTCAGTCTAGAGGTGATTAAAATTGCCACAAATGACTTTAGCGCTGAGAATAAGATCGGAGAAGGAGGGTTTGGTGCTGTTTTCAAGGTACATAAAAAAACGCACATTGATTCTGGACTTCAGTTGCTATGTCTACTAATAGATGAAATAGGCCTTAGACAGAATGCCCTGCCTAGCAATTTCTTTAATGCTTTGTTTCTTAGCAGGGTATTCATCCAGACGGAAAAATGATTGCAGTCAAGCAGATGTTTCCAAAGGCAAGACAAGGCATTCGAGACTTTCTTAATGAAGTGGGTACAATATCTTCAGTACAGCATCCCAATCTTGTGGAGTTGTACGGTTTTTGTGTAGACGGAAAACAGCTACTCTTGGTCTATGAGTACATGGAGAACAACAGTTTAGCTCGCTGTTTGTTTGGTACAACATAATTTATTCTCCTGCAGTAATCAAATTTTATACAGATCACAGCTTCAGTCTTCTCTTGATAATAAAGTAGTGTTTTGAAAATATGCAATTGGAAACTAGAAAGTATTTCTACAAATTGAAATAGTTTATAACCCAATTTTATAGGTCCTGAAGAATGCAGACCCAATCTTGACTGGCCTCAACGGTACAACATTTGCCTTGGAGTTGCACGTGGCCTGGCATATTTGCATGAAGGTTCTAGACTAAGAATTATTCATCGAGATATCAAATCAATGAACATTCTTTTAGATCAAGGTTTGAATCCAAAAATCGCCGACTTTGGATTAGCTAAGTTATTTGACCAAGAGAAAACTCATGTCACCACCAGACTGGCAGGAACGATGTAAGATTTCCCAAGAAAAGTTATTTCCAAAATCAAATAAGGCATTAGTACTATTAACAAAACTATGAAATGGTACATGAAGTTTAAAACCCTAAATTAGTTTTTTAATTTTTCCAGGGGATATATGGCTCCCGAATATGCTATAAAGGGTCATCTCACCGAGAAGGCAGATGTGTACGGTTTTGGAGTGGTAGTTCTTGAAGTTGTAAGTGGTAGAAAATGCATAGAGAAGAAATTGCGGGGAGAGATGGTTTTTCTGCTGGAATGGGTAACAACACAACCGTTTTTTAAGAGTATATGTTGGAAAGCATAGACTGATATTAATGATATTTCTTGTGTGATTATTACAGACTTGGAATTTGTATGAGAAGAAAATGTTGCTGGATTTGGTGGATGTGAATCTTAAAAACTCAAGCTACTCCAAGAAACAAATTTTAAGGGTGATCAATGTGGGTCTGTTATGCACCCACGAATCCCCTTTGCAACGACCTTCAATGTCCACAGTTGTTGGAATGCTGGAAGGGAAAATAGAAGCGCATGTTTCACATTCTCGACCGTCATTTCTAGAATGACAAACCATTATATATACAAAAGAGAGGCCATCGTCACACACAGAAAGCTTTGAAGGACCATCCAACGACAGTTCCTCGACCTAACTAGGCTCTATAATAACAACCAAACAAAATCATATTAACCAGTTACTATAATTTTGCATGTAATTCGTTTATATTAAATGTGTTCTGATAAGTAAAATTTTACTTTAATTTTTTATTTTTTATTTTCATCATACCAGTTATAAAAACAACTACTTAAAATAAAAGTGTATAATATTTAGTATTTATTTTAAGGATAAAAGAGTATATATATATATATTGTATTAGTTTAAATATAGTTTTGCATTGTTTAATGTCCTATTCTGTAATTGTTTAGTATTGGTAGTGAGAATTACAATTGTTTTTATGAAGTAACAAAATAGATTGTGGATAGAATGATAGTTAAGCACCTAGCGACAAGTGGAAAGGGCACTATCCCAAGTAATCCCTTGACCCAGTTGACATTCCATTTTACATGGCGCTGCCCTTTTTGTCTCATCTAATGTAGTAAGCTCTATCATAAATCAATAGGTAATGACATACTTGCTACACTAATTAAGTTTATCCTAGCCATAGGCAAGGCCAATTTGAATCACTAGGATTTCTATCCTCCTTACTAGACTACAAGTATGGAACCATCCCTTAGACAAGTATCTATAACATGGTCATGTTCCTTTATTTTAAATGTTGATTTTCCTAGCCATGATGTTGACCCTTTAAAAAGTCCTAATTGCACATAAGCTTGCATACTAAAACACAACAAGTTGAGCTTCTAAGATTCATCAAATCATAGAATAAATCATTATTTGTAATTTAACATCAAATATTATATTAATGGATATCAAAATTAACATCATAAAAAAAATTGTTATTTGCTTGCGTGTCTTTGATATTTCTACATCTTCAAATGGATTTGATTTATTATCAATAAACTTGTAAACTTTACCTCTACACTTAATAGACCCCCACAATGTTCTTAAGCACCAACCTTGTTTGAGACACAACTATAGTCAAAGCTAAGAAAATTATGACAATCACATCAACAAAGGACTAAAACATGTGGAGATAAAGCATCCATAAAATAAATCACCAAGATGACTTAATCTAGAGGAAGATCAAATTTATAATGAGCATTCATTACAGTCAAAGTAGTGTAGATCCAATCATATTTTTCTAATTATGATCATCAATTGTAATAAATTAATAAAGTATTGATCTAACTACTCTTTTATGACAATATCCCACATCCGACTAGTTTCACATCATTTAGAAATTTTAAGAAAATATTTGTGGTGTCTACCTTCTATTAAATTTTTAATCATTGTAGTATCTTTGTGGGGGTTTGGCCATATTAGTATGGGGCTTTTATATTTATTTGGAGGTTTCATTGTTGAGAAAGGGAGAGAGTAATTATTTTCTAGGACGAGGAAATATATTTTTGGTTAATGCATGTTATTCTAAATAGAAAATAAGAGAATATGATTCGGTGTATATCATGTTGGTTATTAATTATATTGTGTTTGTTTCCTCTATAGGTTCTATTGCCCATCATTGAAGCATATTTCTTTCTTTGATATAAATTATTCCAACCATATACTTTCAATATGTTGTACATTCTTCTTGTCATATATCTAGGGGAGAAAACATGTACAAACAAAGAATATTTGCATTAGAAAAAATTAAATCACTTTTGGTATTATAGCATCCAAAGATGTCAAAAGTAGACAATTTGTGAAACTGATTTTGAATAGATCAAAGGAAAGTTGTGTCTATGGCCATAGTTATAGAGATGTATTTTTTTATGATATGAAAAATACACACAAAAAAAAGTTAGAATAAAATTCAAATAAATAGATATCTAGAAGAAAATAAAAGACGAGTATAGAAAGCTATAAAACTAAAGTTTGGGTTAGATAAATTATGGTAGATGATGGAGAAATATGAGGAAAATAATATTGGGAGTGAAAATAAATATAAATTTGAAGCAAATAGAATCAAGGATTGCTAAAAGGTAAAAAATATTGGTGGGAATGAATCCCCACCTTATGACCAAGAGCTATTTTCATAAAGAAAACTCGTAGAGTCTAGGATTAGCCAAGGGATAAGACCATTAGAGGAAAGATAAAATTCCTTGATAAATTGGCTTAACTATTAGTGTATGAAATGCCTTTAAATGTGATTTACAAAAACATAAAGAGAGGAGATAGATGAGTGGGATGAAGATGTTGGATTGTTTCACCCCAAAGAAAGGGAAAATATTGATGATTACAATGGGAGAGAAAAGTATTTTGAAAAGTGAAATGAAGAGGAATGTTGCCTATCATTAGAGGCATCCCAATATGTTGCATGCACAATTGGTTCAAATTAGATATGAAGTTTTAGTAGAGATGGAGATCTTTGGGTACCCACACTTGATGGATCCATAATATTTTTAGAGAACTTAGTAGAGGAGAAAATTGAGGGATACCTTAAAAATCCCATAATTGATTAAAAAAAGAGGAGATCATCTCCTTTTTGAGAAGAAATGAGAATTGTTGAGGGGGAAAGAAGGTGCATATAAATTTATTATGCAAGAAATAAAGAAAATGTAAAGGAATATTTGTCTTGTGAGAAATCAGAGCTTTATAAACATTAGGTAGAGCTAGGAAATGAAAACCTCCTTAAAAGAAAGATAAATCTTAAAACTGATGGTGACAACAATGGATCAATAAAAATAAAAATAAATAAATAAAAAGTAGGTGATGAGAAAACCTAGAATGGATATTAGTAGAGGAAAAATAGAGGTGGATCTAAGTAGAAGTAGAGAAAATAGGGATTGAACAATTCTATAGAGGAGGATGCTCTATGGTCCAACAAGTAGTTGGAAGTACAACAAGAAACTATACGAAAATTTGAGGGGGTAACTAGGTGGAGGGGTACACCATGGTAGTTAGGTTCTTAAGTTATTTGAACTAGGTGATTTAAACTTTTAAAAGATACCTAGAGGATAGTGTAACTAGCCTTTAATGACTATCCCACATCTTATAAATTTCAAGCCACTCAAATATTTTACAAAAATATTTGTGGTGGTTTCCTTGTATTAAATTTGCAATTATTATAGTTATTTAGTTTAGATTTCCCCATTTTGGTGTGGGGATTTCATTTATTTGGGAGATGCGTTGTTGAGAAAGATAGGGATTTTTTTAAGCTTATTTTTATAGTCTAAGAAAAGAATTTTTTGGTAAATATATGTTGTTCTACATAATAAAATAGATATGTTTTGTGTATCATGTTGGCTATTAGTTTTACTACGTGAGAAAATAAATTTTTGTTTGGTGAATGCATGTTATTTTTCATGGAAAGAAAGATATTTCATCATGTATACTATATTGAAATGCACAAGACAACTAAGAGGGGGGGTGAATCAGTTGTCACCACAAATCTTAAAAAATTTCACATCCACTTTAATCTGTTATTAAGTATGAGAATGAAGTGTAGATAACAGAAAGCAAAAACAAGAAACACTAGATTTATGTGGAAAACCCAATAAGGAAAAACCACTGTGAGGATTAACTCACAATATAAGAGTAATTGCAAAACCATTTACAAAGAGGCTCATTTCCCAAGATAGGACTCACTATCTAGATAGGATTCACTGTCTAGAAGGGAGGCTCACTGCCTATAGATATAGAAAGATAGAAAGAAGAATGTTACACAGAGAACATTATCACAGTGCAATAGAAGATCCACCACAACAACTTGCACACATCTAAAGCCTTGATTAGAGAATCGTAGAAATCATCAGCTCACTACTTTTAGGAGTCTAGAATAATGAAGTTCTCATTGCCTTAACTCACTTTCCCATAATTTCTCACATCTATCTTGATTCTCATACTTCTGGCTATCAATCCTTAATATCTTGTCTTGTATTTATACCATATTCAATCTTAGAAACTTTCTCCAAGGTTGGCTACACACTCTCCATTTTACAAATTTAAATTAGGTCAGCAACTCAACATTCCCTCAGTGGATGAGAATGAGAGTGGACCAAAACAACACTTAACCACCTAACCCAAAATAACATCTTGGATCAATACATGCTTCCTTAATTGATACTTATCCTTCGTATGATGTGTAAAAACTAGGTCAGCCAAACCTAATGAAAACATTAATGAACTTTGAAGTACATGCTTTTGCAATAAGAAGATAATATTTAGACCACATACCATGCTTCACAATACACTAGAATACATCTTAGATTCCTTCAAATTCATTTGTAGTAGTTGCAACAACCTTCATACATAGAACACATTCCAATAGTCCATCTAGACTATATAGAAACACTCAGTAACTTTGAAACTAATCCATGTACTCACAACATCTCTATAGTATCTCAACTATACATGCATCACCTGAAATCACTTGTTTCCTTTCTCTGCAACAACCTATAATGTGTTGAAATCAATGGCAACATTAATGACAACACCACCATACTCATTCATACTTGCAAGAATATCCCCCTTTGTTATTTATGGCAACACATGATGTGAAAAACCATCAAAGACAACAATATCCTTTTTCTTTCACTATTCCTTTTCACGTGCCTCTCTCTCCCCCTCTGACATCAATGGAAAAGAAAAAAATTCATCATGATTCTAATCACTCCCCCTTAGGAGTGCACCCACATCTCATACTACAACAATGATACTTCCTACCCCCCCTGAGTAGACCCCAATCATCAGTCCAAACAAATGATGAATTTGTAGATCCACTAGACTAATGCACCTCTATGTGCACCTAGTTCAAAGAAAGAAGGGCAGTAACGCCCAACTTCTCCTAGAGATACTCAAAAGTATCCTTAGGAAGAGCCTTAGTAAATATATCAACAATCTAATCCTTGTAGGCACATATTCAAACTTGACCTCATTTTCTAATACCCTCTCTCTTAAGACATGACATCTAATAGATATATGCTTTGTTCTTGAATGCATTATCAAAATCTTTGAAATTGATGTAGGAGCATCCTTGGTTCTTGGCAATCTTGCATCAACCAACCATATTTTCTTTCAATTTTTTGTTCTTGTTCAGTTCAAGTTGGTGGATTCATCATATTTTCTCACCAAACCTTGTGGATCTATGTTTACATCATGGACATGTTCATTTTCCTTATTCCAATATTTTAGTGTGATTAGATCTTTTTTTGGAAAGTTATCACTTCTAGATTTTGTGTCAGTTCCTTGAACCAACACCAAAATAATTTTTAGGCCTAATGGCTAGTTTGATCACTTGTGGATCTTTCCTATAACTTGTGGATCTTGATGGTGTGATTCTAATTATTCCATGGAGTGTCCTCAACCTTAATTATAGGTCCAAACTTCATCGTATGCATTCACCGAGGAGTAATTCAAATTTGAGACCAACCTATTTCATACACACATTACATTTTCTTTCATAAGAGATTGTGATAATCTTTGGCTGACGCAGATGATTCTAGATCTCAAGATTTGATATAAATGATTGTAATATATCATTGGAAAATTAGTTAGATGAATAATAGGTTTGAGATGTAATATTTTCACTTGCTTTAAGGAGCATATATGAATATTGTATTTTGAGCATGTTGTATCAAGCCTATGAGCGAGCCAAATCTATAAGCCCCGATGTTGCTGATCGATTGTAATTGAGATTTTTGTTAATGAGAATGTTTGAATCTACATTTTCCTCCAATTTCTATGTTGCTTCCATTGTGTGACTCTTGTTGCATAGTCTAGATCTTATTCTCTTTGAAGACCCTCCTACCATGGTTGCACCAGATTGGTATCAAAGTGAAATTCGATCCATGAGAGACCGCCAAAATTTGTGGAGTCCTATTGAATATTTTTTTGGGGGTGGTGGATTGAGGATTTGACTTGCATCTACTGAGGACTTGTGTAAAGATGGTAGGAAGAAGAAATGATAGAGGAAATGGAGGGCATGTAAATACAGACCTAGCTTTAATGGAGATGTTGAGAGGAATTGTTGCTCGATTAGATGCAGTCAAAATGACCCAAAGGAGAGGTCAACTAGTTGATGATGTGAGTGATGAAGAGGTAGAAGTAGAGGAAGAGAGGGAAAGACAAGATCAACCTAGCCTTGACCAGGGAGAAGAGAGGTTCATAAGAGCCCTAACCAAAGTAAATAATAAGCCACATTTCAATCCATCGGATTATAGTGGTAAGTTAGACTCAAATGAATTACTAGATTGGATAACAAAGATGGAGAAGTATTTTGATTTTGAAGGTACCACTAAAGATAAGAAGGTGAAATCTACTTGTACAAAGTTGAAAGGACATGCATCCCTTTAGTGGGAAAATTTGCGGACAGATAGGAAAAGAAGAGGAAAAGAGAAGATAAAATCATGGGATCGGATGGTGAATAAGTTGAAGACAAAGTTTATGCCTATAGTTTATCAAATAAATTTGTTCCAGAAGTTGTAGAATTTGAAGCAAAAGAAGTCAAGTGTGATGGAGTATACTGAGGAGTTCTACAAGCTGAACATCAAATCTAGACTTCAGAGGATGAGTTTGAGTAAGTAGCTAGATATGTGAATGGTTTGAGACTATCTATATAGGATGAAATTAGTTTTATCAAGTTGCAGAGTGTGGAAGAGGCATATCAATGTTCCCTAAAGGTAGAAGAGAAGTTAAATAAAAAACATGAGCAAAGACAAAGAGGAAGAACTTTTACTGGAGGAGGAAGAGGATCTTTTGCATATCAGAATGAAGATAAGGAAGTAAGAATGATGATTCATACCAAATAGGTGATGGAAACTCTTACTAGAGAGGAGGATATGGTGGTTACCAAAATGAAGGTTATAGAAAAGATGATAGAGGACAAGAGAAAAGAGTTTTCAAGGGAACTTGTTTTAAGTGTGGTGGAGAAGGACACAAAGCATTTGAATGCAATCAGGGAGAGACAAGCAAAAGGATAGAGAATAGTAGAAGAACAACCTTTGTTGAGGAAGATCATGCTAGATCATCTAATAAACTAGAAGAGGGAGAAGTATTGGTGAATAGAAGAGTATTGTGTCCAAGTGAGTTGGAGCAGGAGTTGTAGTAGAGAAAGAATTTGTTTTGTGCGAGATGCAAGGTAGCTGGTAAATGTTGGAAAGTGATTGTTGATAGTGGAAGCTCCAAGAACCTAGTTTTTGAAGAAATGGTGACCAAATTGAAGTTGGAAAGATTGAAACACCTAAATTCCTATTAGATAGAATGGATTCAAGATGAGCATAAGATATTGATAAGTGAACAATTTTTGGTGAAGTTGAAGATAGGAAATTACCATGATGAAGCTTTGTGTGATATCTTCCCTATGGATTTATGCCATGTTTTGTTGGGAAGGCCTTGATAGTATAATAGACAGGCTATTCATGATGGAAAGAAGAACACGTATACCATTGTTGCTAATAGGATAAAGAAAACTTTGTTTCCATTGGAGGATGTTCCTAAAGTTGAGGTTTGTACAAGTGCTATAATTTGTTTGGTTGATGGAAGGATATTTTTGAATGGATTGAGATATGAGAACATGTGTTATGTCTTGGTTCTAAGAAGAATGAAGAGTTGAAGCATGTAGAAGAACAATCAAAGGAGATAAAGGAGTTGTTGGCATAGTATAAGGAGATCATTTCAGATAATGTACTGATGCATTACCACTTGTGAGGAGTATTAGTCATTGCATGGATATGATTCCTAGAGCTAGTTTGCCTAATAAAGCAGCACACTATATGACACCTGTATAGAATGAAGAGATGAATAGATAAGTGCAAGAGTTGTTGAGGAAGGGTTTGACTAGAGAAAGCTTAAGTCCTTGTGCAGTACCTATTGTGTTAGCACCTAAGAAGGATGGAGAATGGAGGATGTGTACAAACTATAGGGCCATAAACAAAATCATGGTGAAGTATAGATTTCATTTTCCCTAGATGAATGACATTATGGATTGTTTGAGTGGAGCTAAATACTTTACAAAGATATGTTTGAACAGTGGATATCATCATATAAAAATTAGAGAAGGGGATTAGTGGAAGACAATATTCAAGAAAAATGAAGGATTATATGAATGGTTGGTGATGCCTTTTGGACTAACAAATGCATTGAGTACTTTCATGAGGCTAATGAATGAGGTATTGAATAAATTCTTGGGTAAGTTTGTGATTGTTTATTTGGATGACATCTTGATTTTCAATAAGAGTAGACAAGAACATTTGTTGCATATAAGAAAATTTTTGCAGAGGCTGAGAGAAGAGTAGTTGCTGATAAACATTAAGAAGTGTAGTTTCATGAAGGAAGAATTTGTATATCTGAGATTTGTGATATTTGTGGATGGATTGAAGATGGATCTTGAGAAGGTAAGAGCAATTGTTGAATGTACTACACTAAAACTAATTGGAGAGGTAAGATCATTTCATGAATTGGCTAGTTTCTACCAAATTTTCATTAGGAATTTCAATTTTACTTGCAATCTTATTACAAAAAAAATGAGAGTAGATAAGAAGGATTTTAGATGGACATCTGGAGCATATCAAAGTTTTGAGTTTTTGAAAAAAAAAGGTGATTGAGCAGCCTGTGTTGGATTTACCAGATTTTAACAAGGTATTTCAAGTAGATTGTGATGCAAGTGGAAATGCAATTGGAGTAGTATTAAGTCAAGAAGGAAGACTAGAAGCTTATTTCAGTGAGAAATTGAATGATGCTAGGAGAAGGTATTCAGTGTATGATAAGGAGTTTTATGCCATATTTCAAGCCTTGAAGAAGTGGAGACATTACTTTTTACCTAACGAGTTTGCGTTGTATACAGATCATCAGGCATTGTAGTGTTTGAACAATTAGGGTAAGTTGAATCAGAGACACATGCGATGGGTGGAATTCTTGCAAAGTTATACTTTTTTTTTCAAACATAGGAGTGAAAATTCAAATAGAGTTGTTGATTCTTTAAGTAGGAGAAGAAATTTACTGACAAAGATGAGAGTGGAGGTATTAGGATTTGATGAATTGAAGGACTTGTATGAGGAAGACCCAAATTTTGCAAAACCTTGGAGAGCTTGTAAAGAACCAGTCTTGGAGGATAGAAGTCAGTGGTTGGATTATTTCATTCAAGAGGATATGTTGTTTAGAGGAAATTAGTTGTGTATACCCTAGAATTCAATGAGGGATAACTTCAAGAAAGAAAAACATAGTGGAGGATTGGCAAGACACTTTAGAATTGATAAGACAGTAGCATTGGCAAGTGAGAATTAATTTTGGCCACAAATTCATAAGGATGTTAGGAAATTTGTGTAGAGATATAGATGTTTTCAAATTGCAAAAGGGAGTAGTTAGAATGTTGGATTGTATAAGCCTTTGACAGTTCTGAAGAGACCTTGGGCCGATATCAACATGGATTTCATACTTGGTTTTCCAAAGACATAGGGAGGTAATGATTCTATATTTGTGGTGGTGGATAGATTTTCTAAAATGGCACATTTCATACCTTGTAAGAAGATAACAGATGCAATACATGTAGTAGACATTTTTTTCAAGGAAGTGGTCAGATTGGATGGATTACCTAGGAGTATTATTTTATATAGAAATACAAATTTGTTGGTACTTTTGGAGGACACTTTGGAAGAAGTTAAAGAAAGATTTGAAGTTTAGTTCTAATTTTCACCCACAGATTGATGGAAAGATGGAGGTAGTAAATAGGATTTTGGAGAATTTGTTGAGATGTTTAGTTGGAGAGAAGACTAGAAGTTGGGATTTAGTCCTTGCACAAAAGATTTTTCTTACAATAACTCAGTGAATAGGAGTACCGGAAAGACACCTTTTGAGATTTTGATTGGAGTTCATCCTAGAGGTATATCAAAGTTGAGAGACATCAGTATGGAAGATAAAAGGAGTGTAGAAGTAGAGGAATTTGTAGAACACGTGAAGAAAGTGCATACTCAAATAAAGCAACAATTGGAAGATATTGACCGAAAGTATATGGAGCGAGCAGATGAAAAGAGGAGACATAAGGAGTTTGAAGTTGGAGATGAAGTGATGGTATATTTGAGGAAGGAAATATTTCTAGTTGGAACATGCAATAAGCTCAAGATGAGGAAGTTTGGAGCTTTAATATTTTGAGGAAATTTGATTCAGGAAATGCATATGAAGTAGAGTTACTGGATGGCAAGGGTATATCACCTATATTCAATATTGCAAATCTATATCAGTACCATGAAGTAGAATTCAGTGAAGAAAATAATGAAAAATTGGAGAATCAGTTTCCTAAACAACAATCAAATGAGATAGAAGACATTTTGGATATCAAAGATGGGAGGAAAACTTGTGGAAGATAGTACAAAGAATATCTTGTGAAGTGGAAAGGCATACCAGTGTAGGATTCTTCTTGTATTTCTCATGCTGAGGTAGACCGTATTGGTTTTCCTTTATCCCCAACAAAGTGAGGGACTAACTTTTCAATAACCCTAAATGTATGATGCAGGAGCATCCTTGGTTCTTGGCAATCTTGCATCAATCAAAAATATTTTCTTTCAATTTTTTGTTCTTGTTTAGTTTGAGTTGGTGGATTCATCATATTTTCTCACCAAACCCTATGGATCTATGTTTACATCGTGGAAATTTTCATTTTCCTTATTCCAAGATTTGAACATGATTGAATCTTTTTCCGGAAAGTTCCCACTTCCAGATTTAGTGGCATTTTCTTGAACCAGCACCAGAATAATTTTTAGGCCTAACGGCTAGTTTGATCGCTCGTGGATCTTGATAGTGTGATTCAAATTGTTCCATGGAGTTTCCTTGACCTTAATTATAGGTCCACACTTCATCCTATGCATTCACTCAAGAGTAATTCAAATTTTAGGTTGACCTATTTCATACACACATTACATTTTCTTTCATTAGATATTGTGATGATCTTTGGCTGACGTAGATGATTCTATATCTCATGATGTGATATAAATCATTGTAATAGACCATTGGAAAAGTAGTTAGATGAATAATAGGTTTGAGATGTAATAGTTTTGCTTGCATTAAGGAGCATATATGAATATTGTATTTTGAGCATGTTGTATTAGGCCTGTGAGCCGAATCTGTAAGCCCAGATGTTGTTGGTCGATTGTAATTAAGGTTTTTGTTAATGAGAATGTTTAAATCTAAATTTTCCTCCAATTTATGTGTTGCTTTTGTTGTGTGACTCTTGCTACATGGCACAAATTTTTCTCTTTGAGGATCCTCCTACTATGGCTGCACCAAAAATATTTATTACACTTGTATTGTCATAGAAGATAGGGATAGGCTCATCACACATCACTCCTATATCCTTTAATGTTTGCTTCATCCATAGTACCTATGTGTAGCGAGATGTTGCTGCTATGTACTCATCCTCTGTAGTGGATAAAGACACTAAATATTTTTTCTTGCTTAGCCATGAAACCAACCTACATCTAAGAAAGAATGCATCACCACTCGTACTCTTCTAGTCATCTACACAACTAGCCCAATATGCATCAGTGTAAGCATTCAAAGTAAAATCAATATCCTTATGATACCACAAACCATAATCTTGAGTCCCTTTTAGATATTTGAATATCCTTTTCATAGTTGTAACATGTGTTTTTTTAGGTTTTGCTTGAAATATGGCAACTAAACATATTGCATGCATGATATCCAGTCTATTAGCAATAAGATATAACAATCCACCAATCATAGATCTATACTTGCTCTGATCAACTTTAGGAGATTCATCATCCTTACTTAGTTTGCATCCAATCACCATATGAGTATAGACCAGTTTAGAGTCATCCATTCCAAACTTCTTCAACAATTATTTGACATACTTTGATTGTGAAATTAATATTCCCTTATCAATTTGATTCACTTGAAGTCTAAGGAATAAATTCAACTCACCAATCATTGATATTTCAAACTCTTTTTGCATCTCCTCTATAAATTTCTTGCACATAACCTCATTTCCTCCAAAGATAATATCATCAACATACACAAAAAATATCAAAATTTTGTTTCCTTCAACCTTAAAATAGATATTGCTTTTTGTGAAGCCTTTGTTGAACCTTTGTTGAGTCAAATACCTATCCAATCTTGCATACCATGCTTTGGGAGCCTGTTTAAGTCCATATATTTCCTTTTTCAACTTACAAACCATGTCTAGTTGATCTAATAACTGGAATCCCCCCAATTGTTCCATGTAGACCTCTTCTTCCAATTCTCCATTTAGGAATGTAGACTTAACATCCATTTGGTATACCTTGAAATTTTTGTGAGCAAAAAATTCCAAAAACATTTGAATAGCCTCCATTCTTGACACTAGGGAAAATGTCTCCTCAAAGTATATTCCTTCAACCTATGAATAACCTTTGCACACAAGCCTTGCTTTGTTTCTTACTATTTCACCATTCTTATTTAGCTTATTCCTGAATACCCATTTTGTACCAATTATGTTCTTATTTACCAGTCTAGGAACCAATTCCCATGTCTAATTTTTCTCTATCTACTATAATTCTTCTTTCATTACTCTAACCCAATTTTCATCTTTGCATGTTTCACTCACTATTTTAGGCTCTATCCTGGAAGGTAAACAAAAATTTACCTTAGTTTTTGCCACTTTGCTTCTTTTCATTACACCTTCACCTTTGTCTCCAATTATTTGTTCTTCTGGATGATTTTTCTGTACATATGTTGGAGTTTTAGGAGCAAGTTATAGAGCTTATTCTTCTTCCATATTTTCTTCTTCTTCCATATTCTCTTGTTTTTCTTGTCCACAAATAGGTTCAATCTAGTTCAACTTCACTTATTTCAACTGATCAGTGCATATTTTCATCAACTTTTACATTTGCACTTTCAACAATCTTTCTCAATATTTTATTGTAGCATCTATAAGCTTTGTTTTTGGTTGAATATCCAAGGAAAATACCTTCATCACATCTTGCATCAAACTTCCCTAGATTCTCATCATCTCTTTTAATATAACATTTGCTTGAACCAAACACCTGAAAGTACTTAACGGTAGGAATTTTTCCATGCCATACTTCATATTGAGTCTTTGTGATGTTGCTTTTGATCTGAACTCTGTTAAAAATATAAATAGAAGTGTGAATTGCCTCTCTCCAATATACTTCAGGTATATTTTCCTCTTTCATCATAGTCTTTGCAACTTCTTGAATTGTCCGGTTCTTCCTCTCAAAAACTCCATGATATTAAGGAGTTCTAGGAGCAGAAAGATGCCTCTTTATACCATGCCCTTCACAAAACATATTAAACTCATTGGAGGTGAATTATACACCTCTTTCAAACCTTAAGCATTTGATTTTTAGGTTCACTTCATTCTCTACCATAGCCTTGAACACCTTGAATCTATCTAGAGCTTGATCTTTCTCCCTGAGAAAAGTAACCAATGTCATTCTAGAATTAATCATCAATAAAAAGCATGAAATACCTATCACCATTAAGACTTCTTGTTCTTGTAGGACCACAGAGGTTTGTATGAATTAATTCCAAAATTTTGGTGGTTTATTGTTCTTTTTCTTTAAAGTTTCAACTTGTTTTTTTCCCAACTAACAAATTTTGCAAACAGTATTGGTAGGATTTGTGATTTTTGGTAGATACCTAACGGTTTCTCTTGAACTGATCTTGATCAAGTTTTCAAAGTTTAGATGTCCCATCCTCTAGTTTCATAGCCAACTTTCATTAACTTGAGACACAAAACACTGACCATCAAACCCCTTAAGTTGATAAATGTCTCCATATTTTTTTTTCCTGTAGCTACCACAATTCTAGATCCTTTTCTAATCTCACAAGTATTATCCTGAAACACAAACTTAAATCCTTTGCTACACATTTTTCCAACACTTAAGAGATTATTCCTTAAGCCCTTAACATAATAGAAATCATCAGTATTGTGTTTTCCATCAAAACTAATTTTTTTTTTTTAAACAATCTTTGCACTAGAATCATCTCCAAACATGACTAATCCTTCATCATACTTTTCAAGTTTAGTAATCTTTTTTTTTTCTCCATTCATATGATTTGAGCAACCACTTTCAATCACCCAATAATATTCTTCTCTAGCATAAAAGGTAGAAACCATCACTTCTTTTTTTTCGGACCACATTCCCTTGCACATCTTCCATGGTTAGTGGACATTGATTTATTCTCTAAGGCTAGAAACAAGCATTCATCTTTATCATCCTCAATATCAAATTCATCATCAAAAATTCTAGCATCCTCTCTAACATAATACAATTTCTTGAACTTTTTGTCCTTTTTTTCTTTATTGTCTCTTTTCTTCTTGTGTATGGCTCTATTTGGTCATCTTGAAGCATAGTGACCAATTCCAAAACTTAAACATTTAAAAGGTAACATACCTTTGTACTTTCTGGTACCTTTCTTCAACTTGTAAAATTTTCTTCCAACTCCTCTTAACTATCACCATCCAGATCATCTTCTAACTTAGTGGAACTTTTAAGGTTGTTTTTGTTTTCTCCTTTTCTTTTCCAAACTTTCTCATTTCAAATGTGAAACTTCATAAGCAGTGCCTAATGAAATAACTTTTGTTATCCCAAGCTTAGATAAAACACTATAGATTGCATACCTTGCTTTTTCATTTTCTTCATGGGAAGAAATCTCATTTGCAAAAGAAGGACCACTTGCTGGATTGACATATTTTGTCTCAATAGCTTTCCAAGCCTTGTAACCAAGAGAGATTAGGTAACCTCTCATCTACACTTTTCAAAAACTATAGTCAAATCCATCAAACATAGGGATTGTCAATTTGTGCACCATTGGATCTACCTCAAGCAGTTAAGATCTTCTCCAAGGAACTAAAGCTTTAATACCAATTTTTGAAATGCACAAGACAACGGAGAGGGGGGTGAATCAGTTGTCACCAAAAATCTTAAACAATTTCACATCTACTTTAATCTATTATTAAGTATGAGCATGAAGTGTAAATAAAAAAAAATACAAGAAACACTAGATTTAAGTGGAAAATCCAATAAGAGAAAAACCATGATGGGGATTAACTCACACTATAAGAGTAATTGCAAAACAATTTACAAAGAGGCTCACTACCAAAGGGATCACTGCCCAAGATAGGATTCACTATCTAGATAGGACTCACTGTCTAGAAGGGAGGATCACTACCTACACATATCTAGAACGATAGAAAGAAGAATGTTACACAAAGAACATTATCCTAGTGCAATAGATGATACACCACAACAACTTGCACACATTCATAACCTCGATCAGAGAATTGTAGACACCATCAACTCACTACTTTCAGGAGTCTAACACATTGAAGTTCTTGCTACATTAAATCACTTTCACAAAATTTCTCACATCTATCTTGCTTCTCACACTTGTGGCTACCAATCCTTAACATCTTGTCTTGTATTTATACCATCTTCAATCTTAGAAAATTTCTCCAAGGTCAACTATACACACTTCATTTTACAAATTCAAATTAAGTTTACAACTCAACATTCTTGTGATGGATGAGAATGAGAGTGGACCAAACCAACACTTAACTAGGACCCAAAACAACATCTTGGATCAATCACATGCTTCCTTAATTGATACTTATCCTTCGCATGATGTGTAAACACCAGGTCAGCCAAACCTAATGAAAACACCAATGAACTTTGAAGTACATGCTTTATCAACAACAAGATAACATGCATACCACATAACATGCTTCACAATACCTTGGAACAAATCTTAGATGACTTTAAATTCATCTACAATAGCTGCAATAGCCTTAATACATAGAACACATTCTAGCAGTCCATTCAGATTGTATAGACACACTCAATAACTCTGAAACTAGTCTTCCAAAGCACCAAACCACAAACAAATTTGATAGAACATAGATAACATCACTACAAGCCTTTTTCAAGATCTGCAAGGCCTGAAATAAACCAGCAAAGGATTGCAAAGAAGATACATTTCTCCCAATTTGATGGAAACTACAAAATTTTTTATGTTCCATCTCAAAATCTTGTCACATTTTGAATACTAGGTTGGTATCTGAAGGCTTAGGGTTCTACTTGTCATCACTGTTGAATGGTTTTTGTGTTAGCTTGAAATCCTTCTTTCAAGAAACCCTTAGCTCTAAATGCTTGCAAAGTTCTAAATTTCTATTGACCTCCTATTTCCTGATGTCGATCATATTAAAACATCTTATGTCATTGAAAATCATGGGGTAACTGGTCCCTCATGCCTAAGTCTGAGTTTCATTTTATATATAATGTTGAATTAAGGGCCTTTTTGGCCTTTACATCCTTTGCATTTTATGACTTAGGAACTTTTGAGCCCCTTTTCTTGTGTCGTCTTAGAGAGTCCCCTTCATTAGAACAACTTGTGGGCACGTCCTTAAATTTTTTCACTTAAGTCTTGTCTGCCACATCTCTTTATCACTCGTCACAGATTACTTCTAGAGTGTATGTTTTGAATCATCAATAAGCGATGAGCGGTATTTTTTTAGCTTCGCTCATCGCAAATAGCTTTGAGAGATCTTAATATGAAATAGCAATGGACAATAATCTTGCCTCTCCTTATAGTGATTGATTTTTCACTTATCGCTAATGGCTTTTGAGCCTTGAGTATTGTATTAGCAATTAGTGATGGCATCCAGTCTTTTGTTCATCTCTTCATCGCTCATCATAGATGATTATGTAATGGTAAGTTTTCAAATAGCAATGAGAAATATGTGGTATCTCATGTGTTTCACACATCACATATTTGTTTTGAATGTCAAGTTTTGTATAAGTGATTTGCAATGCAAATCTCTATGATCTCTCATCGCTAATTACTTGCAAAATGTATGAGGAGAATTAGTGATGAGTGATGACCATGATGATTTTCTATTCTCTTATATCACTTATTATGGATTTATTCCTAAGCTTAAGTTTCAAAATAGTGATGAGTGATGGAGCTATCTATTCAAGTTTATTTCGCTAATTTGAATATGTCTTATGTGTGATGTCTTTTGTATCATTGATTCTCATGCAAGTGCATGTGTCTTAATCAGGCATCGTTGCCTTATCTCCTATCACTAATGTGATCCAAAGTTTGAAGTATGAATCAACGATACGCGATGGTAAGGTGAATGTGATCCAAGATGGGACATAGATCTAAGGGTTACAATTTCATTGCTTGGATGCTTGCATCATTGATATAACTAGTAAGGGATGAAACTTGTCAGTGATGTAAGTCACGATTATTGAAGGAAAAGGAAACATGGAAGTATCTTGAGGACATCATATAAATAAAAGAAGAAAGTAGCAAGGAAAATTAAGAACCATTGATGTGGTTTTAAAAAAAATTCATCAACGGCTAGGGTTTGAACGTCAACGACTAAATGTCAGTTCACTCGCATGAACTTACTATTAAAAATTAATGGTAGCATGCCTATCTCTCGGCCATAAAGAAGGTAGATAGTTGGTTGGTCACACATTTGAAGTTGCTTGGAAGTAGAGAGGAATACCAAAAGCTAAGGAAATTGTGCGGGAAGCTTTGGTGAATTATTACAGCAGCAAATGTGTTGATCGTTCACCTGGGTAAGAAAATTGTAAATCTCCTCCAAGCTAAAATATTAAATTGCAATATTCTAGAAAGGTGACAGGGAATTGGGGAGATAGTGGGCTTTTCTACTTGTAATATCCTCAATTCGATAATAAATACTAGGTCAAGTTAGGAAATATTTTGTTCTATAAGTGGTACCTTGATTTTTTGTACTTAGGAGGGTTTTTTTTATTGCAAAGAAATTGTAAACCCTAGTTCTCTTGCATTGCAAACATGAGTGAACTAGAGCCCAGAAAATATAGTATTAGACCTGAGAGGAAACCAATACAATAAATGGTTAAAAGGCATAAAACTCAAGATATTTCATCGAAGGTTAAGCCAGAATCACCTATAGTATCTAACCCTACACCAAGTACTCCTGCAACATCTACTAGGTCCAAAAGTGAAAAGAAGGAAAAGGAAAGGTTTATGCAGGAGGCTGCTAGAGATATAAAGGAAGGGGGTATGTGCAGGATCATGATGGGCCAAAAAGTGGCAATATTATGGGTATTTGTAGGGTATGTGGTTGTGACTTTTTTTAATCCAAAATTGATGAAACAAAAGGGTTTTAGAGGAGATTCTTAGCTTTCCAATATAAATTATGCTTTAATTTGAATTTAATAAATAATTATTATTTATTTTGTATTAGAATTATGACTAAAGTCTTATCGATAGGCTGATTGAAAAACATCTATAACTTTCAAACAGTATCACATTTTTGAATCCAAAAACATCACATTCTACGATTCACATACTATAGGATTAAAAAGAAAATTAAATTTCATGAACTTTTGACCAAGTTAAGGTGGTCGACATACGATTTTTATATTTTTAAAACTTTTACTAAAAAAATCAAAATTAAATATTTACTTGGAAAAAATTACAAAAAATATGCATCACATCTAGACATGAGTCCTCTCTATATATAAAATATTATAAAATTATTATCATTTTATTATGGTTAGGTGGTCGACACACTACTTCTTATTTTTTCCTAAAATTTAAGTACTATGCATTGAAATTTCAAATTTTCAAATAGATTTTATTTATTTTAAATAAACCTAGTAGTTTAGAAACTACATTCAATTTTTTACAAATTCTATTCTTACATATTTTTGAAATAATATAGATAACTTATTCAAATTTTTATGTTAAGTTGCCTAACACTGATTTTTCTAAATTTTTTGCCACTTAAGGGCCTTTTTTTGCATGATGATCCTACACATACCCAAGGAGGGTCGTGAATTGGCAAGAGACCTATGGGTCAAGTTTCCATGACCACCAAGTTAATTGATGGTGTTGCTGAAAATGGTGAGTTGGCCTAGCTTCAAAGTGGGTGGCAACTATCCTATGCTTTTAATAGATAGTATTCTAGTAAGCATGTGTGTTACTTATGGAGGTTAAACCTTGGAAAGCTTGTGGTTTTGAATGTGTTTGTAGAGGTGTACTTGATGATGGAATTGGCCAGACACTATCATCCCATTGACAGAAAAATTAGGAGTGAAAATGGTGATTAGATCCTTGAAGTGACAAAGGACAAGATTGAGGAGATTTTTGGGTTAAATATGAATTACATTGTGAAATTTAAGTGTGTGGAGATATATGTTGAATATGAGAATAACATATTTGCATACAAAAATATAATTCTTATTTGACATAGAAAGAGCAAGGAGAAATTTCACCCCAAGGATGTTGAGCCTTTTGAGTGTGAGGAGTTTGTGGATTATTTCAAGAAAAATTATTGTTTCCTAAATCAAGTGTTGGCCCAAAATTTTGAGGTGAGGATAGCCCCTAACTTATTTTTAATGGTTGTGGATATACAAGGTTATAATCAAAACACTGGTTTTGATTATGCCAACTATGTTGCTGAACAAATGCATTAGGAATTCCTCAATTTAAAGAAGGAGGTTCTCCCTTTTCATTCCCCTCATTATTCTCTACTAATGCATATGCTATTATTTGAGGGTAATTATGGATGGAAAAGGAAGTTGAACTTGAGATTAAGAGATGATTAAAATATTTTTTTCCCCGTATAAATGTGGACACACCTTTGGGAGATCAGGATTGTCCCAATTCCAATTATCTCATGTTTTCTAACATTATAAGGGTTGGTATCTTAGAAGTGTTGGGTGTAGAACCTATTCATAGGCTTTCTCCAGCAAACAAAAATATCATGCACTCAAAATATATAACAGGATCAAATGCAACACATAATTGGGAAGATTGGTTTCTCCATTCAGAATATACTCTGATAAGAGCCTATGGGGCTAAGGTGGCACCACATTGTTTACCCCTGTATGTCTATGATAGATTGGCCTTTACGGAACTCATGTAGCAAATTGATGTTATGGACTATGAAATGTTCACGAAGCCCAAGAAGGGTACTATGGTGAATCCCCAATGCACTTTTGCTTACTTCAAAGTTATTGCCCCTGAGGGGTATGAAAATTTTGGGATCATGGTAAATAATCTTAAATTTCCTATTGATGGGGTTAGAATTTGTGATCTAGAAATTTTTTTGTATTTAAAGAGAAGGGATAAAATCTTATCAGTGATACATCATATCTAGAAAGAAATAGATTATCAAGAAAGAAAGAGTGGACATCCATAATGAACATTGAAGAGAGTATCATGAAAAGGAATTCCTTTTATGTAAGTCCATATGATGTGATTGTAGACACTTTTGAAATAGCTTTCATAAAGCTAAAGGATTATCAAAATGGTGATTTTAAGGTGAAGGTAAAGGAGGCTATTGATAAAGCATAGGCTATCCTAGAACAACAACCACAAGCTATGGATATCCCAAAGTAGCCTACAGATGTTCAAGTTAGGGAGGGAAAAATGGAAAAGCATGTGCCAAGAGATGAGGAGGTGGATAATAAATTCCCTCCCCATAATATTGAAGAAACGTTTAGTTCAAAAGTTCTTTTGATAGAATTGTCAAGTGGTAATATGATAAGGAAAGTGATGATGATCCCAAGATCAAGGAATGTGATGAATTCCTTGTAGATGATAAGTTTGTGCAATCCAAGGAATTATAGGAATTTATGGTTCAACAAAGGAGTAAAGAGATAAATGAATAGCTTGAACTAGCCCAGGCTAGTGTTCAACCTTCTCAACAGGAAGAAGCTAAGAAAGTAGAGGAAGAAAAGATCAAAGCTAAAATTGCATCTATTACTCTTGCTGAGGCTAGGAAAATTGTCACAGATAGTGGAATCATGTTGTTACCAGGATGCACTATCACTTTAGGTATAGCATATGATGCAGTAAGAAGAGACCCTCAGGCTTCAATATCTAAGGAGTAGTTTGACAATAAGGTGTTGGGATTTGGATATAGTCCAAAGTTGCACACTCTCCCAATTTGGTCTATGGCACCTAATAATGGAAAGCATGATGTTTCTAGGTCTATTAAAGAGGTTATAGGTTCCTTGGTGGTCAAAAGAACCACAAATATAACTCATGTCCAAGTAGCTAAGTTAACTGCTCATGTTGTGATGCTCAGTGTGGACAATGGACAAATTTCTCAGAAAAAAGTATGATTCTCTAGTGAAGGAATACAATAAGGCCATGGATGAGATAAATAAGATGATGGCTACTATTCTGGCTAGTCAAGCAGTAAGGACACTATCCTTTCCATCCTCTTATTCCTCAGACTTTATTTGATAGGATAGAGAAACCTTAGCCTTGAAAATTAAAGATTTGAATAATCAACTGAGTATTGAAAAGGAAAATGTCAAGAAGGCTAAACCTAAAACTATTAAGGTGGAAAATGAGATCTTTGAGGATGTATTGAAGCATAGGGTGACCAAGTTGGTTAACAAGGCTGATGATGTTTGGGTTACCTATAAGAATATTCATGAAGCAAACACAAAGTATCTGCAGGTACAAGAAGCCTTCAAGAATGAATGGAGTAACTAGAGTACTAGGGTGGGTGCTTTAAGAGAAATGATACTCAGAATGAAGGAGGATCTTGATGTACCTACTATCATCCCTAAAATCATGCAAACTATTGATTCAGTTAATGAGATAACCGCCTTTCATGGAAAGCTAGGTGTCCAACTCCAAAGTAAGATGAAATTATTTAAAGAGATGGAGGAACATGGTATGCCTTGGATATTGAGTCCTCAAGGTGAGTTACAACCATTTGACACTTGGAAGAAGGATCTGGGAGGAATTCTTGCAACAACTATGATGGTATTGAGTGTCACCGACTACATCCAATTGAATTTAAATATTGATACAATGGTGGAGATTGAAACAAGGATGAATATTTTTGTTAAAGAGGCTAGGGCCTTAATTGATGTTAGATACTCTCAACACAGTACTAAGGTGCAAAGTCTATTGAATGAGAATTGGCCAAATGAAGAAGAGTATAACTCCTAGTTAGAAAAGCACACCAAATGAATTTGTGTGGGGATAGACAATAGACAAGGTGAATAATGGATAGGAGAAAAAAAATGCATAGCATGAATATAGTACAAATTATGCTTTTCATAAAGCATTGCAAAATATTGTTCTCTCCTCAACTTAGAATGGGTGGCATAAAGTGCTAATGTGGATAAGTCAATTTTATCTTTTATCTACTTTCCATGTTTTGTAATTTTGCTGACAAGATTTATCATGGGGGACACTTTTTGAGTGCATGGGGAATATTTTGAAGTTGTTATAAAAAACTAATTATTCCTTTCTAAAGTGGGACCTAATCTCTACAACGAGTGAGGGTTAGTTTTGCCTCATGTTTATTGTCACCACCTGAAGGGTCGAGTATAACTAAAAAAGGAATATTTGTTACAACATTCCAATGAGGTTTCAACATGTGTGCTTCTTGGCCTGATGATTGTTTTTCTCTTTCTTCTGTATAAGAAAGAATTCAGGGCCAAAAGTAGTGGTTTGTTGAAAATTGAAATGACACAGTGAATTATAATAGGAATATAGAAAATGTTTGCATTTTGTTTCAAGTTCATAGTTTATTGTCATGTATGTAATTTTGATAACAGTATAGCAAATATAATACTGAGTGATACCAATTTCATGGTTATTGTCTCTCCCTGTGCTTGTTTTATGAGTTATGAATGAAAAAAATAAAGGATCATTTTGTTTGTCTTTGTTGTTTCCCAATGGATGTTTAATTTCATTCCTGCTTATTAGTTCAATGAATTAATATAAATGCTCAGGTGAAATTATCAACTCATAGGAATTAAGTGCTAGGATATTTTTAAGCAGTAATGATCATGAATTAAAATGTTGTCTAGTTGGATAGGTTGATATTGACTCTGTGCTTGGAATAAGAAAATAGTTCATGCAAAGTATTCATAGCTCAATTTTTTGGTTGATTCATAAACTAATCAATTTCAATATTACAAACATTCAAATGAATACCACTATAGTTGTTTTGTGTTGAGTTTTGTCTACTCATGCTCCAAGTATATGACACTAATAAATGAGCTGCCAACTTATTTGATGTATTATGCTGTTGATATTTTTTATGAGAATTATCTATTGTTGAAAATGTATTTAATTAAATTCGTGTGAATTCCTGAGGATACATTGTGGGATCACCCTCCCAGGTTTCATAGAACCCAAAGTGTAGGAGTAGAATTCTCACCGCTTTTACTCATTCATTGGCCAATCCCTTTGGAGTACCAAATATTAGAAATGGAAAAGTCCATAGGTATTTCTGGAGATTAGTTTGGTTCTTAAAAATCCCAATAGATTGGCAACTCTACTAGAGACTAGCAAAGTCCAATGTCTCTAAACTTAGATCTGGTATAGATAGAGTTGAGTAGTTTATTATATTATTCTTTAATGTCTGAAGAATAATTGGTTTAAATTCTTTTGAATTATTTACATCATAACTAGTCTTATGCACCAGGAATTGGTTCATTTCGTCACCTTGTGTTAGGTTATGTTTAACATCTTTTCTGAAGTTATAAGTACAAAATCAAAGTACAATCACTTTCTATTTCCCAGCTTTTTGGGTGGAAAATCTAAAATCTTTAATACTAGTTCAAAGTCAAGTTTTTAAAAGGAGTGAAAGAAGAAGGATTCTAACATATTTTACATCATGAAGAATACCAAAAGTTATGCAAAGAAGCATCCTGAGCATAAGGAAAAATATAAACCTTGAAAAGAGAAGCAACCCGCCTAGGTCAAGAAAATCTCTGAATCAAGTAAGTCTATTGATTCCCCTGCTGATGCATCTCCTACTTTTAATATTTGCATAAGTTGTGCCAATATCCATGAAAAGGCACATGAAATTTAAGATTCTAACATAGACCAAGGAATTTTTCCTATTGAGAAAGTGTTTGATAATGTGCTTAATATTTCAAGAGGAGGATAGATGGGAGTTTTAGGGAAAGAATAAGAAGTTTTTGTAGCCTTCAACCCCTAGAGTTGGATTTGTTTTTAATGGAAAGAATTTGAATCCAAGAGGTGAGTCTCTTTATGTACAAGTGCAACTTTCTCTTAAGGAAGATCCTATTGACCAACCTTACTATACTCCTACCCCTAGTGAGCCTAGAGATGTTCTAGAAAATGAAGAAGACATAGATAAAGATATACAAGCTATTGAAGAGGAAGAACTAAGGATTAAAGAAGAGGAGGAAAATAGACTGAGGGTGTTAAAGGAGAGGAAAGATAGGATTAGAGTTAAGAAACTTAAGAGAGATGCTAGAAAACAAAAATTGGAGAAAATGAGAGAAGATGCTACTAGGCATAAGACCTTCGAGGAAAATGCTCTTAAATTTGCTGCTAAAATGACCAATGATATTCTTGAAGTAACAGTCCCGATGGGAGCCTCTACTACTGATACCTATACCACATTTGTCTCAACCACCAGAGCCTTAGATCCTCATGTTACTGCTAAGAAGACATCATTTGTAGATCATGGAAAGAGATCTATTGATTAACTGAAGAAAACTATCTTCAATACTAGTACCACAACCCATACTTCATCTATTGAAACCCCCACACACAAGGCCAAAATTAATCCAACTCTATCTATTGCACCTCCAAATCCTAAATTTTTTATATTATAGTTAGAGAATGAAAAACTACAAGAATATTTGAAGAAGGTTGAGATAGTATCTTCTAATGCAAAGATGGCTAGGAAAATTACTTTTCTTAAAATTTCCATACCCACTCTAGAGTCTTCAAGCTCTAGACATACTAGTAGTGAGATATATAAAAAGAAGTTGGAAGGACATACTCCTAGTGGAGGTGGTGGTGGAGATCAAGTTGGTGGAGGTGGAGGAAATAATAAGAATAAGAATTCTTGTTGCAAAGATGATGAATTAAACAAGAAAGGAGGTGGTGATGGTGAAAGTGGAAAGGGTAAGGATAGCAGTAAACCAGACAACAAAAGAGATGATTAACAAAGAGATTCTCATAGGTATCGACATACTAGGAGGCCACTCCAAGTAGATAGATACTAGTAGTTGTGTTTCACTGGAACACCTAGCTACCCTAACACATTCCCTGAAGACTTTAGACCTGCTCTAGTTAGATTCTCTAGTAATAATGCCTTGAGTGGTGAAGACCATCTTAAAGAATTTGATAATGTTATGGATGATTTTGAGGTAGAGGAAAAAGATGTCATGATGAATTTGTTTATGTAGTCTCTCATTGAAGATGCTCAAGAGTGGTATAGGAGATTTCTTGCCGAAATTATTGGCTCTTGGGAAGAATTCAAGAGGGTATTTAGAGAGAAATATGGTGACAAGACTGATTCAAGTTTCTTATTGAATCAGTTTAATAATATTGCTAAGAGTTCTAAAGAACCTATTGTTGAGTTCAATACAAAATTCTAGAAGGCTAGGAAGATGATGCCTCCTCATTTACAATTGAATGACCATGATTTTTTGGTAAATTATTGTAATGCTTTTGATGCATAAATGAGTTATTGTCTAATAGATAAGAATCCTCACACATTGAGGGAAGCCTTAAAGATGGTGAAGCATATTGAATATATTAGTAGAGCAACTGGTAAGGTTGGTAGAAGAGATGATGAAAAAATCCTCAGAAATTCAAAGAAGGACAAGAGTTTAGGAGCTAAAGGGAACACTTTTGAGGATAAGATTGATAATTTTATGAAAACTATAAGTGAAAAAATTATAAAGTAAGAAAAGGCTCAACCAAAAAATTATCAAAGGAATGAAATGCCTCCTAGGTTGCAAGATCACCCATATAATACCAGTTGGTATAATGGGAACACTGATCCTAATAATAAGAGAAATACTCAGAATAAAGTCCCTCTAGATCCTCTATAGAAGAATTCAATAATTTTTGTTGAAGACACCCCTTGGTGCATGGTTTTCCAAATGCCGCACTCTCCTTAGCAATGTACAGTTGCACGGATGGTTGAGGTGGAAGAGGATATTCCTAAAGAATGTTATCATCAAAATGAGGAGGATATTGATGTTCTTATGGTTGTGAGTGATTTTGATGTTGCTAATAGTGAGTGCTCTTCTGATATGGGCTCTTATGAAGTGGATGTAGATAATCAAAGGCAAATTGCTATTACATATTATTAGCAAGTCCTCTCTGATGAGGATGTTGATAGTCATAATGAGGTGTATAATTTGGAAGTGATTGAAGATGGTGTGTCATTAATAAGGCCCTCAAATGAGATCATTATCTCTCCAATTGTTGAATGATTGTTTTGGTTTTTGTGTTTGTAAATTTTTTGTGTTTTTTCCTAGTTTTATGATTTTGTTTTGCTTTTGAAATAATAATGTGAAATACATAAAATTAAATGCAAGAATACAAATAACCATAGGAAATAGCAGCACTTTATTTCTTTTTTTTATTGACCAATCTTAGAAGAAAAACTTATTACAATCATACCTGCATATGAAGATATTGATGGTTGTTTGTTGTTGCAGCCAAAAAGCACTTCAGGGAAATATTTTGATCCTTCAAAATGGTGGAGTATTTTCCATAAATCTTGTTTTTGTGGTGATCTCCTATGTGGGGTGACTCTCCTTGATTTTTCTTGGAATTTATTTTTCCCTCCAATACACAAATCACCCCTACACAAGGTTGTTCCACCTAGCTGCAAATATGGCTCTAAGAACATGTTGTCCTCCCTTGATAAGTGTGCCAATGATTACCAAAAACCCCTGGGAATGAATAGCTCAACAAATCTGATTGTCATGAATGATAAACATGTTGAAACCCTTTGAATGATCACTCCAATATGCTCAAATAGAACCTATGAATGAAGTTATCCCAAAGCCATATTCAATGGATATTTCACCACCTCAAATGGCTGCAACATTTAAGAATGAATTGTTCTCCAATGGCTTCAAGAATAATTAAATCCTTGGCTTCCTTCTCTAGAAAAATTTCACCAAATCCAATGCTCAATAGAATGAATAGCACAAAATTCAATGTAAAATATATATCTCTCCAAGAGGGAGTTGATTTCTCCCAAAAAGCACCATTAATAGCATTAAATGTTATTACTTTGCATTCTTTTAATAATTCACTAATTGCATCAAGGTTGGCACCCAATATTTAATTGACTCAACTGGCCCCCTCCTCATGACGCCTAGACCCTCAATTGTTAAGTTTAAGTTATAACTTAATAGTATCACCTTTTAATTTATTAATGTTATTTGAGCCAAATAAACATTAATAACTCCTTAAATACACAATATCTCATCACGCCATCTAAACTGGGGGCTAAGCTGATGAATCTCCATACGACCACATGTGTTCCTAAAAGTAGTAAGGGTCCCTCTCTATCAACTTTTGAATGACTATAAACCACTAACTTTTGAATAGAATCTTGGAAACCTCAAATGAAATCCAAGACTAGAAACCACTAAACTCCAAAGATTATACAAGCCTCAAAAGACCATTTATCCAGCTTATTAGCCTATGAGGGTCAAAATGATAGAATAATTTCACTAATGACTAATGAATAACTTGGAAGGGACATTACAGTCTGCCCTCCCTAAAATTGCTTGTCCCTAAGCAATCTTGACTCTAGGTGCTACAAGATCTCCTCACCCTCCTAGGTGGCATCCTCTACTGGTAAATCCTTCCATTTGATCAAATATTCCCTAATGGTTTGCTTGCGCAACTGTCTCTCTCTAAAATATAGTATAGCCTCTGGCACTATAATCAGCTTCCCCTCATCATCCAGGGGTGGAAACAGTGCTAACATAATCACATGATGTCCCAACACCTTTTTGAGGCATGATACATGGAAGACATTGTGTACCCTACTATTTGCTGGAAGATCTAGCTCATATGTTACTTCACCAACTTGCCTGATAATTCGAAAAGGCCCATAGTAGTGTGGTTTAAGTTTTTTGGCACTGATTTTCCTAAGTTTTGACTAGTGGTATGGGTATAGCATCAAATACACCATGTCCCCAACCTCAAAAGATCTCTCAGTCCTCCTCTAATCTGTATATTGTTTTTGTTGATTTTGCACCGTAGCAATATTCTCCTTGAGATCCCTCATAATGTCCTGGCTCTCCAACAACAAATCATTGGTACTAGGCACTCTACTGTCGCTCAATAGTAGGTTGAGAAAGCTAGGGGCCTCATAACCATATAGTTCCATAAAGGGTGTCATCTATATTGACATGTGGTAACTAGAGTTATAACAATACTCACAAAGGTGAATCCACTTTACCTAAGCCTTTTGTTGCCCAACTATGTAGTTTCTGAGATAACCTTCCAACCATTTAGTATCTCTATCTAACCGTCAGTTTGTGGGTGGTAATTGGTACTCAGCATCAACTCAGTCCCACAAAGTCTAAAAATTTCCTTCCAAAAGTGACTCAGAAACTGGCTATCCCTATCACTAACAATGCTCCGTGGAAATCTTAGTCTGAATACCTCACAAAAGAACAATTTTGTGACCTGTGTAGCGGTGTATGTGGCTGCAATTGGGAAGAAGTGAAAATATTTTGTTAGTTGATCTACAATCACATATATTCAATCTCTGCCTTGGGCTTTCAGAAAGCCTATAATGAAGTCCATGGACAGGCATTCCCACTTCCCATTAGGAATCGAAAGTGGTTGTAGTAAACCTATCAAATAGGTTTGTTCTTGTTTGTTCTACTAACAAAAGGAACACTCTCTGACATATTGAAGAAATGTGCTTGAAGCCATTTCCAAGTAAACCTCTCCCTAATCTTCTTGTAATTCTTGAAATACCGCGAGTGTCCTACAGTGGGCACATCATTGAAATTCCATAGTATAATGCTCTTCATCTCCAACCCTAGAGTCAAATAGATCATGCCCTTGCAAATGATGAGCCATTTACAACTGTATATCTATTGTCTTTAACTAACCCCTCAATAATACCTCATTCCCATGTGTTCTTGGTGTACTCCACCACTATCAAATACCTCTAGTCCTCTAAAATCTAAACCATAGCATTCAAGTGTGGTCAGCGAGATAAAGCGTTAGTGACAACATTCTGAATACCCTTGAAATGGGTAATGTTGAAGCCATATGATTGAAATTTACTGACCCATTTTTGTTGATGGTCATTAAGCTCTCATGGCCCCAAGAAGTGTCTCAAACTATTATGGTAAATTTTTATACAAAATTTGCTGCCAATAAGATATTGCATGAATTTGGCCAAAGCATGCATTATGACCAACATCTCCTTATCATAAATACTATAACTCCTCTCTATCCCTCTGAGCTTCATGCTCTCAAATGTAATCAAGTTCTTATCCTACATAATCATACCTCCAATCCCCTCTCCAAAGGCATCACATTGAAGTTCGAATGGCTTTGTGAAGTCAGGCAAAGCAAGGACGAGACATGTACTCATAATTTGTTTGAACCTCATAAAACAATCATGTGCCTCAAGAGTCCATATAAATGCACCCTTGTTCATCAAATTAGTGAATGGTATTGCATGACATGAGTATCCACTAAAGAATCAATGGTAGAAACCACACAAACCAAATAATCTGCACAATTGAGGGAGATTCTCTGGAGTTGGCCAATCTATGATAGCATGGATCTTATCAGGATCCATCCACACACCCTCTACACTAATGGTGTGGCCTAAATACAACATTTTTGTCATGCCAAGCTTTCACTTTGACTCCTTTGCATATAGAGACTTCCTATCCAAAATTCCCAACACTATATCTAGATCAATGAGATGCTCTTCCCAAGTTCTACTGTACACTAGGATGTCATCAAAGAAAACAAGTACAAACTTCCTCAACTATGGCTGGAAGATTTTTTTCATGGTGGCCTAAATTTTTTGTGGTGCATTGGTTAGCCCAAATGGCATAACCACAAACTCGAAGTGTTTGTAGTGGCACCGGAATGCCATCTTCTCTATATCCTACTCTCTGACTTGAATTTGATGATAGCCAGACTTCAAATCAATTTTTAGGAAATGACAAATGCCATGAAGCTCATCGATCAACTCATCAATCCCTGGGATAGGATACCTGTTTTTGATGGTCCTCTTGTTTATCATCCTATAGTCAATGCACATGCATAGGGTGCCATCTTTTTTCTTAACTAGGACTATTGATAAAGAAAATGGTGATTTTCTAGGTCTAATGTGACCCATTACGAGTAACTCTTTAATGGTTTTCTCTATTTCATATTTTACTCATTTTGGGTGCCTATATGGGGTGATCATCATTGGTTTAGCCCCCTCCTCTAGTTCTATGATATGCTCAATACCCCTGTTGGGTGGCCTAACTAGTGGGATGTCATTGAAAACCTTTCTGTGCTTAATTCTCAACTCCTGTATATCTAGATGATATTCTAACTTTTTGTGCCTCTCCTATAATGGCATTAATACACACTCAACTTCTCATTCAACCATATTATGTCATACGAGTCTCTCCATCCACTTGAGTGATAACATTCTAAAATTGCTATCTTTGATGGATTTTAGTATATGATTTTTTCCATCTACCTTGAAACTCATCTCATCACGAAGGTCGAGAGTGAACTTCTCAATAGCATGGAGCCATCTCATTCCGAGGACTACATCTATGTCCCCCATGTTTACAACATAATAATCAATCTTGAAGTTACAGTTATTTAGGTGCATAGGGAGATCCTTAATGATCATGTCACACTTAAGGGCGTATCCATCAACTACCTTTACCCTTATTCCTTCAAACTTCTTAGTCATGATCCCATGCTTCTCGATGAAACATGCATCGATAAAGTTATGAGTGGCACCTGTATCCAAAAGAGTGATGACCTTTTGACTAGCTAGGACACCACACATTCTAAATGAATCCTCCTATTGGATACTAGTAAGCAATATCTCCTAAAGATTGATTTCTACTTCCTTTTCTTCTTTTTTTGACTTGTCATCCTTTAATTCTTGTCCAGCTTGCTGATCATAATTTTTAGCTTTTGAATCTTCATAAAATTCCCACATAACTCGGTTAGCTTTTCCCTTTGGTCTTAAGGTTCAATCATGATTTGCATCATAGGGACCTTTGCAGTAAAAGCATAGCTTCTTCTTTCACAAATTATTTAGAGTTTCACGATCAAATGGAGCTGCTAATTTTCGCTTTTGATCTCCTTTAGAATCTAATTTTTCTTTGCTCTTGGGAAATGTTTTATTGTCCCTAAATGAAGAAGATCCCTTTGATCTGAACTTGCTTGATGGGGCTGCAAGTTCCATACTCCTTTCTTTCTTCATTGCTTACTACAGTGTCGATGGATTGAAAGCCTTAATCCACCTTCGTAATGGTTCCAATAAACCCTCTATGAAGAGCACAACTAACCTCCTCTCTGAAATGTTTGTCACCATCACAGATAACTATTGAAAATCATTGATATAACTCTCTAGGCTACCAATCTTCCTAAGTTGTGCCATGTCCCTAAAATAAACTTATGGATCAATTTTATCAAAATGATCAACCAACCTATCCATGAACTCCTAATAGGAGGTGATGCAATGATGTTTTAGCATCACCATCATATGATACCACCTATCATGGGTTGCTCCATCTAAATGTAGCATGGCATACTTGATTGCTTATTCTTCAGACATGGGTCAAAGTGAAAAGAAAGTTTTTAGCCTTTGGATCCAAGACTAAGCCATTACCTTACCACAACCATCAAAATTGAGTAATGTGATTTTTCTAGTGGCATGTTTCAAGTATTTTTTTTGGTTCTGAGGCCTATTCCCTTGTTGAGACATGTAGTATTCAACCCTTGATTACAAAAATTGGTTAAAATGCATGCGCTCATGAACTTGAGGTGTCAATAATTTCCACTCATCATTGGTTTCCATAAATGCATCAACATATGTTGGGTCTTTAGCTTCTTCAACATTCTCCTCAACTTTCTCTTCTCTTAGGAACATGGGTTGAGAAGCCTATCTACAGTATGAGAAAGTGCTCTCTGCACTCACCATGACCCAACTACACTCCTATCATAATCTTGATCTTAGGGTTGTCTCCTAGTTAAATTCAACTATTGTAGAGTTGTGAATTATTGTAATACACCGGCTACCTGTTGCTAGCCAACCCGTAAATCTCTCAAGGTTTCTCTCACCTCTCTATCATCATCCCTCAGTGGACTATTTTCCCTTCTGTCACCCATACCTACAACCTATTATGTAGGTCTTGAAAAGGACCCCTGATTAATCCCAATCAATCCATAAGTTGTCTTCCTTTCCAGTACCTATGGTGGTTGCCAATTCTTATGAATTTATCTCTTGTAATACCTTTTTTCTCTATCACTTTGTTGCATTCAAAACCCCAAAAACATGGTAGGAAAATGACTCTGATACCATTGTAAGATACCATTATCTCTCCAACTATTGAATTATTTTTTTGGTTTTCATGTTTTATAATTTTTTTATGTTTTTTCTTGGTTTTATTCTTTTTTTTTGGTTTTTGAAATAATAATGTGAAATACATAAAATTAAATGCAAGAATGCAAATAACCATAGGAAATAGAAGCACTTTATTTCTTTTGTTTTATTGACCAATCTCAGAAGAAAAAATTATTACAATCATACCTACATATAAAGATATTGATGGTTGTTTGTTGTTGCATCCAAAAAGCACTTCAGGGAAATATTTGGATCCTTCAAAATGGTGGAGTATTTTCCCTAAATCTTGTTGTCATGGTGATCTTCTATGCTAGGTGACCCTCCTTGATTTTTATTGGAATTTATTTTTCCCTCCAATACACAAATCGCCCCTACACAAGGTTGTGCCACCTAGCTGCAAATATGGCTACTAAGAACAAGCCATCCTCCCTTGATAAGTGTGCTAGTGATTACCAAAAACCGTCAGGAATGAACAACTAAACAACACTGATTGTTGTGAATGATAAACATGCTGAAACCATCTGAATGATCACTCCAATATGCTCAATTAACAAGACCTTTAAATGAAGTTCTCCCAAAGCTAGATTCAATGGATATTTCACCACCTCAAATGGCTACAACACTAAAGAATGAATTGCTCTCCAATTCCTTGAAGAAGAATGAAACCCTTGGCTTCCTTCTCTTAGAAAAATTTCACCAAATTCAATGCTCAATAGAATGAATAGCACAAACTTCAATGTAAAATATATATCTCTCCAAGATGGGGTTAACTTCTCCCAACAAGCACCATTAATAACATTAAATGTTATTACTTTGCATTCTTTTAATAATTCACTAATTACATCAAAGTTGGTGCCCAATGTTTAATTGACTTAACTGGCCCCATCCTCATGACTCCTAGATCCTCAATTATTAAGTTTAATTTATAACTTAATAGTATCACCTTTTAATTTATTAATGTTATTTAAGCCAAATAAACATAATAACTCCTTAAAATTCACAATATCTCATCATGCCATCTAAACTAGGGGCTAAGTTGATGAATCTCCATATGACCACATGCCTTACTAAAAGTAGTAAGGATCCCACTTTATTAACTTCTGATTACTATAAATAGTAAGTAGAACATACAGAGTCCTACAAAACCTCAAACGAAAGACAAGACTAGAAACCATTGAACTTTAGAGATGATACAAGCCTTAGAAGACCCTCTATCCAACTTATTATCCTATGAGGTTCAAAATGATAGGATAATCTCACTAATGACTAATGACTAACTTGGAGGGTACATTACAATATACTATAGTTTTGGCCACACAAGCCAGAAGTTTCTATCATATGAGGAATAGAACAGTCACTAGTGAACAAGGTAGTCCCGTTGGTTTTTTCATAAATGAGAAAAATGCCAAAGGCAAAGATTGCAAGCCTGATGAGAAAATGGAAGTAGTCAAAGCTAAAGAAAGCAATGCAGATAAAATTTGGGCTAAGAGAAAAGAAAAGAAAAAAGCTACTCAAGAATTCAAATCTCTTGCTGTGAAGATAAAGGCATAGAAGCAAAATCCTAAAGTCAGAAGGAAGGATGCTAAACATATGGCTAAGGCAACAAAAAATCAACAGAAGGAGAGAAACAATGAACAAGGTATACTCCCAATTTAATTACCCAAGAATACTCATGTTGATATGTTTCAATTACTTAGCCAAGTAAAAGTATATGTGCCTTTTCTTGAAATGATGTGAATAGAGGAACATAAGCAGAAGGAAGTATCCCTTATCAATGGTGCTACTATAGCCTATAATGATTTCGTGGTTCCCACTCTAACCAAACTGAGTGAAAAATATAAGAAAGACAAGGAAGGTTAGGGAGTTATCACTGAGATTCCCCATATCTTCTTAGGATATTTAGTAACTACTTGTCTTGAGAAGAAAGATCCATTTTTTCTCACTTTGATTGTTGGGGAAAACTTTATAATTTAAATTGTATTATTGACTCTAGAGTGTCAAATAACATCATACCAGCTAAAATTATGGAGGCACTAGTACAGAAAGTTGATAGCACTCATGGTAAGTGCTATAATATGAATTCAAGAGAACTCCCTGTTATTGGTGTGATAAATGAACTTCCATACAAATTAGCAACTCACCTAGACAAAGAGTTTAAGATGAGTGTGGTGGTAGTGGATATCCCGCCTAATTGTGGAATGCTTCTATCTTGGAAATGGAGTGCGTCTATGGGAGGCAGTATGCAATGTGACATGTCTTATGCCACATTTCCCATTGATGGTAAAGATGTTCAGGTAATGAGAGAACCAAGGTTCCCACATATGTTGGAACATGTTCTTGAGGATGATGCAATTATTTTTGTAGAAATTGACATCAGTGATTTCAAAGTGGAAGAAATACCAAGAGAAGTTGATAGGTTCCCTGAGCCAATAGAAAATGAAGTTTCAAGATTATCTAACAAGAATGGACTTTGGAAAATGTACTTTGATAGTGCAAGTTCCAAAGAAGGGTTTGGTGTAGGGATATTATTGGTATCACCTAGTGGTAATACTTATAAATTTTTTGTCACATTGTCCTTTGTCTATATGAATAATGTGGCAGAATATGAAGCATTATTGTTGGGAGTGAGATTGGTTGAGAAGCATAGAATAAAAAAGTTAATGGTAATTGGTGATTCTAATCTTGTGATATCCCAAGGGCCAAATATTCTTGCAAGAACAACATACCGAAGCAATACAAAAAAAAATTGGTATTCCATCAAGCAGTTTGATGCTTTTGGAATTGACTGGATGGAAAGATGACATAATAGAGTAGCTAACTTGCAAACATTGCATTAAGGCCTAATGATATAACTTTTATAGAAATCTCTAAAGTTGAGGTGGAGACAAGAACTACCATTCCTAACAATATGTACAACTAGAAGATTTTCAATGATGGTGAGGATATTCTCAAATTTTTGAACTGTGTTGATGAATATGAAGGTCAAGAGATTGACTTTGGTGGATTTGTTGAAAATATTGATGAAAAGAACATAGTATTTGGAAAGGAAGTTATCTAGTTGAGGAAAAATAAAATTCTCAAAGGCCTTGTATCACTTGAAAGGCTCTTTGATAGCCAAGTTAAAATCAAGATTAAAACAATTGTTGCTCACCCAAAGGATCTAAAGGAAGTAAATTTGGGGACTGCCAATTCCCCTAAGAAAGTGTATGTAGGAAAGAAGATGAAGCCAAAGGTAAAAGAAATGCTAATTTATTTACTTAGAAAATATAGACATGTCTTTGCATGGTTATACGATGACCTAAAATCTTACAAAGAGGAATTATTTTAGCATGAGATTCCTTTGAAGGATAATGCTAAACCTTTTAGGAAAAAGCAAAGACCCATCAATCCTACTATAGCTCTCAAGATGCAAGAGGAGTTGGTAAAGATAAGAGATGTTGGAATTATAAAACCCATTAGACATTCTTCATGGGTATCCAATCTAGTGCTAGTAAATAAAAAGAATAGTGATATAAGGTTGTGTGGATTTTAGAAATCCAAATATATCCTCATTAAAGGAAAATTACACATTTCCAAACATGGAAGCCATGTTATAGAAGGTGATTGGCTCTAAGCTACTATCAATGATGGATGGTTTTTTAGGTTATAACCAAGTAAAGGTGAAGGAGTCTGAGCAGTACAAGACTACATTCACTACTCCATGGGGCATCTACAAGTCTATGCAAGGATGTCGTATGGTTTAACAAATGTGGGTGCCACTTTTCAAAGGGCTATAGATGTAGCTTTTTTTGATTTTATTGAATTATTTATGGTTGTATATCAAGATGATATGATAACCTATTCCAAGAAGGATGAAGATCATTGTATGCACTTAGAAAAGGTATTTGTCAAGTCTCTAGAGTATGGAATATCTTTGAATCCAAAGAAATGTACTTTTGGGGTCATTAAAGGTAAACTACTAGGGTACATTGTGTCTAAAGGAGCAAGGATAGAGCCTGAAAGGGTAGCATCCATAGATAAAATACCTCAGCCAAAAAATGTCAAGGGAATTTAGTCATTTTTTGGACAAATAAATTTCTTGAGGATGCTTGTGACCAACTTTGCAAAAATCACAAGACCTATCTCCAATATGTTGAAGAAGGGAGAGAAGGTGACTTGGAGTGAAGAGTTGAGTTAGGCTTTAAAAAAAAAAAAAAAGCTATTAATCAAGCTCCAATTTTAAAGTCTCCTGACTTCTCTAAGCCAATGCACATTTTCTCTTTTTCTTCTTTCATACCATTGTTGTTGTTCTATTATAGAAAAATGAGGAGGGATTTGAACAACCCATTACATTCTTTAGCAAATATTTACAAGCTACAGAACTAAAATATGACATGATTGAGAAGAAAGTGTATGCTCTAGTTAAGGCTGTGAATAATTTCAAGACTTACTTACAAGGAGCTACTATCATAGCTTTTGTACCAAATGCTACTGTGAAATATATTTTTACTCAGTAGGAGATTACATGTAGAAGGTGTAGATGGATCAATAGGATCCAAGAATTTAACATTGATGTTCAAATCACCAAATTGGTGAGAGGGAAGGGCCTTGATAAAATGCTGGTAGAAGATAATTTGGAGGCTAACCAGATTAATCAAGCATAAGTGATTGATGTTGCACCTATCTGTGATATGAAAACATGTGGTTGGTATCGAAGAATTGTTCAATATTTGAAAACTTTGTAGTGTCCTATAGACATAGTTGACAATGATAGGACATTGAAATTCCATTCCATCAAGTATGTGATTATTGAAAATGAGCTATGGTGGAGAAACCTAGATGTATACTGCTTAAATGTGTAGATGGAAAGAAGTCACTAGAAATATTGCAGGAGATGCATAATGGAGTATGTGGTGGTCATTACATGGAAAAGACCACTACACATAAGATTTTAAGAGTAGGATTTTGGTGGCCTACTATTTTTAAGGATGCTCACAAGTTCGTTAAGACTTTTGATACTTATCAAAGGTTTGAAGGAAAACTAAAGTTCTCAAAAAGTCTACTACTTAGGCCTATAATTGTTCAAGCTCCTTTCCAACAATGGGGAATTGATTTCATTGGAGAGACACCATAAAATTCTAGTGGACACTCATGGATCCTTGTTGCCACTAATTATTTCACAAAATGGGTAGAGGCAATACCCACACGAAATGAAACAAGAAAATTTGTGGTGGAATTCTTATTGAATAATATCCTCATTAGGTTTAGAGTCCTAGAAAATATCATCTCAGATAATGCTATGTGTTTTAGATCTGAGGAATTTAAAGACTTTTGTGATAAACATGGTATACAAGTTTCTTATTCTTCACCTTACCATCCTCAAGGAAATGGTCAAGCTAAATCTAACAATAAGAGCTTAATGAAAATCATGAAAAGGGTGATGGAGAAGAACAAGAAAGCTTGGGACTCAAAGCTGAAGTTGGCACTCTAGGAAGATAGAGTGACTGTGAAAAAGGCTACTAGTTATTCACCATTTGGCATGGTATATGGTCTAGATGCTAGATTTCCACAAAATAACATGTTGAAGATGTATAATTTCTTGAAAGAGTATGATGAGGAGATATGTGATGATATGCAATACAAAATTAATAATATGGTGCAATTGGATGAGACTAGAAGAGAAGGTCATGCTAAGAATATGAAGATGTAGTTGCAAGTTAAGCATCTACATGATAAAAGATCTTCTCCTATAATTTTTTATGAATATAGTATGGTGTTATCCTAGAATGCAAGGGCTCAAGACAAGGGTAAACATGGTAAGTTTGAAGCATTATGGGTAGGCCCTTATCTGATAGCCAACATACATGGGGAGGATTCATATTTCCTCCAAATATTGAAAGGTGAACTTTTTGAACTACCAGTACATGGACAGTTCTTAAAGCCATACTTTTCCTAAGTATGTTATATTTCCATGTAAGTTGTAGGTTTTGCACATTGTGTATATAGGTGTGTTTGCTTTGGTTGTGTCTTTTTTGGTCCTACTACCTAGTCTAGGTAGTCCCCTTTTTTTTGGTTTGTTGTGTCTCATTAGTCTACTTCAACCTAAAATTTTAGGATCTCACCATGTCTGCGAGAGGCATGTGTCCCTAGTTGGAGCCATTGATAGAACGTACAAATTTTTTTATGTTCCATCTCAAAATATTGTCATATTTAAATATTGGGTTGGTATATGAAGGCTTAGGGTTCTGCTTCTCATAACTATTGAAGGGTTTTTGTGTTAGCATGGAATCCTTCCTTAAAGAAACCCTTAGCTCTAAATGCTTGCAAGGTTCTAATTTTTTTTTACCTCCTATTACCCGTTGTTAGTCATATTAAAACATCTTATGTCATTGAAAATCATGGGGTAACCGGTCCCTTATTCCTAAGTCTCAATTTCATTTTATATATAAATTTGAATTAAGGGCCTTTTTTTCCTTTACATCCTTTTCATTTTATGACTTAGGAACTTTTGAGCCCCTTTTCTCATATCATCTTAGAGATTCCCTTTCATTAGAAAAACTCTTGGGAACGTCCTTAAAAAATTTCACTTAAGTCCCATTAGCCACATATCTTTATCGCTCATCGTAGATTGCTTCTAGAGTGTATGTTTTGAATCAGTGATAAGCAATGAGGAGTATTGTTTTAGGTTCACTAATCGTAGATAGATTTGAGAGCTCTTTTTTTTAATTCAAGTGGTAAATGCTTTTGACCAAAGCTATGAACCAGATACAACCATTTAACAATACCACCCCAACGGGGTTTGAACCTTGGTGGCAAGAACAACATTGCCACCTATAAACCATCACACCATGCCAATACTGGCAAGATTTGAGAGCTCTTAATATGAAATAGTGATGGGTGATATTCTTGCCTCTCCTTATAGTGATTGATTTTTCACTTATCGCTAATGGATTTTGAGCCTTGAGTATTGTATTAGCGATCAACGATGGCATGTGGTCTTTCGTTCTTCTCTTCATCGCTCATCGGAGATGACTATGTAATGGTAAGTTTTCAAATAGAAATGAGTGATATGTGGTATCTCATGTATTTCATGCATCACAGATTGGTTTTAACCATCAAGTTTTGTACAAGCGATATACGATGCAAATCACTAGGATCTCTCAGCGTTGATTGCTTGCAAAATGTATGAGGAGAATTAGAAATGACCGATGGCCCTAATGCTTTTCTATTCTCTTTTATCACTTATTGTGTATTTATTCATAAGCTTAAGTTTCAAAATAACGATGAGCAATAGGGTTATCTATTCAAGTTTCTCTTGCTAATTTGAATATATCTTATGTGTGATGTCTTTTGTATCATTGATTCTCATGCAAGTGCATGTGTCTTAATCTAGCCTCTTCACCTTATCTCTAGTCACTAATGTGATCTAGAGTTTGAAGTATGAATCAATGATGCGTGATGGGAAGGTGAACATGATGGGCCATAGATCCAAGGGATAATATTTCACTGCATGGATGTTTGCATCATTGATATAACTAGTAAGGGATGAAATTTGTCAGTGATAAGTGATGACTATTCAAGGAAAAAGCAATGTGGCAGTATCTTGAGGACATTGTATAAAGAAAAGAAGAAAGTAGCGAGGTGAATAAAGAACCATAGATGTGATTTTAAAATAGTGTGATCAATGACTAGGGTTTGAATGTGAATGGCTAAATGTTAGTTCACTTGCGTGAACTTACTATCAAACATTAATGGTAGCATGCCTATCTCTTGGCCATAAAGAAGGTACATACCTTGTTGGTCACACATTTGGAGTTTCTTAGAAGAAGAGAGGAATACCAAAAGCTAAGGAAATTGTGTGGGAATCTATGGTGAATTGTTACAGCAACAAATGTGTCGATTGTTCACCTGGGTAAGCAAGTTATATATCTCCTCCTAGCCGAAATATTAATTTTTTCTATTCTAGAAAGGTGATAGGGAATTGGGGAGATAGTGGGCTTCTCTATTTGTAATATCCTTAATTCAGTAATAAATACTGGGTCAAGTTGGGAAATATTTTTTTTTGTAAGTGGTGCCTTTAGTTTTTGTAACTAGGAGGGTCTTTTCAATTGCAAAGAAATTGTAAACCCTAGTTCTCCTACATTGCAAACATGCGTGAAGAAAAGACCAGTGAATCCATTATTACACCTGAGAGGAAACCAAAACAAAAAGGGTTAAATGGTTTAAAACTTGGGATGTTTCATCTAAGGTTAAGTAAAAACCACTTGCAATATCTAACCCTACACCAACTACTCTTGCAACATATACTAGGTTCAAAAGTTGAAAGAAGGAAAAGGAAAGGTTTATGTAGGAGGTCACTAGAGATATAAAGGAATGAGGGTCATGAATTGGAAAGAGACCTACGGGTCAAGTTGTCATGACCACCAAGTTAATTGATGGTGCTAGTGAAATTGGTGAGTTGGCCTAGCCTCAAAGCAGGTGGCAACTATTCTAGTATGCTTTTAATAGGTACTATTCTAGTAAGCCTGCATGTTACTTATGCGGGTTAAACCTTGGAAAGTTGGTGGTGAAAAATGTGTTTGTAGAGGTGGACTTGATGATGGGACTGGCTAGGCACTATCATCCCATTGACAGAAAAATCAAGAGTAAAAATGGTGATGTAATCCTTGAAGTGACAAAGGACAAGATTGTGGAGATATTTGGGTTAAATCCCAATTACACTATCAAATTTAAGCATGTGGATCTATATGCTAAATATGAGCATAACAAAGTTGCATATAGAAATGGACTGCTTGTTCAGAATAGAAAGAGCAAGGAGAGATTTCTCCCTAAGGATGATGAGCCTTTTGAGTGTGAGGAGTTTGTGGATTATTTCAAGAACACTTACTACTGCCTAAATCAAGTGTTGGCACAAAATTTTGAGGTGAGGATAGACACTAACTTATTGGTAATGGTGGTGGATATACAGGGTCATAATTGGAACACTGGTTTTGATTATGCCAACTATGTTGTTGAAAAAATGCATCAATATTTCCTCAATTTAAAGGAGGTTATCCCTTTGCATTTCCCTCATTATTCTCTATTAATGCATACTCTCTTTTTTGAGGGAAATTATGGATGGAAAAGGAAGTTGAAATTGAGATTAAGATATGATGAAAATAATGTTTTGCTAGTAAAAATGTGGACATACATTTCGGATCAAGATTCTCCCAATTCCAATTATCTCATCTTTGCTAACATTATAAAGTTTGGTATGCTAGAAGTGTTGGGTGTAGGACTTATTCAAAGGCTTTCTCTAGCAATCAGAAGTATCATATTCCCAAAATATATACCATGATCAAATGCAACACATAATTGGGAAAATTAGTTTCTCCATTTAGAATGTACTCTAATTAGAGCCTATGGGGCTAAGGTGGCACCACATTGTTTTCCCTTGTATGTCTCTAACAGATTGGCCTTTATGGAACTCATGTGGCAGATTGATGTTATGGACTATGAAATGTTCACAAAGCCCAAGAAGGGTACTATGCTGAATCCCCAAGATAGTTTTTCTTACTTCAAAGTTACTCCCCTGAGGGGTATGAAAAGTTTCGGATCATGGTAAATAATCTTAGATTTCCTATTGATGACGTTAGAATTTGTGATCCATAAAAGTTTGTGCATTGAAAGAGAAGGGATAAAAATTTATTAGTGATACATCATCAATTATTGTACAAGGATGATGTATTAAGAAACTTGACATGTGATGAGGCTATCATATCTAGAAAGAAAGAGTGGACATCCATAATGGAAATTGAAGAGAGTATCATGAAAAGGAATGCCTTTTATGTAATTCCATATGGTGTAATTGCAGAACCTTTTGAAACAACTTTCATAAAGCTAAGGGATTATCAAAATGATGATTTTAAGGTGAAGGAAAATGAGGTTACTTATAAAGCACAGACTCTCCTAGAACAACAACCAAAAGCTATGGATATCCCAAAGTAGCCTATAGATGTTCAAGAATATAGGGAGGAAAAAATGGTAGAGCATGTGCCAGGAGATGAGAAGGTGGAGAAGAAACTACCTCCCCCTCATATTGAACAAACCTTTAGTTCAGAAGTTCCACCTAATAGAATTGTCAAGTGGCAATATGATAAGGAAGGTGATGATGATCCTAGGATCAAGGAATGTGATGAATTTCATACAGATGAAAATTTTGTGCAATCCAAGGAATTTTAGGAATTTATGGTTCAAAAGAGGAGTAAAGACATAAATGAAAGGCTTGAACTAGCCCAAGCTAATGTGGAACCTTCTCAATAGGAAGAAGATAAGAAAGTAGAGGAAGAAAAGATTAAAGCTAAAATTGTAGCTATTACTCCCCCTAAGGCTATGAAAATGTTCATGGATAGTGGAATCATGTTGTTACTAGGATGCACTATCACCTCAACTATAACATATGATGTAGTAAGAAGAGACCCTTAGGCTCCAATATCTGAGGAATAATTTGAGGATAAGGTGTCTGGATTTGGATATAGTCCAAAGTTGCAAACTCTCACAAGTTGGTCTATGGCACCTATTACTAGAAATCATGAGGTTGCTAGGACTATTGAAGAGGTTATAGGTTCCTTGGTGGTCAAAAGAACCACAAAAATAACTACTATCCAAGTAGCTAAGTTAATTACTCATGTTGTGATGCTCAATGTGAACACTACACATATTTCTCATAAAAAGTATGATTCTCTAGTGAAGGAATACAATAAGTCCTTAGATGGGATAAATAAGATGAGGGCTAGTTTTAGGCTAGTCAAGTAGTAAGGACACTATCCCTACCATAATATTCTTCCTCAAACTTGTCTATATAGGATAGAGAAACCTTGGCCTTGAAAATTAAAGATTTGAATGATCAGTTGATTAATGAAAAGGAAAATGTCAAGAAGACTAAACTTGAAACTATTAAGGTGGCAAATGAGATATTTGAGGACGTATTGAAGCATAGGGTGACCAAGTAGGTTAACAAGGCTGATGATGTTTGGGTTACCTATAAGAATATTCATGAAGAAAACACAAAGTATTTGCATGTACAAGAATCCTTCAAGAATGAATGGAGTAGTTGTAGTACTAGGGTGGGTGCTTTAAGAGAAATGATACCCAAAATGAAGGAGGATCCTAAGGTACCTATTAGCATCCTTGAATTCTTGCAAACTATTGATTTGGTTAATGAGATAACCACCTTCAATGGAAAGCTAGGTGTGCAACTCCAAAGTAAGCTGAAATTATTTAATGAGATGGAGGAACATGGCATGCCTCAGACATTAAGTCCTAAAGGTGAGTTCCAACCATTTGGTACCTAGAAGAAGGATCTAGGAGGAATGCTCGTAGCAGCTATGATGGAATTGACTACCACTGGCTACATCCTATTGAATTCAAATATTGATACAATGGTGGAGATCGAAACAAAGATGGATATTTTTGTTAACTAGGCTAGGGCATTAATTGATGCTAGCTACTCTTAGCTTAGTACTAAGGTGAAAAGTTTTTTCAATGAGAACTGGCCAATTGAGGAAGAGTATAACTCTTGGTTAGAAAAGTACACCAAATGAATTTGTGTGGGGATAGATAATAGACAAGTTGAATAATGGATAAGAGAAAAACAATACATAGCTTGAATATAGTACAGATTAGGATTTTGATAAAACATTACAAAATATTGTTCTCTCCTCAACTTAGAATGGGTGGCATAAAGTGTTGATGTGGATAAGTCAATTTTATCTTTTTATCTAATTTCCATGTTTTGTAATTTTATTGACTAGATTTCTCAAGGGGGACAATTTTTTAGTGTGGGGAATATTTAAAAGTTGTTATAAAAAACTAATTATGCCTTTTTGAAGTGGGACCTGATCTCTATAATGAGTGAGAGTTAAGTTTTCCTCATGTTTATTTTCACCGCCTTAAGGGTCAAGTATTATTGAAAAAGGAATATTTTGACAGTGGTCCAATTAGGTTTAAACATGTGTGCTTCCTAGCCTGAGGCTTGTTTTTCTCTTTCATCTCTATAAGAAAGATTTCAGGGCTAGAAGTAGTGGTTCATTGAAAATTGATTGACACAATGAATTGTAATAGGAATACAAAGGATAGTTTGTGTTTTTTCTTAAGTTCAAAGTTTATTTCCATGTATGTAATTTTGATAATAGTATAGAAAATACAATACAGAGTGATACCAATTTCATGGTTATTTTCTCTCCCTATCCTTGTTTTATGAGTTATGAATGAAAGAAATCAAGGATTATTTTTTTTTTCTCCATTGTTTCTCAATGGATGTTTAATTTCATTCCTACTTATTAGTTCAATGAATTAATATAAATTCTTGGGTGAGATTATCAACTCAAAGGAATTAAGTGCTAGGATATTTGTAAGTAGTAATGATCATGAATGTAATATGGGAATGTTGTAAAGTAGTGTTTCTTAAGATTGTAAGTTGATATTGATAAAATGTTGTCTAGTTGCATAGGTTGACATTGACTTCATGCTTGGAATAAGACACTAGTTCGTGCAAAGTATTAATAGCTTTGTTTTTTGGTTGATTCATTAGCTATTCACTTTCAATATTACAAACTTTCAAATGGATACCACTATAGTTGTTTTGAGTTGAGTTTTGTCTTCTCATGCTCCAAGTATAAGATGTTAATAAATGAGCTGCCAACTTATTTGATGCATTATATTATTGATCTTTTTTATGAGAATTATCTGTTGTTGACAATTTATTTAATTAAAGTCATGTGAATTATTGACTATGCATTGTGGGATCACCCTCTCAGGTTTTACAAATCCCAAAGTGTAGGAGTAGAATTCTTGTCACTTTTACTCATTCATTGGCCAATCCCTTTGGAGTACCAAATATCAAAAATGGGAAAGTTCATAGGTATTTCTAGAGATCAGTTTGGTTCTTAAAAAATAAATAACACATTCCATAGACAAAAAACTTTGCTAGACCAGTTCACAAATCAGAGAACTCAACTTTCACTCTTCATCAAACCAGAAGCTATAATATGGGATATATCACCCAAATATGTCCTTAAACAACACTTCAAATCCACACAAGAATAGGTCAACATAGAAAAAATGTGGCACACATTTTGAACACACACAATTCTAACTTCACTATTTATTAATTTTCTCAAAAGCACTTGGTAACTCATCATATTAGCACACTTGCAGCATCATAAAGATAGGTCCATGTACTCACAACATCTCTAAAGTATCTCAACTATACATGAACTACCTGTATTAACTTGTTTCCTTTCTTTGCAACAACCTATATTGTGTTGACATCAATGACAACATTAATGACAACACCACCATACTCATTCATACTTGCAACATACTATTGGTTATCAATTTTATCAAGTGTGTTGTTGAAGCATACTCATAATGAAATAAATTGAACAAGAGAATAATAAACTAGGAAATATTCTATAAATACTTGATAATAACAAGATACTTCAAGTGGGTAGATGCCCAAATTTCTTGAATAATAACATAACTTACTATATATATTATACTTATGCCATGGATGCTAAACATATCAACCTGACTACCTATAATGACTTGACAAATAATCATATAGCTTATTTAAGGGTTGTTTTAGCCACAAGGTATTTACACATATGCTCATTTATATTATAAGTTAAGGCTATAGAAATATTTATTTATTTACTATAAGTTCTTCTAACCATATATATTAAAGAGAAAACATGCCACAAGAGAGGTTTTTTGCATCAAAAAAATCTATAGCAAGTGTTAATGCCTTCTAACCTCTTCTAATTTATTATTTACATTTATAGTTTCAACTTTTAAATTAATCTAGGTGTGATTGTATATTGTTTCCTTTTTCAATTATACACCCTTAATTAATTCATAGTTCTTTTTTCCCAACATTTTAATGAGACTGTGACTTTCCTCCCCTAATTCTTTACTTCAAAACTTTAACCTTCTTTCAAGTTGATATTTTTTAGACATATATTTTAACACTTCCATCTTTATTTCATAACTTAAATGTATTATGTTATAGTTTCTTAAATTTTATTTGGTCAATCATATTTAAGGGTTGTATGAAAATGCATATGTTCCAAGGTCTCATATTCGTATTAAGGATAGACCTAGACTTGATCCTCTATCTTCTACCAATCACTTGTTGGGAATCAAGGTGGCTCAACTTTGGAAATTACTAAGTTATTTATTTATTTTTACTTTATATTTTCCCATGGATAAATATCATTTATGTTATTAAGTAATTGTGCTGCATCAAAAGGGGCGTGAGATTTTGAGTTGGCTCTTTTCCATATGTTTGTGCCTTGAAAAATAAGCTATTAATTGTCAAAAGATGCCCACTTAGTGGTATAACATGGAAAGCTTAATTTTAAGGATGTTCTGATATATTCTCTAATAACTATAAGGGCTAAAAGTGTGGGATATCATTTTGGACGTGAGAATCATCTATGACACACATAAAACAATCTTTGCAAAAGTTATTGATGGTCTATGATGCATGTAAGAGCATATCCTATTTTCTAGGGATTCTTATGACAAATTGTTAGAGGGTGTAATTTCATGTAAGAGACCATGTTTAGCATGTAAGGGGTCATATGTATTTTTATCATGGTATTTACAAACCTTGTTTTGACCCATGGTAATATTTTATTGTGGTATTTTGAGCCCCCATGAGTCTATATATTGAGGGTTTGAGATGGAGACACTATGAGATGTTTTACAGGTACACAAATATTGTTGGATTAGAATCAAAATTAAGGAAATTCTATGTATTATAATCTCTTTGAAGAATAATATAGATTTTCCCTATTTTCTTGGTGGATTTTTTCACCTGAACTTGGGTTTTCTCCATGTAAATCCTTATGTTATGTGTATGGCTCTTGACTTGTGTGATTTATTTGCAATTTAAAACATTTCTTCATTGTTTTCTACAAGTTTATATTTCATATTTACAAGTTAAATCAAGTCTCCCTATTGTAGTGGTTGCCTTCATTTATAACATTTGGTATCATATCTTGGCTAGCTTTTTTTGTTGGGTGGAAGTGTGAAGGTTTTCTATGCTACAGTGGGAATTTTATTTTATAGATTTTTGGTTGTAGAAATCATGGTTGTATCCACATCTCAATTGGACATTGAGAAGCTTAATGGATCTAACTATTAGTTGTGGAAGTTTAAAATGGAGGATCTCCTCGAAGAAAGAGATTAACAGGGGGCTGCAACAAATGAAAAGAAACCCAAAAATGAGTGATGGTGATTGGGAGAAGATGGACAAAAAGGTACAAGGTACTATCTGGTTAAGTCTTGTTGATTCTATCCTCCTAAATGTGTCTAAATAAAATATTTCATTTACTTTATGGAAACAGTTGGGTGAGATTTATCAAGCCAAGATCATTGTGAACAAATTGTATTTGAAAAGAAAATTGTTTTCTCTTAAAATGAAGGAAGTTGAATCCATTGCAGAGCATTTCAATTCATTTAATTTCAATTTGAGTTAATTAACATCTATAGATTTAAACTTGAGGAAGATGGAAAATACATTATGCTTCTTTGTTCTTTAATTGATTCATGGGTGTTGGAAACAAGCAACACTAAGAGGGGGGGTGAATCAATGTTGTGCAAAATTAAATTTAATATTTTGTTCTTTAACTCACTTAAGCATTCAACAAAAGAAATATGCATGAATAGAAAGGAAATAATCACAACACCATAACACCAAGATTTTTACGTGGAAACCTTGTTAGGGGAAAAACCATGGTGGATGGCTAATCCACAATATAATCTAAGTATATCGAAAATAAATATTACAAAATATGAATGCTCTTGCATTCAGGCACACTGCCTAAAGCTCACTGCTCAAAATAGAAAGGCTCACTACCTTACAATGATTTGGATTAGATCCAAGAGAATTAATTGAGAGAATAGCATCTACAAATGATTTATTATAGTTCTAATTAAGCTCAATAGTCGATCTTCTATCTTTCTAACTAATTCAACAATTTTGCTATGCTCTGGAAAAACTCACAATACAAAAATTTTAATGCACTAGTGAAACTATGCATAATTTCTTAGTTGACCTTTTGATAATCACAACACCCTTCAACACATCTTTCACTCACACAAAATGATATAAATTATCACTTATATATATACACAACAAAATATTTAGTTGCTACAAGTTGGCTTCAATAAAACTTAAAATATTAGCAATTGTCAGCTCAAATATTGAGTAATATCCAATCTGCATCCATAATGATTGTCCACAACTTAGCTTGGACCAAAAACATAATGATCAAACACAAAAATATTTGAATAAACATTCCTTGAGTATCCACAATATATTATATCAACCAAGTCAACTCTAAAATATTGATAAACAAAAAGATATCAACTGGATCTCCAAACTTACACATGGCTTGGTACAAGGCACTAAGATTTCCATATAACATAAGAAATATACTGATAAACCTTCCATGAGATCCACAACTTAGAATAGTAATAGAAATTTTGCACATGAATTGATGATCACCAAACTGTCAGATGCTTTGTTCTTCTAACTATTTGTAAACTGTCTGTCAGTGGGAGAAAATGATGGCATGTGGATTAGTCACTGACTAGGTTTTCCATCAAATACAACACCTAATAGAATTTGTAGTGTATCTTTCCAACAATCTCCCCCTTTGGCATTGATGGCAACACTCAGTGAAAAATGACTAAATGTCAAATCAGTACCACCATGAACTACACTTCCATTTCAAAACTCCAAAAGGATCTATAATACAACTCCCCCTAAGATGACTCAACATTTTCCACTGTATAACTCTCCCCCTTTGACATCAATGGAAAAAATTGGGGACCTGAAAAAATAAAATTTCAAAACTGTACAAGCATGATTTGGTAACTTACAAAAATTGGAAAATATTGTCAAAATCTCTCTTCACCGTACTAAATTTTGTGTCCCAAACCTTTTTTAAACTCTCTATAATTGTTATGTGACCAAAAAGTAAATAAGAAAAATTTTCTACAGCTTCAAGATTTACTAGGTCACAAGCTGTCATGGCATGTTTGGCCTCTTTCAATGCATTTACCATTATTTCAATATTTAGACTAATTAGTCCTCCAAGTTTGCATGCTCTCCCTACAATCCTTTCATTATCATGCTTCAAACTTCTTATTTTTTCAAGAAAAGATATTTCCTGACCTTCATACTCACCAACATTACTAGCTAATGGATCAAAAACATCAGAAAGGGTAGCCAACTAATTTTTGATATCCTTCACCTTTTTCTCATTGGCTTCAGTGAATTTAAACAAAACTAAATATGCCATACACTTTTCCATCTTTAGATAGAGTATCTTGAATATTTCTCATATAGGTGGCTAACAAAGTTTCATCTTTTGCAATTAGTTCTTTCAATCCACCAAGCCTCTTTTCCTTAAACTCCATTTGCACCTTAATCATGGCTGATTTTTAAAAGATTCAAAGTGAGAACTTACAAATTTTATGATCTTCTTTAGCTCACCGAAAGAGGAACCAAATGAATCCTTGACATGAGTAGGAACTAATTTCTATAGGACTCTAGATGCAAGACCTAGCAATTCACTATCCTTTATGTGAGACTTCAAAATCTTCTCATTGGCCTTAGCTTGAGTAGTTAAAGTGACCTTTATCATCTAAATTGGGGATAAAGTAAATAGATTGATCAAGCTTTCATCCAATTTAGAATCAAACTCCTCCTGCTATTCCATCGGAGATTTCTTCACTGCCTTGGTAGTGTCTCTTGCCTCCACTCTAATTTCCTTGACTTGAACCTTTTCTTCTTCAACCTTGGGTTCTTTAGAGACTGTTTCTGAATTTCCTTTAGACACTTCAACTTCTTCCTTTTGTGCCTCCTCCTCATCTAATACCATCTTAGGAAATTCGGTTTCCATAGGTATTTTTGTATCTTCCACATCAGGAGGGATCTAAAAATCCTCAACATCTGCATTCACTTCCTCATTTTCTAAAATATTTTCAGTATTTACTTCCTCAAAATTAATCTTATTCTTTAATAGAAATGTTTCCAAAATTTTCTTGGTTTCACTAACCACAGCATCAATTTCACCGATCATGAGTTTATTCACCCTTGTGTTTAAAATCCTTCTTGGCCTTTTCATGGAGTGAATTCATCTCCTAAATTGACATTTTTGGACATAGATCTACGATAATTATTTTCCTTAGATTGTCTTCTTCTATTTTGGCACCTAGTCTTCTTGACTCCAAAACATCATACAAACTCTTGGGTAAACCAGACATAATTTCAACAAGAAATTTATTGAAAACATTAATATGTTTAATTGTGGCTTCTTCAAGAATTCTTTGCCCACTTTCATCAAAAGTTTCATACAATTCATAGAGGGGCTTAAGACTACCATCCTTAATAACAACATTTGCAACTTCCTCAACTAACATGGCCAATATGTTAAATTTTTCCTTCTTCTTTTCTTTTTCTTCTTTATTGGAAGATTTTCTCTTGTTTAACTTGACAACCTAAGTTCTAGTATCTTTCATTACTTTCACAACTTCCTCTAATTTAGTCTCCTCATCTTCTAAGGCGACTTCATATATTCTTGTGCTTTTATTCTTCTTCCTTTTACTAGAAGCCTTTTCTTGAGTTGGATTGGTTGTAGGAGTGGACAAGGATGGGGAACTCCTTGTAGATCTAGTGTGAGCAGAAGATACTCCTCGACTAGCAGAATTGGTTTTTGTTGACTCTTTTGTTGCTTCAGCCTCATCTCTCTTCCTTCTTGCTTCTTTCAATTTTTCTACAAGTATGCCCATACTTTCTACAAATACTTCTACTTCTTTCCTTACTTTCTTGACTATCACTGGTTTCTTCAATTCCTCATGAACCTGCATACTTTTCTCTACATAATTTCCAAACCTCTCTTCTCTCAAATCTATTGGTGAACTCAACAAATGTTCTACATACATCTTTAAAAAAAATTCCTCTACTTTGTAACCCATAGGCATGATCCATATTGTTCTAGGATTAGTAGCTTCCATGTGGCATTGATCAATATCCACCATGAAGTAGATATTATCTTTGTACTGTTCCACAATTGAAGTGGGAATTCTTTCTCTGGCGTGCATCATATTCTACAAATTTTTGAAGTACCCCCAGAGGGTAGTATTCCTGATCTATCAATCACCAATTCCAAACATGTTCCTTATCTGAATAGCTACATGCTCATCATTTTTCTAATGTACTTTTCCAACACCTGAAACCTCATTCATGAAATAGAAGAATAAACATGGCAGAAAATTACCATATTTGAAAGTATTCATCTTGTCTTTCTTGATTTTACTCAGATTATCCATCAACTGACTTTTGAGCAACTCACACAAGTCGTAATCAACATTTTGTTTTACCATCTCATAAGCTGCATAGATGACCATACTGGATATAGAATTATCCCATCTCGATTGATAGATCTTGTAGCCAATGACCATTGATGCAAATTTTAGATCCACTTTAACAATGTATTATTTTTTCATTTCCCTTCTATCCCATTGAGCACCTGTTGCCTCAGTAACCTTCTCATTCTTCACTGATTTCAAGACTAGAATCCTACTGGTGGAATTCAGACCCGTGACCGCACAAATAGCCTCTTTCATAATTTTAAATGGCACATCCAACCACATGAATTCAGCATGAACATGGCTCAGAACATATTCCACACATTCATTTTCTTCAAATATGGGAAATTTTGAAAACTACAAGGACTTCTTTTCTTGTAGGGTTTTAAATTTTGGCATTACAATAAAATCCTTTCCAACTATATGATGGGAATACAGATTCATTATTTAAGAGAGTTCTTCAATATTGGCATGTATGTAATCCCTAATATCTTTAGTATGCAATACTCCATATAGTACAGATGAAAACATACCTAAGGGTTCAGTTTCAACAGACTTATAAGGATTCCATTTTAATTTTGGATGGGAACTATCCTTGAATTCAACTACCAGAGGAGTGGACATGATAGCAATTTCATAAATTCATAGGATTTTCAATAAATACCTTTTCCGCTAGATCAAAATTTGATCACAAAGCCTTCTTCATGCTTGAATCTCTCCACAATTCAGCAATGTTCACTCCAGAGCTCTCCAAACTACTTTCCTCCAAAATGCAAAGTGACAAATGAAGGATTAAAATGTTCTTTTATTGTTCACTCAACTAACCCTTTTTTTCACAATAAATGCTTTTACCCTGTTCCATGTACTGAGATAGATGATTCCTCTTTGGATCTTCAAAATTTTAGAATACTACCTCCACTTGGTTGAACAACATCTAAAAATCATCAGTGCACTTATTGGACTAGTCCACATTCCAGTATCAATTTCCTGTAGGGGGTTAAAATATTTTCCTGATAGCCCCCCCTAGGCCAAAGGCCTAAAACTAGAATATTTTCCTATCAATAGAGGGATTCTTCTTCAACCATTTCTTCTGCATTTTCCTTCTAATCACATTAGTAGTGACTTTACCTTTTCCCTTACAATCCTGTTGCATGTTCTATTTTACCAGACCTCTTCTATTCCAATAGAATTTATCAATGTGGCCAAATTTATTGTAGTTGTGACACACATTTTTGTGTCTAGAATAATTGTTCCACTGAGTTTGACTTTATTTTCATTAGTTAGCAATATTCCCAAATCTATTGCATGCATAACATTTGACATCTCTATGAGAGTTATTCATCACAACTCTACATTCACTTGAATTATGACCATACTTATAGCAATTAAAGCATTGACATGAGAATGGTGGTCCACTTGTGTTCATCCTACTCCTACACTGAGAAGCCATATGACCAATTTTTTTGCAAGAAAAATAGTAGCCATTGAATCTTTGAGCATTTGGTTGTCTTACTGGATTCCTTCTAGCTCCATTCATCTTATTTCCTTGCCAAAATTTCCCTTGGCCATATTTCTTTTTTCTAGATCTAAAAATTTCTCCTTCTTCATATCTAAGACCTCACTTGTCACCATCAGTCATTTTTCCTTTGATGATTTCATCAAGTTTGGCCAAGGTTTCTTTGAATTTCTCCTTGCACTCATTTGCAATAGTAGATTAACTTCTACAATCATCAAGTTGTTTTTCAAGAACCTCCTCATTGTTCTTAGATTACTCCAGTTCATTGTCCAGTTAATTGCATTGTTCATATTTTTCTTTCAAGGATTATGCAAGCTTTTCTTCACTCTTCTTTCTATCTTCAAACTCCTTGGTCATCTTCATCATGATAGTTTCCATCTCATGCTTCAAAGCAACATTTTCTCTAGAAAAAATTTCAAATTCTTATATTTTCTCTTTCAAGGCATGATTGAGTTGTTCATCTTCCATGCTTTTGTTCTTCTACTTAAGTTGATCACACAATTCCTTTCTTTTCTCCCTTGATTCATTGATTTTGTCTTTCAATGACTAAATGAATTTGTCTACACTCTCAATATTTTCTTGCAATTACTGGTTCTTAGAATTTGAATGGTCAAGATCATCTAGTGCCACCATAACTTGTTGTTGAATACTATTTGTATCCATTGAAAAACACCTTCCAAGATCTCCCCAAGTTGTTAGACGTATTTCGAGGAACTAGCTATGATACCAATTGTTCAAAACAAGAAACACTGAGAGGGCGGGTGAATCAATGTTGTGCAAAATTAAATTTATTATTTTGTTCTTTAACTCCCTTAAGCATTCAACAAAAGAAATATGCATGAACAAAAAGGAAACAATCACAACACCATAACACTAGGATTTTTACGTGGAAACCCTGTTAGGGGAAAAACCATGGTGGATGGACAATCCACAATATAATCTGAGTATACCCAAAAGAAATATTACAAAATGGGAATGCACTTGCATTTAGGCACACTACCTAGAGATCACTACTCAAAATAGAAAGGCTCACTTCCTTACAATGATTTGGATTAGATCTAGGAGAATGAACTAAGATAATAGCATCTACAAATTCTTGATTATAGTTCCACTTAAGCTCAACAATTTATCTTCTGTCCTTCTAATTGATTCAACAATTCTACTCTGCTCTGCACAAACCTGCACTACAAAAATATTAATGCACAAGTCAAACTGTGCATAATTTCCTAGTCAACCTTCTGATGATCGCAACACCCTTCAACACATCTTTCACTTACACAAAATGATATAACTGATCACTTATATATATACTCAACAAAAGATTGAGCTACTACAAGTTGACTTCAATAAAACTTAAAATATTAGCAACTGTCGGCTCAAATCTTGAGTAATATCCAATGTGCATCCACAATAGTCATCCATAACTTAGCTTTGACCCAAAACATAATGATCAAACACAAAAATATTTGAATAAACATTCCTTGAATATCCACAATACATTATATCAACTAAGTCAACTCTAAAATATTGATAAATAGAAAGATATCAACCAAATCTCTAAAATTACACATGACTTGGTACGGGGCACTAATATTTATAGATAACATAAAAAATGTATTGATAAACCTTCCACAAGATCCACAACATAGAATAGTAATAGAAAATTTGTACGTGAATCGATGATCACAAAATTATTGGATGCTTTGTTCTTTTGACTATTTGCAAATTGCCTGCCAGTGGGAGAAAATTATGATGTGTGGATCAATCATCGACTAGGGTTGCCATCAATGAAAACACCTGATAGAATTTGTAGTGTTTGTTGCCAACAATGGGAAATTTTCATTCTTGATATCATTGCTCACCTTGAAGATCACAAGATGGATGCACTTGTTGCAACATTATTGTCACAAGAAATGATGAAGAAGGCTATAGATAGCTCAGTGGAGGCTCTCAATGTCAGGGGTAGGCCTAAAGAAAGAGGTTCAAAGGGAGATCAAGGGCCTAAGGATAAGTCTAAATGTCATTCTAAGACTCTTGGAAAGAGAAGAGTAAAGTGTTTGAACTATTGAAAAGAGGACATGTGAAGAAGGAGTGCAAAAATAAAAAGAAACAATGGGATTCCACCATAGAAAAGTCCTATGATGCAAGTTATGAAGTTTTACTTTCTTCTTGTAATGTCACTTCTAATGAGCATTGGTTGGTTGACTTAGCATTATCATATTATATGACTCCTCATAAGGAATGGTTTTCCACATATGAGAAATATGGAGGTAATTTCTATCTTGGGGACAACACTAAATATCCAATTATTGAACGGGGAAAGGTACTATTGTGTTTCAATCATGGGAGGATTAAAACACTCCTTGGTGTTCTACATATTCTTAGATTAACTAGAAATCTGATTTTAATTTTTAAGTCGAATGATTTAGGAATGCATGTAACATTTGATAAGCCTGGTTGTAGATTGGTGAGAGGAAGTTTGGTGGTAGCAAGGGGAACTTGAATGGGAACTATATTTAAGCTTGATGCCACTACTATTTGGAAGTCCACCTATTTGGCTGAAAATTATAAAAATACATATATTTTGTGGCACCATAGATTGGGCTACATAAAGAAAAATGTTTGGAAAACTATTATGAATAAAAATTTGTTAGACGGTTTATTTTATTTTGATGAGCACATTGATTTCTCTGAGAATTGTGTTTGGAAAATAGAACAAAGCATCTTTTCCTTTAGGAAGTAATCAAGAAAAAGAGAAATTAGAAATTATTCATAAAGATGTGTTTAGTCTTATGGATAATGATTTTATTGGAAAATATTGTTATTTTGTAACCTTCATTGATGATGTATCTAGATTTACATGGATTTACTTTATGAAAAATAAATATAAACTTTTCACTAAGTTTAAGGAATTTAAAGTCTTATTAGAAAATGAATAAATATTGAAATTAAAATTATTAAGATCAGATAGAGGGGAATATTTCTCTATAGAATTTGATGAGTTTTGTAATTGTTGCTAAATTTTTACCAATGGGCTCAATCAGGTAGGATAAACCATATGAAAGAGGTTCGAGAAGGCCAAATGGAACATTCACACAAGGGTAAAAGTCATGTATCTAATGCTAGGTCATGGGGAACTCATTTGGGAGGCCTGCCTTGTTCAGGTTCGACATGAAAATCCTCTAAGGAGAGAGTCGCCAAGACCTTCCAAATGTCTCGTCGACTAAAGGGCTCTCGTTGAATGAAGGCATCATCGCCATGAGGTCTGACCGACGGTGATGTGGTCTTGTCGAAAGGAGGAAATGGTTGCATTGGGGAAATAAAGTCATTTCTGGGAGAGGTCTTGGCGATTGGTGAGAGTCTTAGCAAAAGGGGACATCATCGGGTGAAGATATGCTACAACCTAGGGGGCTTCAGTATAAAGTCCCACTAACAACAAAGGGTCTCATCGAAGTAGGATGCCTTCGGCGTATATGTGACGGCTTTAGTGGAAGATCTTACTGATCAGGTGAGGTCTCGCCGAAGTAAGGCGGTGTCGGCGAATGAAGCAAGCTTCGACGAAGGGTCTGGCCGATATAGCAATATCTCCCCAATCGAAGAGAAAGTAAACTCATCGCCGAAAGAATAAGGAGCCCGGCAAGAGGTCTGGCCAACAAGCCAAGGTCTCGACAAAGTTGATGCCCTTGTTATGACTCCTATCGAAGGGTTGAGGCTTCGGTATAAGGAATAACGGTCAGGGAGATGTCTCGGCGACTATTAGGAGGTCTCCTCGATATGAAACAAGCTCGCCAAGAGTTGAAGCCATCGCTATGAGGTCCTAGCAACCAAGTAATGTCCTGTTGATAGCCAGGTGTCTCACCTGAGGAATGATATCAGGGTAGTGTCTTGCCGATTGCTTGGGGTCTCACCAATGTGAAAAGGGGGGCTTGATGTAATAAATGTCATCAATGCAAGATGAGAACTTTTCCATGAGGTCTTGCCGAATGCAAAAGGTCTCCCTGACATATATGACATCGGCGTAACCTCCAGCCATCAGAGTAATGTCTTGCTGACATGGTGTGGTCTCAGGGATGGAAGTGGGTATCGGTATGACTAATGGGCCTCGCTATGAAGTCTTCCCAACTTGCCAGTGTCTCACCAAAGGGAATGTAGAGTTCGATGGAGTGGAGTGCATTTCGGGTGACACCAATAAGCTCTCGCTAATAGAAGATGAGGAAAGCTTGCCGAAGTAGTCTGCCTTCAACGTGATGTCTTGACGAAAGCATTAACTCTTGCTGATGATGGGGGGTCTCAGGGTAGCGTTTTGTCTTTGGTAAGAAGTCTCACCGACCCGCTTTGTCTCACTGACCGATAAGCACATGAAGGTATGCTCTCGCTAAGACAAGGTATGTTCACTCAAGGTCTTTCCGAGATAGAAGGGTCTTCCCAGAGTGAAGTGAGCTTAGCAAAAGATTGTGCCTTCGCTAGGATCTCTCCTCGACCTTCCAGTGTCTCGCCGAAGAGTGAAGAGCCCGACAATACATTGAAGTGAACTTGAAGAATGAAGAGGAGATCGGTGGAAGGTCTCACCGACCAAGCAAGCTCTGGCCGAAGTGAAATTGGGGCTCGCCAAGAGAATTGAAGGCTTCACTATGAAGTCTTTTCGACCCAACATGGTCTTGCCAAGGTGAATTCAGCGGGGTTAAGGAAAGCAACCTGACATGATATCTCACCGACCCAATAGGGTCTCTCTGATAGAGCAAAGGGAGTCCGTTAGAAGTCCTCACCAAAGCAAGGTTTTTTCGCCATGAGGCCATGCCATCAGAGGAAAGTTTCACCAAATGAAATCTTGGAGCTCGAGGGAAAAGAGGAGTCATCGTTATGAAGTCCCAGTGACTGATAGGAGTCTCCCTGAAATGGATGCCTTCACTAAAGAATGGGGAGTTTGACATGATGTCTCAACGAAAGAAGTGTGTCTTTTTGATGGTTTCAGTGATATCGGTATGACTTTGCGAACTCGATAGGGGCTTTCATCGATATTGCCATATTATGCCGATAGCTTCAGAGGCACATAATCGCATCGGTGAGACACTTCCAGTGTCTCGCTGAGATTCAATTCTGGCTGAGCATGCTTTTGACCATTGAGGAATCCATGTGGAATGTTCCTAGCCAATCAGAGAGAGCTACAGGTGAATCGTCAGTAGCTTGACCGAGGCCAAGGGAATCAACAAAGCGAATCAACGTGGATCAGGTCTAAAGCATTCAAAGTAGCTCGATAGGGGATTCAAAGGTGGACACGAGGAACAAAAATGAATGTGGTAGTTGTGAAAGATCTGAAGGCTTCTCCAAAAAATGATCCTTCACCGACATGAACAACAAAGACACGTAGGAATGCAGCATTAATTTCAATCAAAAGATCTAAGGATAGATTTTTCTGAGGACTGATATTTTTGTAAACCCTAAGGGGTTGACACACTTTTAGTATATAAGGAATTTTTTTTCCTTTTTGTAAAGTTTTCAAGTTATGCATCCACAAGAGTTAGTGATTTTTTAACTATCCTTTCTCAGTTGATGTATGCTTTGTAACCCAACTAGAATCTAGAATGCAAAACAGGGTTTACCTTGAAAGCAAGTATTAATGCTTATACTACTCTCATTTCTATACTTTTAGCTTATGCAAGTTTTTCAACTGTGTATTTCTAAATCTGTATTCATACCTTAAGGTTGTGAAATTAATCTTTCCTTCTTAAGATACATTTGTAGATTAAGCCTTTTGAGAATTATGCATAAATCTAAAGGGGTTATGTTGAGTAAGTAAAATTGTTGCCATTAAGTTTTCTTAGTGTATCTTCATCTTGTTTTCATTTCATGATTTCTCATCAATGTGGTGTATCACCATAGGATTTAACTTCCATTTGTATGCTTTCTCCTTCTCCCTTTCCCTTACAGAATTAGTAGTTAGGTGATACTACCAATTAGGAAGCCAACCTTCTCCGGAGGTTCATTTCAACTTCAGGTGACCCACAGCCTTGAAATGATCCCATGTTTCTCTAGAAAGCTCACTATCAATCACTGAGCATAGGGTGCATTTCTAGGTGACAACAATTTTTGGCATGCCCGATGGGACATAATTTAGATTGAATTGCTAGTTTAGTATGCAACCAGCGAGTCCCAGACTTTATAGAAGTCATTTTGCATACTTGGTGACTCCACAAAGAGGAAGAACTCCATAAATTAGCACCTTCTATAGTTAATGAGAAGAGTTCAAACAAGGAGTAGCTCTGGTCCTTTCGAATATTTGCAGTTGTCACCACCAAGAAGACAAGGCAGAGCAATAGAAAGGTGAGGAACAACAATTATCTATTCTAGAAGAACTCAATCCACTCCTCCATCTATGGGATCACACATTGCTGTCTCATCTCTGGTTTCATCTAGAGTACTAGTAAATCCACCTCAACCACCTCCAATGGTCACTCCAAGGAATCAACCCTTTGTTGCTTTTAATGGGGGAGCCCCTTGAATTTGGCACAATAGATACCACCTTTTGCACCTTTTCCACCTGTTCCAGTTGTTGTAACACAAGAAAATGTTGCTTCAGGTTTACAGGAAATCAAAAGTCTATTGCAGTCTTTTGGTAACAAGCTTGTAAGCTTAAAAAAGTAGCAATCATATAGTAGGCCTTATCAACAACAGAATCTAGGTCAGCAACAAGCATATCAAGGTAGTAGACAAGCTTACTAGGGAAATTACCAGGGCCCAAGATAGAATGTGAAAACAAGACCTTTTCAAGCCTATGCTCCAGCACCTATTAGTGCAGTCAAGGACCTGGTTCCTATTCAAAACAACTTAGTAGTAGATTATGAGTGGTGTTACCCTTGTAACCATCCTCATAATCAAGCCACTTATTCAAATGGACTCATTAATCAGACACTGATGGTATAGAATGCCTCAAGTTCACAACAGTATGTACTTAATGATCCATCTCCACAACACCAAGATCAGCTTATCAATTATGCTACCCTAGTTAACTAGCAAGGTGAAGAATTCTATGGATTGAATGTAGATCATTCTCTAGTTGTAGCTAACACCAGGGCAAAGAAGAGAGCATTTGAGCTTGATCAAACAGTTGATAAAGGAAAGGTGACAACTGTGGAACCATCTACATCTCAAGCAACTTGTGGTTTGCAAAGAGATCAACAACTCCTGGCCAACGAGCAGTCACACTTACAAGCTAATCACACTGGCATAAAGGTACATTATAAAGTAAACCCAGCTGTGCCCTTTAATATTCTTGATAGTATGAAAAAAATGAATTTTACAATGTCTATGTGGGACTCATTAGCCATCGAAGGTCAAAAGGATATATTACAATTAGCCTTGTCAAGTTTGAAAATGTCTGCTGAATCTGAGTCCCTGATAGGTCAAGTTAGAGTTGTGTTAACAAATAATCCTCAGGGAAATGATCAATAGCCTAGCAAAGAGATAGGAAAAGGAGTTAAACCAACTCCATTTTACGTGTCAGTAATCATAGGTGACAAGTTAGTTCATAACTGTATGGTAGACAGTGGAGCTAGTAGCTCTGTAATGCCAAAACAGATTGCTAACAAGCTTGGACTGAAGTATCTACCTTTAGAGAAAGGAGTGATTCAATTGGATGGTACTTCAGTTAATACATTGGGCATCATTAAAGATTTGAGTCTCACCCTTCATGCTTGTCCTAATTTTTTAGTTCCCCAAGACATATGTGTCATAGACCTTCCACCTTTCTTTTCCTTGTGCTTATCAAGAGACTTTACAACCAAGATAGGTGGTTACGTATCAACTGATTAGTCACACATGATAATTATAACAAGATATGGAAGTAAGGTTAACATTAAATCTGAAAGGTTGGCTAAAGATCACATTGAGTCATATAATCCAAGTCCTATCAATGTTGTTCCCATTACTCTAGACACAAATTGTGTTGTTTTGACTGATAATGAGTTGGTTTCCGCTCAAAAATCTCAATCAGAAGCTATTCTTGATGTTTTGTTACATGAATGGGAAATTGAAAATGTGTTGGACAGTTCTAAAGACCTCATTCAAGATGTCGGTATGGGTAACTATGTCATTCTTGAGCCTAACATAGAGATTCCAAACCTAGAGAAAGATGCAAATCAGTTGCTGCAACCACAAAGTGGACTTTGGGAAATGTTCCTCGATGGTTCTAGGAGTAAGAATGGAGTAGGAGGAGGTGCAATTCTTGTATCTCCGCAGGGTGATAGGTATTAGTTTGCATTTCATTTTTCTTTTACTTTCTCTAATAACATTGTTGAGTATGAGGGCCTTGTTCAGGGTCTTGAGTGGGCAAGGAAGAGAATAATAACCTGCTTGAAATTTTATGGGGACAGTGAATTAATTCTCCATCAAATAAGAGGCCTAAATGTTGCTAAAAGTGACACACTAAAGTCTTATAGAAACATAGTATGGAATATGCTTGAGGATTTTGATGCCTTTAACTTAATGTCTATTCCAAGGAACTAGAACAAGCATGCTGATAGGCTTGCAGCCATTGGGGCACATTTTGATATTCCAAATGACATTAGAAAAGAGAAAGTATAGCAGTATGTAAAGGTTGTAGTCAGGCCATCAATTCCTGATAACAACATTCACTGGCAAGTTTTTGATAGCGATGAACAAATTCTTTCTTTTTTGCTCGAAGAAGATCATTTCTCTAGGGTTAATAAAGCAAAACTTAAGCAGCAGTATGATGATCAAGTCATACAGCTAAAGACAAATAAGTTACCCAAGGGTCTTGTTACCTTAGAGTCAATTTTTAGTACTAATGATTAGCTTTAAAAAGGTAAAGCTAGCTTGCAAATCAAACAAGAGCATTATGAAGAACTAGAGATTTTCAAAGGTAAACTCCTTAAGATAGGAAAAATTTGTTCACATGAAGATAAACAATATTTTGTTGCCTTATGCCAAGAGTTTCATGATGTCTTTGCTTGGGAATACTCATATTTGAAAGGGTTTGACCCCCATATCGCTCAACACAAATTGAGTTAGAACCTAATGCTAAGCCAGTAAGGCAAAAGCAAAGGCCCTTGAATCCTAAGCTTGAGCCCTTAATGATTAAAGAGCTGACCAAATTAGTTGAGGGGGGTATTGTCTTTCCTATTAAAAATACTTCATGGGTTTCTAACCTTGTGTTGGTTAGGAAGAAAAATGGTGAAATAAGACTTTGTGTAGACTTTATGGATCTTAACCGATCATCTTGAAAGACCACTACTCGCTGCCCTCCATGGAAAAAATCTTACAAGCAGTTGCTAGTTTTGAAAGATTTTCCTTGTTAGATGGTTTTTTGGGCTATAATCAAGTGTTGGTTAAAGAGGAGGATCAGTTCAAAACTACTTTCACAACTAAGTGGGGCACTGTGGCATACAAAAAGATTCCTTTTGGTTTATCTAATGTTGGTGCCACGTTTCAGAGGGCCATGGACATGGCGTTCCAAAGTTTGATCAATAAGATTATGCTGATTTATTTAGATGAAATTATAGTTTATTCCAAGAGTGCTGATGAACATTTTATCACACCTTAAGCAAGTTTTCGAAAAATGCAGATAGTTTGGTATCTCTCTCAATCCGAAAAAGACTATCTTTGTTGTTCATGAAGGGAAATTATTAGGATACATAGTGTCAAAGCAAGGAATTACTATTGATCCTGAAAGAGTCAAATCCATACTTGAGTTTCCATTACCTAATCACAAGAAAGGTCTACAGAGCTTTTTGGGCCAAATAAACTTTTTGAGAAGATTCATCCCTGATGTTGCAAACCTGTTATAGCCCTTGACTATCATGCTTAAAAAGAACATAGTTTTTCAGTTGGGCTGAAGAATCAAAGTGCAGTTGTGAAGGAGTCAAGGAAGCTTTAGCATCAGCTCCAACAATGGTAAATCCAAATTTCTCTAAAGACTTCTTTTTGTATGCATTTGGTAGCATTGGTTCAATCTTTGCTATGTTGGTATAGAAAAATAGTGATAACCAAGAACAACCCATAGCCTTCTTTAGTCAAATACTTGTTCATTACGAAGAGAGGTATACATTTGTTGAGAAGCATGTTCTCTCCATGATCAGAAGCCTAAAGAAATTCAATCCTTTAATCTCTAATAATAAAATTCATGTCATGGTTGCACACCCAAGTGTCAAGGAATTCCTATTGAGCAAAGATCTGAATGAAAAAAGAGTAGAGTAGATCACTAAGGTCATGGAATATGATGTGGATATCAAAATTACCAAACTGGTTAGAGGTAAAGGTCTTTGTGAACAGCTTGCTATAGGGTCAAGTAGTGAAAATGAATTAGGAAAGGATGTTGTATTTACTAATACAAATGAGTTTCAGAATGCTCAAGGTGATGTGCCTATGGTAGCAATTAATTGAGTTCAAGACATGACCCAATTTTTACAAATTGGTGAGTGTCCATTAGGTTTGAACAGAGCTAAAAGAAGATACTTCAAACTGCATTCCATACCATATGTGCTGGTAAATAATGTTCTTTTTAAAAAGGATTTAAATGGTGTTCTATTAAGATGTATTCACAGTGATCAGATCGAGAAGGTACTTCATGACTTTCATGATGGAGCTGTAGGAGGTCACTTTGCTCCAAGAACTACCGTATGGAAAATAATGAGAGCTAGTTACTACTAGCCCAACTTTTTTAAAGATGCTTATGCATGGTCAAGAAAGTGCATCAAATGTGCTCTATTTTTAGGAAAGGAAAAGTTGCCTACTATGCCTCTACATCTAATTCAAGTGGAGCAGCCCTTCATGAGATGGGGCATTGACTTTATTGGGCCAATTAATCCACCATCCAGTACTAGTCATAGGTGGGTGCTCACTACTACAAACTATTTCACACGGTGGATAGAAGCAATAGCTTTGAAAGAAGTAAAAGAATCTTCATTTTTGAGCTTTTATGAGGATATAGTCACCAGATTTGGAGTTTCCGACTCTATCATATCTGATAACGCTCTTGCATTTGTGGGATTAAGATTAACTGATTGGGCTGTTAAGCATGGCATTCATTTGAATACATCCTCAAATTATTACCCTAAGGGTAATGGTTTAGCTAAAAGTACAAATAAGAATCTCATCAGCATTATCAAAAGAACAATGGAGGATAATCAAAAGACCTGGCACATTAAATTAAAGTATGCACTATGGGAAGATAGAGTGACTCCTAAGAGGTCTATTGGTAATTCACCATACATGTTAGTTTATGGTAGGGAGGCCAGGTTACCTCTATCTATAGAGCTTCTAGCTTTAGACATTATTCACCAGTTGGAGATGTTTGAGGAACAAGACCCAATGTTTGTGAGATATGTAGAGCTCATGGAGCTCGAAGAATCAAGGGACAAAGCAATGAAGGTTTTGGAGTACCATCAGCTCCAAACAAAGAAGACATTTGACAAGAAGGCTACAGAAAAAAATTTTAGGGTCCATTCATTATCAGAGACTATAAGGAACACAATGCTTATCAACTGGCTACAACAGAAGGTGAAGTACTTCCTATCCTAGTCAATGGGATACACCTGAAACCTTGTTTTCAAGTCTGATGGAGTCCCTCTATTGTACATATTAGTTTAGGTTTATGTTTCCAATAAGTGCTTCTGCACTTTAGTTTAGATTTTTTTCCATTTCCTAAGTGGTGTGTCAGCACATTAAATATTTTCTTTCAGTTTCCCTTGTTTTGTCATTTTTGGCAACCTATTGTGGTCTATGAGTCTCAAACGAATTACAACCTTGTGCAAGGTTGATGTTTTATTTGTTTTCTATGCATCCTAATGACTCCATACCCAATGGGAAAGTTTTGGCTACTAGTTTCTATGTTTAGCAGGCAAACATCCAGCTAAGGTCACCAGAAATGTTCCTCAATTTTTACCAATGGGCTTGATCAAGCAAGATAAACCATGTGAAAAAAGTTTGAGAAGGCCAAATGGAACATTCGTACAAGGGAAAAAGTCATGTATCTAATGCTAGGTCATGGGGAACTCATTTGGGAGGCCTGCATTGTTCAGGTTTGGCATGAAAATCCACTAAGGAGAGAGTCGCCAAGACCTTCCAGATGTCTTGTCAACTAAAGGACTCTCGCTGAATGAAGGCGTCATCACCATGAGGTCTAGCTAATGGTGATGTGGTCTTGTTGAAAGGAGGAAATGGTCACATTGGGGAAATAAAGTCATTTTAGGGAGATGTCTTGGCGATTGGTGAGAGTCTTAGCGAAAGGGGACGTCATCGAGTGGAGATACGCTACAACCCGGGGGGCTTCAGTATAAAGTATCACTAACAACAAAGGGTCTCACCAAAGCAGGATGCCTTCAGCGTATATGTGACGGCTTCGGTGGAAGGTCTTACCGATCGAGTGAGGTCTTGCCGAAGTAAGGTGATGTCGGCAAAGGAAGCAAGCTTCGGCGAAGGTTCTGGCCAATATAGCAATGTCTCCCTGACCAAAGAGAAAGTAAACTAATCACCAAAAGAATAAGGAGCCCAGCGAGAGGTTTGACTGACAAGCCAAGGTCACAGCGAAGTTGATGCCCTCGCTATGAATCCTGCTAAAGGGTTGAGGCTTCGATATAAGGAATAAAGGCCCAAGAGATGTCCCGACGACCATTAGGAGGTCTCCCCAATATGAAACAAACTCACCAAGAGTTGAAGCCATTATTGTGAGGTCCTAGCAACCAAGTAATGTCCCGTTGAGAGCTGGGCGTCTTGCCTGAGGAATGATATCGGGGTAGCGTCTCACTAATTGCTTGGGGTCTCACCAAATAGAAAAGGGGGGCTTGATGTAATAAATTTTGTCGATGTGAGATGAGAACTTCTCCATGAGGTCTCGCCAAATGCAGAAGGTCTCCCCGACATATATGACATCGGTGTAACCTCCAACCATCGGAGTAATGTCTTGCCGCCATGGTGTGGTCTCAGCGACGGAAGCAGGTATCGGTATGACTAATGGGCCTCGCTATGAAGTTTTCCCAACTTTCCAGTGTCTCGTCGAAGGGAATGTAGAGCTCGGTGGAATGGAGTGCATTTAGGGTGACACCAATAAGCTCTCGACGATAGAAGATGAGGAAAGCTCTTTGAAGTAGTCTTCCTTCGACATGATGTCTCGACGAAAGCATTAACTCCTGCCAATGATGGGGGGTCTCAGGGTAAAATTTTGTCTTCAGTAAGAAGTCTCACCAACCCACTTTTTCTCACCAACCGATAAGCACATGAAGGTAGGCTCTCGCTAAGACAAGGTATGTTCACTCAATGTCTTGCCGAGACAGAAGGGTCTCCCCAAAGTGAAGTGAGCTTGGTGAAAGATTGTGCCTTCACTAGGATCTCTCCCAAACCTTCCAATGTCTCACTAAAGAGTGAAGAGCCCAACGATACATTGAAGTGAACTCAAAGAATGAAGAGGTCAGTGGAAGGTCTCACCAACTGAGCAAGCTCTAGCCAAAGTGAAATTGGGGCTCGCCAAGAGAATTGAAGGCTTCGCTATGAAGTCTTGTCAACCCAACATGGTCTTGCCAAGGTGAATTCAGTGGGGTTAAGGAAAGCAACCCGACATGATATCTCACCAACCCAATAGGGTCTCTCCGATAGATCAGAGGGAGCCCATTAGAAGTCCTTGCCAAAGAAAGGTGTTTTTCACCATGAGGCCATGCTGTTAGAGGAAAGTTTCACTAAATGAAATCTTGGAGCTTGAGGGAAAAGAGGAGTCATCATTATGAAGTCCCAGCGACTGGTAGGAGTCTCCTTGAAATGGATTCCTTTGCTAAAGAATGGGGAGTTTGACATGATGTCTGAGTGAAAGAAGTGCGTATTTTTTATGGTTTCAATGATATCAGTATGACTTTATGAACTCGATAGGGGCTCTCATCGATAGTGCCATATTATACTAATAACTTTAGAGGGGCTTAATCGCATCAGTGAGACACTTCCAGTGTCTCACCAAGATGCAATTCTGACTAAGTGTGCTTTTGACCATTGAGGAATCCATGTGGAATGTGCCCAGCCAATTAGAGAGAGCTACGGGAGAATCGTTGGCAGCTTGACCGATGCCAAGGGAATCAACGGAGTGAATTGACGTGGATCGGCTCTAAAGCATTCAAAGTAGCTTGACAAGGGATTCAAAGGTAGACACGAGGACCAAAAATGAATGCGATAGCTATGAAAGATTTGAAGGCTTCTCCAGAAAATGATCCTTCACTGACATGGACAACTAAGGACATGCAAGAATGCAGCATTAATTTCAATCAAAAGATCTAAGGATAGATTTTTCTGAGGACTGATATTTTTGTAAACCGTAAGGGGCCGACACACTTTTGGTATATAAGGCATTTTTTTTCCTTTTTGTAAAGAGTTCGAGTTATGCATCCACAAGAGTTAGTGATTTTTTAACTATCCTTCCTCAGCTGATGTATGCTTTGTAACCCAACTAAAATCTAGAATGCAAAATAAGGTTTACCTTGAAAGCAAGTATTAATGCTTATACTATTCTCATTTTTGTATTTTTAGCTTATGCAAGTTTTTCAACTATGTATTTCTAAATCTGTATTCATACCCTAAGGCTATGAAATTAATCTTTCCTTCTTAAGATACATTTGTAGATTAAGCCTTTTGAGAATTATGCATAAATCTAAAGGGGTTATGTTGAGTAAGTAAAATTGTTTCCATTAAGTTTTCTTAGTGTATCTTCATCTTGTTTTTATTTCATGATTTCTCATCAATGTGATGTATCACCATAGGATTTAACTTCCATTTGTATGCTTTCTCCTTCTCCCTTTCCCTTACAAAATTAGTAGTTAGGTGATACTTCCAATTAGGAAGCTGGCCTTCTCCAGAGGTTCATTTCAACTTCAAGTGACCCACAGCCTTGAAATGATCCCATGTTTCTCTAGAAAGCTCACTATCAATCAAACTATTATGGAAAGATATAGAATTATGTTAAGTGATGTATGATTGGATAAATGTTTTTGATAAGAAGTTGTGTCTACTGCTAGTTAGTTTGATAAATCTCCTTGTAAAGCTCTGTATTTGACACCTTATGAAGTGTGGATAGGTAAGAAACGTTCTACTTTATATTTAATGGTTTGATGCAAAGAAGGTAGGGGATCTTCAAACAATCATAATTTAATCAAATTCAAACAATCCTTCAGCCCTTAAGACCCTAATTGGCATTTTTTCACAATTCCTTCGTATTCTTCTTGTAGCATATCAAACACTGAATTTCCTTCAAAACTTTCAACAAAAATTCCAAACCCACAAAATAATAAGCATTATAGATACCCTTTATGGAATTGTCTAACATATCAAATTTGTGCTTGGGGTTGTTTCATAACATCACCTTCAAAATATGACTATTGTGTTGCCCCTTAAACTAATTAGGCCTCTTTTCCAAATAAATTATATGCTAAACTTTTCCCCAATCACTAAACTTCACTCCATAGTGCTAAATAGGTCACAAATAGTTTGAATCCACAACTTTTATCAACAAAAACAACCACAATTCATCAAATCACAAAACCCTTACCTAGGCCCATTTAGGCTTCTCACATAGGGGTTTATTAAAACTACCAACTCCCAACTTCAAACCTCTTCACAAACACTTCAAACACACCATTTAAGGTCTAAACATGCTTCCTAAATAAACTCCCATACTTTAGCAATGCATTTTAATCAAACTCCAACTCTTAGCCATCATTCTTAGCTTAAAAAATGAATGAAATAAACTAGGGCATCATTCCAAATTCAACAAACTATCTTCCTTGCCCCTGAAAAATACAAAAACACAAAACCTACACCAAAATATGCAATTCCACCAAGTTAGAACATGCTTCACTAGGTGGAATGGCCTATAAACCCATTTTTTTGACCCAAAACCTCAAATTCAAGGTTTATAGACCACCTTTAGTAAATTGCTTATAAATTTTGATGAAATTAATTCAAAACAATCCAAAACAAAGCTAACTCATTATTTCACAATATGTAGTGTACTTTAGACCATAATCTCCCTATACGAAACCATACAGAACATTGTAGCAGTATATTACACAAAAAATTGTAGAAAAAGAGTTTTTGTTTATTGTTTTCACTTCAAACCAACTTCAAAACCCTACGTCAAAGTTTGAAAGTATTTTTTAAACCTTACACAACAAAAACAAACCAACTTAATTGACTCAAACAACCATCTAAACTTCTTGACCGTTGGACTTCCCATTTCTTGCATTTTTGCAATCTTGGACTATGACAACTTTTCAAGATTTTACAATATTAGCAAGATTGACCCGAAATGACTAATTAAATTTCAAATAGTCTACTATGACCTTATTACATGAAATTTAGACTCAACACACCAAATACTTAATCTAAGACCATATTTACATAAGTTGGCATGGTACCCCTACACCATACACCTAAACAATAAAAGAACTCAATTCCCTTGAGGACTGTATTGCAGTAATGCATGTTTGATCACTTGACCCCTTTGATCTCCAAATGTCCTTCTATCTGGTAACCCTTTCCACTAAACTAGGTATTGAAGATTAGTATCATTCTTTGCACTATTAAATATTTTTCCTCCTAGACCTTGCTCCAACTTTTTAAGCTGACTTGATGGATGTTGTTTTACCTTTTTTGCATATGGAACTGATGTTAAACCTAATTGAGCACTTTCAAACATACCTCTTTCATCTTTACCATGAGCTATCTTCTTCCTTACCTTTGCTACATACTTGAATTTACCCACATACCCTTGTAATTCACCTTTGGTCTCTTCATCATTTCCTTTTATCTCTTCCACCTATTGTGGTGCATCTACATTTCTTGTTTCATTAGACCTAGGAGCCTCTATCATCACATGAATGAATTGGCCAATATCTCCTTTTGAAACCAAGGAGTGGAACACCTCCTCTAACTTCCTAGCAACACACTTTTCAAACATATCTTGAATCTTCAAGATCAATTCGTCCTTGACCTTCTCCATATCTGTTTTTGATACCAACTCATCATCTTTTCCCTCCAATATTGAATCATTTTCCAAACCCATTGTCTTAGCATCTTCATTTTTAGTGGTGGTTGCAAACTCATGTTTTTCTTTCTCAAGTTTTATAAATTCTTTCTTACCTAATATTATTCTCTTGACTTCTTTACCTTGTCCCTTATCATCCTCCAACAATGGTGTTTATGTAAAAGAGATTACATCCTTCTCAATTTCATAAGTATTGTTCCTACCATCATATATTGGATGCCAATCCAACTTCCATGGTCTTCCTAGCAACAAGTGACATGCATCCATAGGCAACACATAACAAAGAATTTTTTCCTTATATCCACCAATATTAAACTCAACCCAAGCTTGCTCATTCACTAAAACAGATTGATTCTCATTCAACCAAGACACTTTATAAGGTATTTCATGAGGTATCTTTTCCAACTTAAGTTTATCAAACATTTCAATAGACACCATGTAATCAGTGCTTCCAGAGTCTATTACTAATTTACATACCTTTCCCATTCACTTGCAAGTTGTCTTGAATAGTGTCCTTTGTGTGGATCCTTCTCCTTGTATTGTTTGAGTGTTCTTCTAACCATTAAGGATTATCAAACATCTAGAGCAGAAAGTTGATTAGGAGATTTAACACTTGCAATCTTTCTCTTGCACAAATTGAACTCTTTTATCACCACTAGTTGAACTAGAAGCTTGTTTCTCTAAAAAATTCCATGCTTGATGACCAAATTGATTGCAATGATAACACCTTCCAAAGAATGTAGTTGAACCTCTACCTTGTCCACCAAATCTTCCTCTAAAGCCTCTAAATCCACCTCTTTGATCAATAACTTGGTCTTTTCTTTTACTTCCATCTTCCTGGTCTTCATAGGACTTCCTTGAACCTCTTCCTCTACTAGTGATGCCTGTGCCTCTTCCTTTTCTTTCTTTCCTTCTTTTTAATTTTTCACCTACCCTAGCAGTCAATTGAAAATATTCTTCAACCATCCTAGGAGTATAAATACTCAATTCATCTTGAATTTGAAATCTTAATACATTCATATACCTTGCTATCTTCTCATTTTCATCTTCAACATGACCAACTCTAATGCTCAACTTGTGAAATTCTTTAGTGTAGTCCATGACATCTTTCTCCTTCTTTAAGCTTTGTAACTTCTTGAAATTTTGTATTGCATGATCACCTAGCAATTTAATTGGATCTTAATATTTGACACTATCCTATCCCATGAATTGATTTTTTTTTCCCTTTTTCACTCTTTCCTCTTGAACATAATTCCACCATGTCAAAGTAGGGCCTTTCAACTTAGTCTTAGCAAAATTTACCTTTCATTCTTCTACAACCTCCTTGTACTCAAAGTGTTTGTCTAGTGCATCTATCCAATCGAACACTTCTTCATCATCCAACTTTCCAAGTTATACATTGGAAAATCTAGTTTCACATCAAAAGCATCTCCCTTGATAGTATTTATCATTTTCACCATCCTTCTCTCATTAGGGTCCAATTCCTCTTCATCGTCTTGGACTCTTCCTCAAGGGTTTTCACTTTCACCCTCTTTCTCTTGGTCACTTTCCTCTTCAGTGGCCTTTACTCTTCTTTTTTTTTGTCTCTATTGCTGCAAATATAGCTAAAAGTGCTTATTTTGACTCCTTTTTCAACTTCATTTCTCTAGCAAGGAATGCACTACCTTTAGGGGGCATCTTGCCCTTTGAACTTACAACATCTCTTTCTTCAAATTGCAACCTTTCTCCTTCAAAGACCAAAACCTATACTATGATACTACTTGATGTAGAGTAGGTAGGGGATCTTCAAACAATCACAATTCAATCAAATTCAAACAATCCTTCAAACCTTAAAATACTAACTTGGCATTGTTTCACAAATCCTTCTTATTCTTCTTATAGCATATCAAATAGTTAATTTCCTTCATAACTTTCAAAAAAAATTCTAGACCCACAAAATAATAGACATTCTAGATACCCTTTATGGAATTATCTGACATATCAAATTTTTGCATGGGGTTCTTTCAGAACATCACCTTCAAAAAATGACTGTTATGTTGCCCCTTAAGCCAATTAGGCCTTTTTTCCAAAGCATGTATATGCTAAAATTTTCCCCAATTACTAAACTTCACTCCATAGTGCTAAACAAGTCACAAATAGTGTGAATCCATAACTTTTATCAATAGAAACAACCACAAGTTCATCAAATCACAAAACCCTTACCTAGGCCTATTTAGGCTTCTCACATGTCAGGGGTTTATTGAAACTACCAACTCCCAACTTCAAACCTCTTCACAAACACTTTAAAAAAAACATTTAATGTTTTCACATGCTTCCTAAACCAACTCCCATACTATATCAATGCATTTTAATCAAACTTCAACTCTTAGCCATCATTCTTAGCTTAAAACATGCAAGAAATCAACTAAGGCATCATTCCAAATTCAACAAACTGCCTCCCCTTCCCCTAAAAACACAAAAACACAAACTATGCCTAATTATACCATTCCACCAAGTTAGAACATGTTTCACTGAGTGGAATGGCCTATAAACCCATTTTGTTGAACTAAACCCTCAAATTCAAGGTTTACAAACTGTCACTAGTAAATTGCTTATAAATGCTTCAAACTTTATGAAATTAATTCAAACCAACACAAAAAAAAAATATAACACATGATTTCATAAGATACAATGCACTTTAGACTATAATCTCCCTATATGGAACCGTACAAAACATTGTAGTAGCAGATTACACAAAATTTCGCAAAAAAATAGAGTTTTTGTTTATTGATTTCACTTCAAACCAACTTCAGAACCCTTCATTGAAGTTTTTGAGGCCTTCTTAAACGTTACACACCAAAAAAAAACCAAATCAACTGACTCAAAAGACTATTTAAACTTCTTGATCGTTGGACTTCCCATTCTTGTATTTTTGCAATTTTACACTATGACAACTTTTCAAGATTTTACAATATTAGCAAGATTGAACCCAAATGACTCTAATTACATTTAAAATGGTCTATTATGACCTTATTACATTAAATTTAGACTCAACACATGAAAAAATTAACCTAAGACTATATTTACATAGGTTGACATGGTGCCCCTACACCATGGTTTTTGGTTGTGAGGCTTTTGTTTATGTGCCTAAGGAAAAGCATTCTAAGTTGGATCGAAAAGCTGAGAAACGAATCTTCATTGGATATAGTTAGAATGTAAAAGGTTATAAGTTATAGAATCCTCTAACTAGAAAAATTGTCTGTTCTAGAGATTTTATTTTCAAGGAACTTAGAGCTATTTTTGATCATGTATAGTCCAAAGAGAAAAAAAGTAAAAAGATAGTGCATTTTGGTTTGTAGCAAGAATATACACATAAAGAAGAACATAATGATGGATTTGAGGATGGAGAAGAAGAAGAGAGTTAAAATGAAATTTTTCAAGAGGAAGACTCTATTGTGATAGAAGAAGTTGAGTGTACTAAAGAACCTAAGGAAGAATCTCTTGCCCCACCCTTGAGAATATCCATAAGACAATGGAATCCAATTGATAGGTATAGCCCACTAGATTTTTTTTATGTATTTTTTTTATTGAGTACTAACAATGAGCCTAGATCCTATAGGGAATCTATTCTTGTAGATGATAGTGAGTCTTGGCAACTAGCCATGTAGGAGGAAATGATGGCTTTAGACTCTTGTGATACCTAGGATATTGTTAATTTGTCCAAAGGAAGGAAATTCATTGGTTGTAAGTGGGTTTATAAAAATAAATTTGGTGCAAACCATTCATTAGAGAAGTACAAAGCTACGCTATTAGCTAAGGGCTACTCCTAGAGAGAGGGAGTTGATTTTGGTGAAATTTTCTCTCCTGTTTCTAAATTATCTTCTATTAGATTTCTTTTATCCATTGTTGTTGCTTATGATTTTGAAATTGAGCAAATGGATGCAAAAACTACTTTTTTGCATGGAGATCTAGAAGAGGAAATTTTTATGCAATAGTCAAAAGGAATTTAAGTAAAAGGGAAAGAACACTTGGTTTCTAGGTTGAAAGAATCTCTTTATGGTTTAAAATAATCACCTCGGATGTGGTATCAAAAATTTGACTATTTTATGTTGAAATTGGGCTTTGATGGAAGTAAAGAGGATCACTATATTTATATTAGATGTATTGATGATCAGTTACTGATTATTTCCTTGTATGTGGATGATATGTTATTTTTTTAGTAACAAAAAAGGTATGATTAGTGAGCTGAAAGCTCAACTTCCAAGTTCATTTGAGATGAAGGATTTGGGGGCTCCTAGATACATATTGAGAATGGAAATTAGAAGAGATTGAGGTAACATAAGGCTTTGGTTGTCACAAAGTAAGTATGTGAGCACTAATTTAAATAGATTTAATATGTAGGATTACAAACCAGTTAGAATTCCTTTACAAATTGTCACTAATCTTACTTTAGAATGTGTCCTAAATTTTAATATGATTTTAAGGATATTTCTAAGGTGCCATATGCTAGTGATGTAGGAATTTTGATGTATGTAATGGTTTTCACTAGACTAGATATTTCCCAAGACGTGGGAGTTTTGAGCAGGTTTATGTCTAACCCTGGTAAAGAGCATTGGAATTATACAAAGAGGGTGTTAAGATATTTATGTGGTACTTTTGACTATTTTTTGGTTTATTCTTCTACTAATAATGTGGATAATACATTGGATATACAAGTTTTTGTTGATGCAGACTGGGTAGGTGACTTGGATAGTCGAAGGTCCACTAATGGGTATGTGTTTACTTTATTAGGAGGATATATAAGTTGAATGAGTAAGAGGCATCCTCCAGTTGCTTTATCAACTACTGAAGAAGAGTACATGGTTGATAACCATGTTTCTAAGGAGGTAGTATGGTTAAAAAGATTATGTGTAGGTATTGGTTTCAAATGTAGGATAGTTCAGATTTTTTATGATAGCCAGAGTGCAATTCATTTAGCCAAGAATCCTATGTATCATGCTCACACAAAGCATTTGGATGTTCAATACCATTTTTTTCGAGAAATGATTGCTAATATAAAAATTGAGTTGAATAAAATTGACACTGAGGTGAATGTTGTAGATTATCTTACCAAGCCTATGAGCATAGATAAGTTCATTTGGTGCAAGGAGGCCATAGGCCTTGTTTCTTGTACCTAGTTGATTCCATGATGGTGTAATTCCCCTAGCTCTTGCAAGTTATTTGACAAGTGGGAGAATGTTGGGAATCAAGGTGTCTCAACCTTTGCAATTCCTAATTTATTTATTCATTGTTACTTTACATTTTCCAATGAATAAATATCATTTATGTTATTAAATAGTTGTGCTCCATCAAAAGGGGCATGAGATTTTGATTTAGCACTTTTGCCACATGTCAATTCCTTGAAAAATAAGTTATTAGTTATCAAAATATGCCCACTTAGTGGTATAACATGGAAAGCCTATTGTTAAGGATGTTATGACAAATTCTATGAAAATTGGAAGGGCTAAAAGTGGGGATATCATTTTGGACGTGAGAATCATCTATGACACATTAAGAAAATATTTGCATAAACTATTGATGGAATATGACGCATGTAAGAGCATCTCATATTTTCTAGGGATTCTTATGACAACTTGTAATAGGGTTTAATGTCATGTAAGAGACCATGTTTAAGATGTAAGTGGTAGTATGAATTTTTACCATGGTATTTTTGAACCTTGTTTTGACCCATGGTAATGTTTTATGGTGGTATTTTCAAGCCCCATGAGTCTATATATTAAGGGGTTGAGATGGAGACACAATGATATGTTTTATAGGTACACAAATGTTTTGGAATCAAGATTAATAAAATTCTATGTATTGTAATCTCTTTGAAGAATAATATAGATTTTCCCTCTTTTCTTGGAGTTTTTTACCTAAAAGGGTTTTCTCCATGTAAATACGTGTGTTATGTATATGGATCTTGTCTTGTGTGATTTTTTTTTAGTTTAAATCATTTCTCCATTATTTAATACAAGTTTATATTTCATATTTTCAATTTAAATTAAATTTCCATATTGTAGTGGTTGTCTTCATTTCTAACATCACTTTGAGACTCCTATTGTTGAAATTTTGGATACAAAATTGTGTACCTTAATGAGGAAGATACATTTGATTGTGATGCACATCTTAAAATATTAAAAATTAAAATTAAAAAATAGATGGTCAAAAAATTACTAATCCTTAAATAAGGAATTTGTAAAGTTGATGATTCTAATCATTTTATACTAGTTGATTAAATTTATATTTTATTTGTAATAAATCACATAAAGTTGATTTCTATAATGCTAATAGCCAAAAAATATTATTAAATGTGATACTTCTCATTATTGTCTCCTTCTCACCCATTCTAATGTGTCCTCTTCTATTCTACCATCCTACCCTTAATCACCTACTTTCCCTATTCATCCACCTATTTCTTTTACTCTTCTTAAATTATTCACTACCCTCCATTAACCCCATTCCTCTAATATGTCTCTTATTTCTACATCCATTATTACTACCTCTTATGTCCACCATGTGCTGCAATCCATTCTCAACCTCATTCCCAATACCCACTGATTATACCTTTGTCTATTATTCCTTCTCAAGTAATGCTACTATTGCAAAGATGGTTTTTGTCGCACCAAAAGTTCAACCTATCAATGCTTGATACAACTGCCAGATTTAATGAATCCATGAGAGGTAGTTAAGCCATGTCATGAACCTAATCACTATGTTGCACAGTACAAGGATACCAAGGGCACACACCTTGCAACAATCCCCACCAACACAATTGAACTTGTGACCCAAGATCTAATACCAATTATTTCAAGGATGGTTGACACTACACAAAAATATTGACCTAATAATTCCTAATACAACCACCATAGGTAATGAATCCATGAGAGGTAGTTAATCCATGTCACAAACCCAAGTGTTGTGTTGCACAACACAAAGAGACCAAGGGCGCACACCTTGCAACAATTAATGAACCAATCACCACTCACATTCTTATTCCCTCTTCCACCATTATTCAACCTTCTATCCATATCATCATGAAGGAGATAAGTGAAGTAAAAAAATAGATCAATAATATCCCTCATATTTCTTAATGATTTTACACAAGAATTAAAATTTAATCTTTTATGTTGTGTAAGGGCACAAAGATGAGGGATCAAAAAAGGGTCTTAAGTGGTCACTTTTTTTGAAATAAATAAATATTGATCTTGGATGAGAAATTGAAGATAATTACACTCAAATTTTGAATATGCAATGTAATAAGAGTGGTAGTACTCCAAATCTACTTTGTAAACTACTATTTTTTTTAAAATGGTATAGATTAAGGGGTTCAAAAAAATTGGCCACATAAAGTGGTCCCATTTTATTCAAAAAAATAAAACATATTTTTTGGTGTGGCCCCCCTAAAATGTTAAATTTTTTTAGTATTTGAAAAATCACTTTGGTGAGAAATTAGCTAACACTGTTTAGTTTATGCCTGATTTTTCTTTATTTTTTTAAGAATATATAATTTTTTACTAAGTTTCAAAGTGGATGCATCTTGAAAAAATAGAATATTGAGTGTGCCTCCCCATAAAATTTTTGAAAACTAATTAAAATCATTTTTAATGTGTATAATTGAGTCTAGTTTCTAAAAATGTAATTTAATTAAAATTCCAATGAGTGGTTAAATATTAAAGTCAAAAATGCTACACATTGGTTTTTGAAAAAAACGGATACACTAAAAAAATAAATTAAAGATAAAAACCTTAACATACTCAAAATGTGAAAAAAACTACATGGTTAGAAAGATAAGAGAGAGCTTAAAATTATTGTGGTATTTTTTGACTTGACATTGAAACACATACAAACCTAATGGGGAGTACACTCGAGATTATGTCAATTTTTTTTATAAATTCAAAAACACATCTTTAAATGTTGAAAATTTAGTCCAACCCCTTTGATTTGGAAGTGTAAGTAAAATCCAAGCCAAAGGCTTGGAAATTTGCAAATCAATTAATAATGTGAACAAGTTATAATGTGCTCACATTTTTGTGAAGGAAATCATCTCTCTCCCTCACCTTCTCTCACCCACTCTCTATTGGACCTTCCATCTCTCCATGTCTCTCTTCTCTCTCTCCCCTATCTAGGTACCTCCATATCTTCATATCCTCCCTCCCTCCTTACCCCTCTCTCTTTGTTCTATTATCTCCCTCTCTTCTCTCTCTCCCCACTTTGGGTCATTACCTCTCACTTCCACCCTCTCTCCCCCCTCTCTAGGCCTAAATTATTTAGATTTTATGGTTAAGGGTATTAGGTTTAGGGTTGAGTGTACAAATTTTATGGTTGAGGGATGCTATTTAGGTTTGAGGGTATATGGTATAATTTTTTGGGTTTATGGTAGAGGGAATAAGGTTTAGGGTTGAGGGTAGATATTTTAGGGTTGATGGTTTAGTGTATAGGCTTTAGGGCCTAGGTTTGAGGGATAGTTTTTAGGTTTGATGGTATAGGGTTAAGTGTATAGGATAAAGCGTTTATGGTATAGGGTTGAGGCTATTGGGTATAGGGTTGATAGTATAATTTTTACGGTGGAGAGTATAAGATTGAATATTTAGGGTTGAGAGTGTAGGGTTTAGAGTTGAGGGTATTGGTTTTAGCATTGAGGGTATAGGTTTTATGGTTTAGGGTATAGGGTTGAGATTGTAGTGTTTATGGTTGAGGGTATATTATATAGGGTTGAAGATATAGGGTTTACAGTTAAGGGTACAAGGTATAGGATTAAGGGTATAGGGTTTATGGCTGAGGGTTTAGTGTATAGTCTTTAAGTCCTATGGTTTAGGGGAGTGTTTAGGGTTGATTGTATAGGGTATAGGGTTTAGGGTTGAGGGTATTGTGTATAGGGTCAAGGTTATAGGGTTTATGGTGAAGGATATAAGGTTAAGGGTGTAGGGTTGAGGGTATAAGTAATATGGTTGATTGTGTAGGGTTTAGTGTTAAGGGTATTGGATTTACAATTGAGGGTATAAGTTATAAGGTTTTGGGTTGATGGTATTGGCTATAGGTTCAAGGGTATAAGTTTTATGATTGAGGGTATAAGGTATAGGGTTTATGGTTGAGGATATAAGGTTTATTTTTGAGGGTATTGGGTATAGGAAAAAGGTTATAGGGTTTATGATTGAGGGTATAAGGTGTAGGATCAAGGGTATAGGGTTGAGGGTTGAGGGTATGGAGTTTAGGGTTAAGGGTTTGGTGTATAGGATTTAAGGCCTAGGGTTGAGGGATAGTGTTTAAGGGTGAGGGTATTGGGTTAAGCGTATAAGGTATAGTGTTTAAGTTTAGGGTCGAGGGTATAGGGTTTATGGTGGAAGGTATAATTTTAAGAGTATAGGGTTGAGGGAATAAGGTATAGGGTTGAGGTTCCAGGGTTAATGGTTGAGGATATTGTTTTTAAAATTGAGGGTATAAGGTATAGGGTTTAGTGTTGAGGATATAGGGTATAGGGTTTATTGTATAAGATTGAGGGTATAGAGTTTAGGGTTAATCATATTGGGTATAAGATCAATGGTATAGGGTTTAGGTTTGATGGTATAGCATTTAGGGTTTAGGGTTAAGAGTGTTGGTTATAGGGTTTAGGTTTGATGGTATGGAGTTTATGGTTTAGGTTTTAGCATATAGGCCTAGGGTTGAGGGATAGTGTTTAAGGTTGAGGGTATAGGGTTGATTTTATAGGGTATAGGGTTTATGGTTTATGGATTAGGGTATTGGGTATATGGTTGAGGGTATAGGGTTTACAATGGAGGATATAATGTTGAGGGTGTGGAGTTGAGAGTGTAAATTATAGGGTTGAGGGTATAGTGTATAGGTTTTTAGTTTGAGGGTATATGGTTTAGGGTAATAGGTATAAGTTCAATGGTATAGGGTTTATAGTTGATGGTGTAAGATATAGGATTTAGGGTTGATGGTATAGGGTTAGGTTTATAGGGTTTCGAGTTGAGGTTGTTGGGTAAAAGGTTGAGGGTATAGGTTTTACAATTTAGGGTATAAGGTATAGGTTTGAGGGTATATGGTTTCAGGTTGAGGGTATAAGGAACTAAGGGTATAAGATATAGGGTTGAGGGTATAGGGTTTACATTGGAGGGTATAAGGTTGAGGGTGTATGGTTGAGGGTATTGTTGTGCAGTTTTCACACACATGCCCCGCTGAAAGCAAGGACCCTCTTTCACTTTGATTTTTAGCATCTTCGCCCTTTGATTTTGAGGATTTATTTTTCTTTGGCATGTGCTTAAATGTTTATTCTGATTGCCTAAGTGGTTCCCCTAAGTTATTCATTGAAAATCTTAGTTTTTAGGTGAATTTTGGGTTTTTGCCTCGGTTCGGGATTTCCACCCCATTCGGATTTTCCTAGATCCTGCTCGAGTTCCAGCTGAATGCTGCGGTTGGGAGATTTTCGTTCTTTGCGGAATTTCACCTGGGCCAGATTTTTTCGAATTTCATCCTGTCATCGGGTTCCCAAATTTTCTTGCCTATCTTGTTAGCGGCATTAATTTTCTTCATACGAGCTTTGAACAATGTATTTAATCAATTTTTTAGAACATTTATGTCATTATACTTTATTGTCTGCGATCGATTGAGCTAAAGAGTTTGTTCTTGGAAGTATTGGATTTGATTTGGAGCGTTGAGTTTGTGAATTCTTTGATTTAGCTGGTGATTCCTTGGGTATTGTTGTTCTTGTCTTCCCTAGGTGCTATTAAATTCACATTTTCTTTTTCTAGGATTTATTTCACTTCATCAAATGGTATGTACACATTGCCTCTCTTTTAATTAATGAATGTGATTGGTTGTTGATGCATTGATGTTCTAGACATGTCCAAGGTTCAAATATTTGTATCTTTGAGCATTTGATGCTAGGGTTACCCGATATTGCTTTATTTATCATTCCCCAAGTAGGTTTTGAGGTCGTTTGTTCATTTTCATTATGAAGTATCTTGCTTGAGAGTAATGAATTTCCCTAGTAGGGACTTAGTGGTTGAAATGATTGGATCTTGAGGTCACCTATGCATTAATGGCAGATCTGTAGGGTTTGTTACCTAGGGCATCATCATTTAATTTTAGTATGCTCTTGAATTGGACTAGAATTATAAGAAAACCTATGGAAGGCCCATATCAAACTCTATGCAGGCCTAGATTCAAAAAATTTATGATCAATCCATTAGTCTAAGCGAAATCGTCAGTTAGCGTCGAGGTTCGGGTTTCATCCTCAATTTGGGATTTTTCGGCTCTGGCGGATTTTCTAGCTCTGGTGGTTTTTCTTGATCCCCCTTTGTTTCCCAGAATCCACATATTTTCAAAGTTTTACCTTGTTCATGGATTTCCTTCAGACACAGATTTTCCTGAAATCCTTGGTTCCCTACTTGTTCCAAATTTTGCAAGGTGTCTCCTCCTTCGCGAAAATCTGTCTCTGGTGGATTTTCCCAGAATTTTATGAAATATGAAGGAATATAGAATAGCATGATGTTTTAATGAGTGATGGTACATTTTATGATTATTTTATGCTATTTTGAGATCTCATATTTTGTTTATTGACTGATAATGATCGGATTGAGTTGCTAGTAGGTGTTTTCATGTTCATTCCGTTGGAATCCGTCTGGCCTAGAATTCTCTAAAATTCCTCCTTGGCTTGGATTCTGTGGATGGCCCTGAGACCCAAAGTTTAATATGTTCATTTTATTTTGAGATTTAATGACACCTTGTTTATATGGGGGTTCATTTTTTATGGTGTTTTGATGGATTAACATTGCTTTCCTGTGGTTTTTATTATTCTTTTTTTGTCAAGTGCAGGCTAAGTATAGCAAGGTAATAGTTGGAAAGGCTAAGAGTGACATGGAGGGATCCTCAGTATCTAAGGCGGAAAGGATTAAGTTGGACATCGAGAGAAAAATATTGAAGAGTAAGATTACCTCTATCTAGTCAAAAGTAACAGATACCAATGTTGGACTATGGGACTATGAGGAGTTCAAAGGAAGAATGGCAGAAGATTATCTTCCTCTGGTGGCTAGAAGAATGAAGGATTTAGGCTTGTCACATGTAGTCAGTTTTCCTTCCATAGTCTAGTGTTATGAGCTTGTCCTCGAGTGCGCCAGACATTATGACCAAGACACACAAAGAATTATTGGTCCTCAGGGAAGAGTTGTAGCAAATCTAAATCCAGTTTCCATACCGTAGACCTTTGACATGCTAGATAGATCCCATATGGTGGCCTTCAACATGGAGGCAACCAAGAAATATTATGAGGAGGAAATTGTGAAATCACAATAGCTCATTAATTCCTGGCTGGAAAATCCCAAGTTCCATTATCCCAAACTCCCCAAGTAGCTATTCAGAGCAAAGTTCAAGAAGGAATATTGTGATGCCATCACATTGCTTAGCAGGGTGGTTGGATTAAGGAATGTAGGTATGTTTGAGAATTGTATGTGCCACACTATTGTGAGGATGGAACAAGAGTAGATCAACTATCATTGGGCTAGTGTGATTAGTAGAGTGATCCATGAGTAGCTATCCAATGTGTTTCAAACCAATACCTTCACAATGACTTCATACTTGGTCTATCCATTTTGATATTTCACTCCTACAAAGGATTGAGCACAAGGGGAATCTTTAGACAAGATTTAATTTATGAGGTCTACCCTCAGTTGCACCTAGGAAGCTTGAGTTATAGGAGGGTGAATGATGCATTCACCATGCATATCACTAGATTACTTCAAGGTGCGGAACTTGTAAGAATTTTGGACCAAGCAAAGGAGCTCATCAAGAAATATGGGGCTTGGTTTATTCAATTCCCAACTTTCTCATACATTTAGATCGATGGTTGCCAGAGGGCTCCTTACAGACTTCCAAGGTACCCTACCAATCACATTCTACTTCTGGAGGTAACTAGACAGATATGTGATTTTGATACCATTGTCAAAAGGGACAAGCATAAAATTGGTTTTGGTGGAGATTTCCCATTAAGAATTGGTACTGGAGAGGCTTGTCCTTCCATTAGTTCTACCCAGGCTTCTGAGGAGGAGATGAGTTCTTTTGGTTTATCCTTCCACTCCAAGAGATCAAGGTTTGACATCACAAGTGAAGGCCAAAAGAGAGCCAGTAGAGAATATAGCCATAAGGTTCAGTTAGAAGATTACTAGGCCAATTGCAATGATGGGTATGAGGTAAGGAGGAAGAAATTCTCTTGGCTCCTAGTTGAATCAGTCTGACTATATAATGCAAGGGTTGTCCTAGATCAACTTGAGGATGATGGAAATCTGATATAGGGCCATGCTTATGAAGCAGTTAAAGACATGCCAATTGGTGATGTGGACTGGCTAGAAGAAGAAAAAATAGAATTGGGACAGATAATGGATCCAATCACCAAATATACTAGGATGTGGCTAAAACATAAGATATGGGAGCTAGAGAATGAGGGAGTGAAGTGCACCTTTGATCTAATGGGGGATTTGGACCCTAACTCTACTTCTGAAGAATCATCAGAACAAGATCCTAAAGGCAAAGAAAAGGTAGGCTCCCCTTTCAAGATCAGGATCAAGGGTGTTCAAGAGGAGCAAGCCCAAGGAGCATAAAAATAGAGAAAGCCAATTGCTAAGAAAAGGTCAAGGACTAAGAAGTATGATAAGGAAGAAACTAAAAAGCAAAATCTTGAAGTCGATGTTCTTGTGCCTAAAAGGAGAAGAATCATAAGATTATTAGAAAATGCAGGCTCTAAAGATCAAGAAGAAGTTTCCCTGCCTGTGGTGAATGTAGAAAGTTCAAGAGAAAAGAAACAAGTGTATACAAGGAATTCTAGGACTCCTTCCCCTGCAGATAATGTGCCCAAGGAAAATCTTCCTTTGGTTACTTCTCATGATGAGTAGCATGATGATGTTCCTTCTTCCCATGAAGCTCAAAATGAACCAGGGGAATCTGAGAAATTTGAGAATCATCCAGACGCTGAGGGAGAGGAATTTCATGAGGGTGACCTTTATAGTGCAGAGGTAGAAGTTGAAAAAGTTATAAAGTCTCCTTTGGTGGCCTATGAGGATTCACCCATGAGAATTGAGGAAGTTAGCTCCCCTCCAAGAGAGGATGAAGCAGTGAAGGTTCCATCACCCAAGCACAAAGAGGAACACATTGAAGAAAAAGGGAGTAAGGAAAATGAAACTCCTAATAAGGAGAGTTTGGATAAAGAAGTACCTAAGGGTCAACAAGAGGAAGTGAGACAGAGAGAAGTACAGTTGGAGTCTACTATTCTAGACTAGCTAGACAAGGAAATAAAGAGAAATTAGGTTGTTGTGGAGGATACTCCACCTAACTGGAATGAATTGCTAGCCAAGATTAGAAAGGATAAAGGTAAAAAGAAGGCCAGGGTCATTTCAAAGATTGAAAGAGATGAGGCGAGTAATAGAGTGGTCCACATTGCAACTCCTGCTCCAAACAAGAATAGGGATGAGGTAATTGCAAAAGATTACAACCTGCAGACTATCAATTTAGGGCCCACTTCCATTGAACAGGACATTGAAGATTATCGGGGTTCTAGTGCAGTCATCTTGGGTAGATTGAGGAAAGAAATGAAAACTAAACAGGAGATGAAGAAGGAGATTGAGGGACTCAAGAAATGTTTAGAGGATCTGATGAAACCCTTGCAATCCATTAATCCCTCATCTTTTGCTGCAAAACCCTTTCCCCAAGAGACTATCACTGAACTTGAAAGAATGAAGGCTTCCACTCTTGCTACTAAAAATTGCCTACATAGGGTGCAATCTAAAGGAAATGAGGCTATCAAGGACATTCTATCAATGGGGAAAGATGCTATGAGGGAAATTGATTGGTTGAAGGGGGTGTTAGCTCAAGATAAGGAAGACACAGATCTCTTGCTGCAAAAAACCAAAACCATCATGGAGTATACCAAGGATAAGCTAGTGAAAGATAAAATTATCCCCTCCTCTAGAGTTTTTGAACCTTGGGAATGTTTTGAGGTGTTGCAAATCAGGAAAAAGGTTCAGAAGAAGATCTACAAGCAAAGGAGGCAAATTGATGATACCTTGACTGGTGTGTAGAATGGATGCATCACTTTCTTTGAGATAATGACAGGGAGAAGGAAGATTGCACCTAAATACTTGAGCTTAGAACAGTTGAGAAGATGGTGGAAAGATGTTTATGCTCCAGTCAGTGATGATCTTGTTACTAAGCACCAGTTAGATGATGCGGCCACCTACATTGTTGTCATGGATAAATATTTAGCATATACGGTTGAGTGGGATAAATCAGTGCAACAATCAAGGGAAGATATTACATCAATTGAGAGCCAACTTAAGGTTTTTCCTTTACCACCTATGGCTGACTTGGATAAGGTGCTTTTGGAGGTGCATGAAATGCTGGATCAAAATAAAGATAAAGGGAAAGATAGTTAATATTGGACTACATCGATATTTTTGCTTCCCTATTATTATGGTACGCATTGGTCCAAGCTACATTGGAGACCCAAGGCTGATTTGGATGAAATTCATGCATTTAATGCATAATTCATCTTATCTTGAATTTCTTTGGGTCAACTTGTTTTATGGCCAACTATTATTGTAAAATCTGGCAAGGCCAACATGTTTGAGGCCTCTATTAATATGGAACTCTGCCTTATTTGTAAGATATAGATGAGAAGTAGAGATATAGAGATAGCTAGTATTGAAGAAAATTAAGCAGAGTAGAAGTTAGAAAATTGTTCTCTCAAGCAAATATTGTAACAAAAGACTAGAATTGTTGCTCTAGTGGGTAATTTGATGCAAGTAATGACATTGTGATTTGGTGCCATACTTTTTTTCTTCTTATCTTGCATGGTTCTTGTTATTATATCCTTAAGATTGCTTTGAGGAAGATCAATATTGGATATTTAGGATTAGATTTAATTCAATGATGTTTATGGTTTGGTATTTGAGGGGTTGCAGCGATCCCTAGTCCATACTTTTTGTAGCTAGTTGACTGTTAGTTGCTTTGTAGAGTTAGCTTAGACCATATATCTATTGTGATTTGCTCAATTATGGAGATTTATTCATTTCAATTGGCTTAGGGTTTTCTTGGATGAATATTCATGGTTTGAAAATCTTATTACCGTAGAAGATTGCACTATTCTTGTGAGATTGTAGATTCATCTAGGTTAAGTAGGGATTAGTTTGTCTAGGATTGGTCCATTTCAATTATTTTATCATATGCATTGTGAATCTTATAGTAGTTTTAGTCTTAGTAATCTCTTTTAACCCTAATCTTTTGCTATTTCTTTATCATCTAAGTTAGATTCAAGATTAAAAGCATCATCATATTGCTAGATCCGATAAATTGAAGATTCAGTCTTTGTTTGTAGTAAGGTCCCATTGTGATTACCAAAATTTTCACATTTATCACTGAGTTGTTTATGCATTGTCAAGACCTGACATTAGAGACCTTCGGGTTATCTCTTGAGGCTTGTTGATAGATATTTACCTTTCAAGAGAGATAGGATTTCATATTCTATCTGAGTTGTTGTTGTGTAGAAAACATCATCAACAGGTATAAGGTATAAGGCTGATGGTGTAGGTTTTAGGGGTTAAGGTATTTGGTTTACAATTGAGGTTATTGGGTTTATGATTGAGGGTATAAGGTATAGGGTTTAGGGTTGAGGGTAGAGGGTATAGGTTTTAGGGTTTAGGGTTTAGGGTTGAGGGTATAGGGTAAAGGGTTTAGGGTTGAGAGTATAGGGTATAAGGTAAATGGTTGAGGGTGTATGGTTTATGATTTAGGGTATTGGTTTCACATTAATATGTGTTCATACAATTTATAATTCACTCACACTTTAATGCGAGTGTGTTTTAGGGAAAATAAAAGAGTATTAAAAATGCATGTGACCCATCATTTAGGCCTAGATGTTATGTTATTCATTTCCTTCTATGAATTATCTAACAAAGAAATGTTTTTTCATGGTTTTATCAAAAACACAAGCATATTTTACATACTCTACCACCTCTACATCTTTCTTTTGGTTGACAAAATAGAAGAGGGAAATAGTTGAGTTTTTAGAGAAAATTTTATTATACGAACTAATATTTTCATGTTTCTAGTGGTTGAATTATAATTAAAAAAATGTTAATTTGATGGTATAGATTTGTTGTTTTCATAGTTTTTACTAATTCTATCAGATTATATAGAATTAAACTTTGAAAACAAACTAGACATAGTTATGCTATTTTTCAAATTGAATATCAAATTTTTAAGGTACATTTTATTTGTCTTTTTACCTTGTGTACATGCTACCTTGTCAACATAGTTCAGTTTCAATCCTTTTAATTTGTTTTTTTGTTTTTTATTTGTTTACTGGGATTTATGATTATATTAGCATGGTCCTAGTTAATATTTAAATTTTTGGGCATATTTTTTTGTGAAGGTTGTGGTGATTGCAACTAGCACTTGTAATTACAAAATTAAAAAAAAAAATCCATTTTTAATTATACTTTGATGGATGTCCATACCCTCTTTCAAAGATCCAATTTGAGAATAGACACTTGAAGGATGTTGATTTTAATTTTTTTTAAAGTTTCTAAAGCTTTTTCAACAAACACTTTTTCAACATGTTTCTCAAACAACTCATGTGCCTTTCTATTCTTCCACATTTTGCATACATGTAAAAAATTCTTTATTGAATTTTGGGCATAAGCTTTTGTAAAGGTTGTGGTGATTGGAAGTGGCACTTGCAATTACAACATCTAAAAAAATCTAATTCCAATTATTCTTTGATTTCTATACCCATACCCTCTTCTGAAGCTATAATTTCTTCAAGGCATTTTCCCCAAATTTTAGCATGCCTTGTCTATGTTACCACACTTTGGATATATTTCTAGGATATATGTGTACAAAAATTTTCTTTAGAAGTTGAAGGATCCTGCAAAATACACCAATGTAGGAACCATACCTACCTATTACGTGATTAAATGAGATACTACAAGGAACTTCAAATCTCATTAATGAAGTTATGATAGTCCTAACCAACCTATGGCTGTCCTAATGAAGTTACAAAAGTTCTAATGAACCTATGGCCATCTTAATGAAGTTATGAAAAACCTAATTAACCTATGATCATCTTAATAAACCTATGACCATCCTAATGAAGTTATGACATTCCTAGAGAACCTATGACCACCCTAAGAAACCTATGACTATCCTATTAAATTTGTGACAAGATCCTAATGAACATATGACCATATTAATGAATTTATGATAGTCCTTATGATCCTATGACTATCATAAGGAACCTATGACTATTGAGTGACTGCAAGATCATGGGGGAAAACAATGGTGATGCAAAAAATATGACTTGAGAAAGGACAAATCATGAAAATCACATTTAAATTTTTACATGGGTTGGTAAAAAGTACAATTTCTATAGTAAAAACCAAAGCAAAATAAATATTTGTTATAAAATGGATATTTTATATTAAATACCAAAATCATATGTCTAATCTTGTAAAGAATGGATATCTATTATTCTACCTAAAATGGATATTTATTTCTTGCATTAAATTATAGACATACTTATAATTATTATAATAATATATTATTATATTACTATATATTATAATAATAATAATATATTATTAAATATTATATAATAATCTAATATTAAATATTATATCATAATAATATATTATTATATTATATAATAATTAAATATTATTATATTATTGTAGTGTAGAAAATTGTACTTTCTAAGTGAAAGGACAATTTCACACTTAGTTTGGACCTATTTTAGTGACCTTGCATTTACGTATTCTCAAAACCTTATTAATGGGCCCCTAATACCCTATATTATGGATCCCAAGGCCTATTATATTCATTTACAAACAATATAACCCACATTGAATAAATATTATTAATCAACTTAATGCCCTGACATAACTTAGGTCTTGAGCTTTTAGGTCAAGACACATTAACCCATGGGAAAATGGGTCCCCTTTAAGTTCATAAACTCAAATTTAAGCTTGCTTTTGGAGACATTTCAAGGTCCCAAATTCAAATTCTAAGTGTCCACTTTCGGGATCTAATAATCGAGAAATTAGAAAGGAAGCCTATAAAGCTAATTATTTCAATCATTTTTCACTATAAAAGAGAGAGATTCACATGAGATCACAAGGATTTACATTCAAGAGCAAGGAGAAATCAATCAAGAATTCAAAGTTGAAGTCTTGGAGCAGAATTCTATTTTTTTTTGTAGGTCTTCAAGCTCATTTTTCCAATAAGATCAAGCATTGTCAAAGATTGATGATAGATGCCTATGGAGGATCATGATGGATTATATGTTTTTGGAGATTCACCAAGCCATTCAACCAAGTCTAATGGCTTATTTCCTAAGTAATTCCATCTTCTATTAGAATTCTACATTTTTCCTAAAGGAAGGTATATTTAGATTTTTGATATATTAGTGTGATTTGATATCTCCCAAAGTAGGTCTTCATCACTATTCATTATTTCATTTAGGGATACTATTCTAAGGCACTTTAGTAGGGTTTCTTTGCATTTGAGCTCTTATAATCTTAGACACACATAATATTAAAGCTTACACACACTTTCATGTTTTAGATCTATATTTTTCATCAAGGTTTAATTACCAAACTAGGGTTTGATTGAGGAAAACCCCCATCCACCACCAAACAAATTTTTTTTTGTAGATTTATTATAGGTATAGATCTAGGAACAAAGGTTCAGAGGTATAGGAAGTGCAGGTTCAAGACTCAAATCTCAATTTTAGATTTTTCTAGAAAAGGTGACCTAGACCCATGGGTGAATGAGTCTTTGATAGGCTTTCAAAAACAACATTTTGTGATGCAAGAGGGTTCTCCCCTCTTGCAAAAAAATTCCCTCTCACACTTCATAAATTCTTACTAACATATTCTTTTTACTTAACAATTTCAAAACAATATAAGAATTGCAACAAACAATAAATTGATACATTCAATTTTATTAAATATTTCCTTAAAAATGGGGTGGTGGACCTAGGTCAATTGGCTAAACCCCTATTGTATGAAATATTCATGAGGTCTAGTCTCTCCACCATCCCATGGTATCGGAGGGCATGTCACACCAGGATCTTGGGTCAAGCGAAATTTTTTTACTAGGTGCACCATAGTTTATAGGGGGATGAATACTTGACTGATTCCTGTAGTCTAAAAATAAAAAAAATCCTTCAAAAAAAATTACACCAATCAAGGTTTACAATCATTGGCTACAAGCCTCTCTCATAGACTCGACTCAATTTGTGAAATTCAATCTCCTCTTCTTTCACTATTCACTCCAACCTCAATCATGGCTTTTACTTATCTATTTCTTTGTTATTAACTCATTAAATTTCATTCACCTCCTTCCTCTATTGTACACACACATAACCCTCTATTTGGTGATCTCACGGTCTTTACTTAACCGATACTCTTCTATCATATGCACATATCTCTCCTTATTTCACTATGATTGTATTCTCTTTGCACATCAATTCAAATTTTCCTCTCTTTCCTTTCATGTTGTCTCTCCTCTATAAGTAATCTCAACTACCTCTTCTATGGGCCTTCTTCCTCTCTAAACTTTGGGTTCTCTCTTATTTTTTCAATGTAGCCTCTACTCCATACCCTACATAGTCCCACCCTCTTCTCATGGGCTCGCCTTTTTTTTTCCACTCGACCTTTCCCAATCGACCCACTCACCTTTTCCCCCACTTGGTGAATCTTCACATTTTAAATTGTATCTTTTTAATCAAACCATTGATTCAACTTTCAAAACATACATCATCCTTTCAAATTCAATCTACCTTTTTATTTCCTCCATGTGCAATCCCTTTTCTTTCAACCTTATTTTTCTTTCAAGTCATATGCTACCTTGCTTCCACAATCCCTATCACTTAAGAAGTTAAACATATTCTTGCTTGTTTTCTAATTTTCAATATTCCATTCAGGTGTAACATGTCCTCTATCATTTTAATTTAGATATGCACTTTTCATTTCTTCATGGTGCCACTTCTTCTCCCCTGTCTCGTTATCTTTTCTTGGTAGTTTTTCTTTTTTTTTAATCTCTATTCCCCTTCATGAGTGTAATCTCTTCATATTCCACCTTTAGTGCTACATGAAAAAAATGTTTATTTCTTTATTTGGCTCCATGATTTTAACTTTCATTCCTTACACAAGTCATTTTCCTTTATAATCAATTAATTAAATTGATCTCTTTTGTACATGAACAATAGTCAGAAACCATATGCCTCTTATGATCAAATTGATATTAAAATTATGGAGAAATTTTCAAAAAGTAAATGTCATAATCCATCACCAATAATTTAATAAATGAGATCAAACCTAGAAAGAATATTAAAATACCTGCAAAGTGAAAATCGACATATGATATTTGACAATCAATGTCAAAATGTTAATCAATCACTGTCGAAGACCACTAAGAACATGTTTATTCATAGCCCAAGAGAAAAACACCATGATAAAAACTAAACTAATAATGAAGTTTTTTTTGGTTGACACAAGATCATGCCTATCCCCAGATGCTCTTGCATCATTTTGTGATAGGTGTACAGTGTTCTCCTTTCCAAAATCAACCAAAATGTTTACTATTTGTCTCAATTTTATGCTTAATTTACAAGATCCAAGTGTCAGATTGCATTTTGGAGTTTATTTGTTATTTTTAGTTTTTCTCCAAAAAGTGTTGTTTGACACTAACCCCCATCCTTCAAGCATAAGGAAATCTAAAGATTCTCACATTGAATTGATTCACCTATGTATTTTTAATCAATTCATTATGGGGATCTCATTTCCTAATGAAAGTAGGAAGATATGGTATATTCTCATCATCTTGAATTACCTATCCATTTTTGGAAACCCTATTTTCCTTCATTTCATTTTGGTGAACCTGATTTTGTACAACAAATTCTAAAATTTAGAGTTTATTTCAACCCTAGATCTAGGTTTTTCATTAGTTTGCATTAGGTTTACATTAGTTGAATTACATTTAGGGTTCTTTAAACTTGCATTAGTGAACATTTCATTTAGGCTTATTTTTTCATTTTTGCATCCTCTAAATTCATAGAAAATCTATTAAAATTGCATTAGATTTGCATTTTTTTTACATTCATCTTGCATCAAGATCATTATTCAATCTTTTAAGTTTAGATTTAATTTTAAATTGCATTCTAAAATTAGTTATTTAATTCATCATTTTACCTTATTTAGACTTGCATTTAGACACCCTTATTCTAGAAAACCTATTACAAAAATTCATATTTTCAATCAAAAATAGAAATCATAAAATAAAATTAGATCTTGGAAAATTCGATTTTAAAAACCCTGAGCAAGGGCCCATTTTCCCATGGACAAATGAGTCCCTATACAGATCTTTAAGACATTTTTTGGTTGATTTTTAGCCTATGTTTTGCATTTCTATTACTATTTTCAAATCTAAGCATTGGTTTCCTAAAATAGTATGTTTACAAATTCAAGTTATTGATTCTTTAGTTAGATCTTACAACATTTTGAAAAACTTTTTTTGCATATTTCATTTGAGGATATCATTAGATTTATGTACTTTTCCTTTATTTTCAACATCATTTCATAGCTTAGATAGACTACTTTACATTTTGTAATCATTAGAAAACATAAAACAAAAAACCAAAAAAATCAAACAAAGAAAACACAACTTAATGTAACCCTTGGAGAAAGCATAGCCATTTGATCATGTCAAATCTCTTTTCCCAAGTTAACATATCCCTCAAGCTTTTAGTAGTGATGAATTTGCATGTTAGATGAAGCCCTTGAGGATTTAATCTCACAAGTTTCATCCAATAAGGCTTGTCATAATAAACCAAAACAAAGAGATGTTAATATATTCACACCCCAACTTATCCTTTACCCACCCTCACATCAACCTCAAGTTAAAAAAAAACCCATGCTTATCTTACAACCAGCTAAAAAGAAACCATTAATTCCATGGGATATATTGAACTTTACAAGATAACTTGATAGTAACAATGTTTTAGAACAATTGAGTTACAATACCATTGCTCACACATATAATACTAGGAACAATAGGAAACAACAAACCACTCTCATTTCATTACCATTACCTCAACCTATCTTACCTAGTGATCCTCATTTTCCTTTACATAGTGGAAATGAGTATGATATTTTTGAAAAAATTATAAATATGGCTACTAAGATATCCATATGGGATCTTATTCAAGTCTCACTTAATTACCATAATATGCTTTAAACAACTTTGCAACAAGTTGTGGTCCCTACTAGTACAAATCCAAATGATGTAGCATCTCTTATTCAAGGAATGAATTTAATTAATATAGACATTTTTTTTCACCAAAGTGATTTACCCTCCTTCGAAGTGAAAAAATAACATGAAGCTTTCATGATAGTAGCTCTCATCAATAGGACTAGGATAAAGAGAACCCTTGTTGACAATGGCTCAACTCTTAACATGTGTAGTGTAAACCTCTTGGATAATCTTGGAATCGATAAGAGCAAGAATGGACCTGATTATTTGTCCATTCGTGGGTTTGATAATATAGGAAAACAACCACTTGATGTGATCATATTACCTATTATAGTTGTAAAGGCCACATTGCAAACTCCTATCCACATTATGCCTCAAAAAAATTTATATAATCTTCTTTTGGGAAGATTGTGGATTCATGAAATGCATGTGGTGCCTTCAACCCTTCATTGTATAATGAATTATGTCTATAACAACCAAGTGTATACAATCAACGCCAACCCTAAACTAGAAATATGTTTACACACTAAGAAAGATAAAGAATTTCATTTGAAAAAATTGATACCAACTTCAAAAGTGGAAATTGTGCAAGAAGAAGAAAAATAAAAGTGTACCATAGAAAAATGAACCCTTTTCTTGAAATGGGATTAATTCATAATTAATTGGACTTAATTAGGTCTTAATCTAGTGTTGTGAGGTATTTTATGCATCCACATTAGGTCTTGGACCCTTGCAAATCAAATAGCATGCATTTGATGACATCTTGTAAAGGTGTTGTAGAGTCTTGTAAAGAACTTTTACACTTTTATAGACTTAATTAATCTATTTCTTCCTAATTCAACATTATAAAATGTGTTTAATAACATTATCACATCAATATAGAAAAATATTAAACTAAACTTAATGAAAAACTAGTGTTGTAGTGTGATTTACACATTCACATTGGTTCTTGTGCATTTATAGGCTATGTGGACCTAATTTTCATGTTGTAAAGTGTATTTAATCACACTTTAACATTGATTTATGTTTCCCAAGCACTATTCAACATTTACATCATCATTAATAGTCCTCTATCAACCCATATTGTGCATCCTAAGGCTTTAATTGATCAAACACCTGACAAAATGGAAATTTAAACCTTATTTCATGATTCCTTGGCTCCTTAGTGTTGAAATGGCCCCTATGGGATCCATTCACCATGAATAGTGAATCATTCCCCTCTAGATGGAACCCATTCACCATATGTGGTGAATGAGTCCTATTCGGTCCCCATATTTACCCTTGAGTGTGAAAAAAGTGAAATTTAAAGTTTATTTCACTCCATGTCGACTTGTGATGTAGTATAATCTGGTGCGAAGGCACACTTGTCTATAAATAAGTATCTTTACCCTCATTTTACATCTAACAAGTCATTATTACATCTCGTATCTTGACTTCATCATCTATCTTCCATTTTAAGTCAAGCAACTTATGGTTTCTCCATCAGAAGTCTTTAATTTAGCTTTCTAAAGCATTCAAGGGTTGAATCTTCATGTATTTTTGCAAACATCCAAGATCATTCATCATTTCAAGGTAATATATTCCATTTTTACATTTCTCATTTCATTATCTCATCAATTTGGTTAATTACCTAAATGGGGTTTGACCAAGGCAAACCCCCATACCTTAACAATCAACAATTTATCTTTCTTGTTTTTTTTTATATAGATTTAGGTCATTTAGAATCTTGAGAATAATTTAAGTTTTTATTTCAAAATCATTCAAGTCTTCTCCTCTTCATTCAAGTCAAGATATCAAGGAAAAGTCATTTTCAGACCCAATTCTAGAAAAATATGAAGCTATAGAATCATCCCCTAACTTTTTAGATCCTTAAAGGAAGACTAATTCACCAATCATGGTGAATTATTCCCATGTATGGGCCTAAAAACTATTTTTTATCATATTTCATCTCTTGGCAGTTTGAAACCTATTTCTGGAAGTTTTCACGAGAACAGGGACTGATCCACCCTAGATGTTGAATAAGTCCTACTTGTCTTGAATTATATCATTAATCAACATTCCAAACATTCTAGATTCATCAAATTTTTCCCAAGTGTGCTCTAATTTCATCCATCTCTTTTTGTTCTGCATATTTCATTTGTTTAGCAATACATAGTGTGTTTTCAAACATAGTTGTAATTACACTTTTGCATTCATTTTTATTCATTAAAATTAGTCCATTTCATTTATTTAAGTTCATTCACATCATATCAAATTTCACACATCCTGATTTGAGTGTTACATAAGCATTTTGGGACCTAAATCTCCCTCTTTCTAGGTGAAAAATCTTAGGAAGAGAGCAAGCATCTTAGGTTCCCAAAATCTATTGTCACATTTTGGTGAACATAACTTTTATAATACTTTCTTATCTGATTTGGATTCCTTTATCATTGATCTAGTCTTACATTCATTTGCATTTGGATTTACATTAGTTTGTATGCTAGGTTTTCAAACTTGCATTCATAAAAAGTGCATTTAGGTTGCATTTGTTGCATCTAAATACATTTAGATTTACTGAAATTCTACATTTTTCATTTAGGTTTGTGTATTGGCTATAATAATCCCTAAAAAATCCATTTGAAAATTTTGAAAATTTTGAAAAAGGTCCATAATAGGACTCATTCACCACCTTGGGCGAATCAGTCCCTTTTGACCCCTGAAACAACATTGTCCTAAACTTAGAAATTTGTTTTTAGGCTTATGTTTGGTGCCTTAACTTGTATATATTAGTTAGTAGGATTTTTGTAGCATGCATTTTGTTAAATTTTTCTTTGATTATCTCATTTCATGCATTTTTTCATTTACATTCTTCATATCATTTTTTGATTGGTGCATAGTGTAATCAAAACATTACCTTGTTTCATATCTAAAAATTGCATTTCCTTTTAAGTCATTGCATTTCTCTTTATTTAATTTCTCACATTAGTATGTGTTCTCTTAAATTATTCCATGTTTCTAGCATAGCAAGTGGCTTATATGATTCTCTTTTTCATGAACATAATCTAGGGTAACAAATTAAAACATTTGATAAGTATTTTGCATACCCTCCTAGTACTTATCAGATTTTCAAGAACATAATAACATGTAGAGCATGCAAGTGTCAATAATCATGAAACTTCTACTTTTTCTTCTCCCAATCCCTCTCCTATTAGTGATGAAGGTATTTTTGTGAAAGGAGCCACAAGCATTGTGAGTCTTAATTGTCCCTCTCCTCTTCAACCTTTGGAAGACAATGAAAACATAGCCACATTCTTGAATACCACCTCACCTCATCTCTATTCATCTCCCAACACTACCCCTACTTGTGACAATAATTTCATGAATTATTTTTACCAACACATTTGTGAGGACAATATATTGGTATCAAGAAACCCAATGCTTGAGAGTTATAACATTATTTCTCTCCTTCCTAATATTTCTAACAATTAGAAGGCTCTATTTGAACAAGAAGATCCAATCATTGACACACATGCCAATCCTATTTTTCCTCCCCTTCATGACTCCCCTATTTCTCATGAAGCTTTGACATGTGATACAACTCTTGATTGTCACCTTTCTCAAAGATCTCCTACTAGGGTAGATACTTTGAACCAAGACATTGAGATTATGGACAAAAATCAACTTTTCACCTCTCCTAATATCTCTCCTATTAGTGAAGAATATATTATGGTGTTACACAATCCAATTCATGAAAATCATGAGAACCTTATATACCAACACAATTCCACCATTAATAATTCCCTTAGTAGTGATGAAGTTATTTTCAATGAACCAAACCTTAATTGTTACGAACATATGGTTTATTGTTCTCCTAACAACTCTCCTTCTAAGGAGAACATTGTGACCCAAGACAAAGATAATCCCCCCTTCATAGACAATGAAAAATATCACTTGCTAAGGGATTCTAATAATATTCAATCTAAACTTGTCCTTTACCCACCTTCATATCCTCTTCATCCTTCCAATAAACCTAAACTTATCCTTTACCCACCTTCACATCCCCTTCATCCCTCTAATGTATCACAAAAATCTAGTATTGATACTATTACTCATACATATAACACTTTCAATTATCCACAACCACCGCAACCAACCCCAACCTCTTTACCTTTACCCAACTCGCCTAGTTCTCCTCATTACCTCCCACCCACAAAGGAGTATGATATTATTGAACAATTCAAGAATACTCTAGCAAAAATTTCCCTTTAGGATTTACTTCAAACCTCACCAACTTACAACACTATTCTTCAAACATCCTTACAAAAAATTGCAGATCCTCATGGATCAACTCCGAATTATGTCACAACTTTAGTTAAAAAATTGAATCGCACTAATCTTGACAATACTTTTCACCAACATGAGCTCCCTTCTTTGGAGTTGTGAAAACAACATGATGCCTTTATGATCATTGATCAATACAAACAAACTAGCATAAAGAGAACTCTTATTGACAATGGTTTTTCTCTTAATGTATGTGGTGTGAGTCTCCTTGATTGATTAGACATTGATAGGTCACAAATAATACCTAATTCCACCTCTATTCGAGAAATAATATAACAAAGCAACCGCTCGGTATAATCACTTTACCTATTATGGTTGGGGTGGTTACTTTGTAAACTCCTATTCATGTCATGCTTTATGATATTTCATACAATCTTTTTCTAGGAAAACCATGGATTCATGAGATGAATGCAGTTCCTTCCACCCTTCACCATATAATGAAATATGTCTATAACAATAACATTTACAAGTTGAAGATGATCCTGAACCTGAAAGTTGCTTGAACATTGAAAAAGGGGTTACAAGTCCTCTCACAACACTAATTCCAACATCCAACATAGATCCTCTTGAAATTGAACACAATAATGAGGAGTTTCCATCTAAATTATTTGGTGACAATTGGGGATCCTTAGACTTCACACCCTCCTTTATGGGCGAATACATACTTACACAAAAGACAAATGAGAAACAACAACATCCAACCATCATGTCAACACAAAATTTAGATAACCTCTCACAACCATCTGCCTCAACCACTTTAGATAATACCACAAAATCTACAACAACCCTTGACAAACACAACAATGAACAACCTCCTGATTCCAAAATGCTAAAAAATCTTTATGGAAAAGGATATGACTTCATGAAAAAATTAGGGTATAATGGAAAAGGTTGTGGTGCTCGAGAACAAGGTATTTACAACCCTATCAAACTTAACACACAACACACAACACATGGTCTTGGTTATTGTTGTTTAATTGAGATCAATAAGCCTTCACTCAACATCAATACTATCACACAAGATCCTTCAAACACTCTTTCTCATTCACATCAATAACCTTAGTTGGTCCTCCTTTCCATGTAATAGTTCTAGGATAATTCCATTCTCACTATTGCATGTCCTACATCCATTGCAAGGGGCAGCATACCATCATCCACTTTAGGATCATCTTTGTCTTGCATTACGTGAGGAGCAAAGAGTTAGACAACCTTATTCCTCATATGTCACTTGGCATTATCTCTTTTGACTACTCATTAACTTTTCATGAACATAAGAGCAAGCCTGAGACATGGACAACATGTCTTAAGATTGAATCACATGTGACATTCAACCTTTCTTTGATTTTCATTTTTCCTTGAAATGACGTAGCCTACCTTCAAAACATATGACTTGGCATAGAGCTTTCTAGGTTGGCTCTCATGTCTTTTTTTCTTTTTACATTTTCTTCTCTTCTCTACTTTCAAGTAATTTCTCATAGAACGATGTGTAGCAATTCATTTAAACTAGGGGGCATACATTATGATTATTTCATTGTGCATTCATGCTTCTTAGTGTATCCTTGTCATTTTCATGATGCGTTTGTCACTTTTTGGATGACATTGGGTGTGATTTCCTTCATAAGTGTGATCTATCTCAGCATATTACATTACTCTTTGTTTTTTTATGCAATGCATTGCATCCCCTAAGTTGTGAATATACTATTCTTTGATTGGTCCTCTCTTGGAGATATTAGACACAATGTTCCCTAAGTGATTGATGTCGCATAAACTGAACAAGAATCCTTTGAACAATCTTTTATATTTTTGCATCCTCATTCATCCACCTTGCATAACACAACTTACATGCTTGTGGAGCCATCTTATTTGTTTGGCCACCTTGTGTAACACAACTTGCATGCCTATGGTGCCATCCTATTTTGATTATCTCATGAAACTTAAACTAACATTTACATTTCTTTGGCTTTTTGGTGCCTTGTTAAAGTTATCAAGTAGTATAACTTTGGCATGGTTGAGCGGGAAGCCCAACTAGCAGCATGACTTTTCCCCATAGCCACCTTTATGTTTGTGAGTGTATACCAACTAGTGTATGTATCTTTCTTTTTGGAATTTCTCACCTCATGGACAACTATTTTTGTGGCCCTAGAGTGAGTATACAATTTTTCCTTTCTCACTCCATGGATGACCTGAAATTCTATGGGCCCAAAGTGATTACATCTTTTAAATCTCATTTCTCTTTGTTTTTATCTTTCATTTGCATGATCTTGTATCTTGGGGGATTGGAATACATGTGGATCTCTCTTGAATGTCTACTTTAGTGTGAGGATGAAATTTCATCCTCTCACTAAAGTGGGGGCTAAATATGTCGTAGAAAAATGGACCCCTTGCTTGACATGGGATTAATTCATGATTAATTGGACTTAATGAGGTCTTAATATAGTGTTGTGAGGTATTTTATGCATCCACACTAGGTCTTGGACCCTTGCAAATCAAATAACATGCATTTTATGATGTCTTGTTAAGGAATTTTATGCTTTTATAGACTTAATTAATCTATTTCTTCCTAATTAAACATTATAAAATGTGTTCAATAACATTATTACATCAATCTATAAAGTTCTAAATGTAAACTTAATGACAAAGTAGTGTTGTAGTGTGATTTACACATTCACATTGGTTCTTGTGAATTTCTAGGCTATGTGGACCTAATTTTAATGTTGTAAAGTGTATTTAATCTCACTTTCACATTGATTTATGTGCCCCAATCCATATTCAACATTTACATCATCATTAATAGTCCTCTATCAATCCACATTGTGCATCATGAGGCATTAATTGATCAAACACCTGACAAGATGGAAATTTAAACCTTATTTCATGATTCCTTGGCTTCTTAGGTGTCATAATGGCCCCTATGGGACCCATTCGCCATGCATGTTGAATCACTCCCCTCTAAATGGGACCCATTTTCCATGTGTGGTGAATGAGTTCTATCTGGCCCCCATTTTGACCCTTGAGTGAGAAAAAGTGAAAGTGAAAGTTTATTTCACTCCATGTCAACCTGTGATGTAGTATAATTAGGTACTAAGGCACACTTATCTATAAATAATTATTTTTACCCTCATTTTACATCTAAAAATTCATTACTACATCTCTCATCTTTAATTCATCATCTATCTTCCATTTTAAGTCAAGCAACTTAGGGTTTCTCCATTAGAAGTCTTTAATTTAGCTTTCTAAAGAATTCAAGGGTTGAATCTTCATGTATTTCTAAAAACACCCAAGATCATTCATCATTGCAAGGCAATATATTCCATTTTTACATGTCTCATTTCATTATCTCATCAATTTGGTTTAATTACCTAAATGGAGTTTGACCAAGGAAAACCCCCATACCTTAGCAATCAACAATTTATCTTTCTTGTTTTGTTTGTATATAGATTTAGGTCCTTTGGAAGCTTTACAATCATTGAAGATTGTATTTAAAATTCATTCAATTCTTCTCCTCTTCATTCAAGTCAAGATATAAGGAAAAGTCATTTTTAGACCCGATTCTAGCAAAATCTGAAGCAAACACCTGTAGAAGACAAAAAGGAAAATTTGAAGCTATAGAATCATCCCCTAACTTTTTAGATCCTTGAAGGAAGATGTAACACCCATCGTGCAAACCCCAGAGAATCAACATTGCACAACAATTTTTTTTAAAATAATACATAAAGTAAACATGCATTTGTACATTAATTACATTTACATATTAATTACATAACACATTACATTACACTATTACACTTAGTTCTCTGGGGCACGCGAGATTACATCGCAAACATCTAAATGAAAGTAAAGATAATAATAACACATATCCATTATATTATAATACCCATGAATAAATGTACATCCATGAACCAAGAGCAAGAATATTAATACACCATATAATACAATCATATGAATCTCTTAACAAAGTTATAAATGATCCTAACTATTACATCATCATTATAATATTACATTACAAGCTTTTGATATAAGAATTACAATGAATTTCCCAACCATGTGGGATGATACAAATTACACCAACATCTAAATAACATAGGAACACTGGTACAACTTCAACTACAGAAGAGTTGCAAACAAAGGATGCTAATGGGGAACCCAACGGGTGCAGAGCACGTTCCAACCAACCATGTGAATTATGAATAACTCACCCCCCATGCTTAGAGGTGACAAGGAAATTAACTCGACCATGATTTTCAAACCGACTCCAAGAACAACATAGTACAAATACAAATACAACTCAAGGTTACAATGACATAAACCACAACATTCATGAGTCAAGAAATAAGATAAAGGTAAGAACTCACCACAATTAATCAAAGCAATAAAAATTAAACAAGTCCAAAGAACATTCATAAATCATTCTCAAAAGACTCTGAAACACATTAAGCATGCAACTTCCAAAATACATTTCCAAATAAATCTGAAACAATAAAAAAGAACATGATTCCATATGAATCTAAAACAACAATTCAGAACACAATTGCAGAGGCAACAAGAAACAAGGCAAATGGGTGTCAAGTGGAGAGTGTCATCGCATAGCTCTCATGGGATCCCCTAGCCCTTCCTCCAACTGAGGCGCCAACACCCATCTATGGATCCCCTAGCCCTTCCTCCTACTTGAGGCGCCGACACCATAAGGTAGCTCATGCGGAGTCGATAACCCCTCATGAAGACAAGATTATGACTTTTTCAACGATGACCTACTCAGTCTATCATTAGTCTATGATATCCCTAATGCATAGACGAGGAATCCAATATTTATTATCTTGTGTGTTTTACTACCCATCCCCCTAAATTCTATTTTTAGGTTATCACTTGTTTAACTACTCTTACGAGTGTTCACTTGAGCACTTCCTCTTACCCGAGGCACCGCCCCCCACTAAGAGCCACTCTCCCTATGACCCCTATCATAAATAAAAACTAGGCAAGGGTTGAACTAACACATATAAAACATAAAACCAAAACTAGACACACGAGGCATTAACCCTCTCGCAATTACTCATAACCAAAAGTCTTACAAAACCATTCAACCCTTCCAAACATAAAACCAATAACTCCAAAAGCATAACCAAGATGAGAATAACATTCTAAAATAACAAGCCTCTGGAACAAGGTTCCACAAACAACGGTTCCCACATCGACAACACTAAACAAAAACAAACCATAACATAAGAGAAAACTCACATTACATTTGCAAGATTGCACCATTAACTTTCATTCCCAAACAACTAACTAAATTAGTACACCAAATAACTGATCATTAACAGATTCCAAGCCTTAATTATAACCAAATACATTTGTCTCGATATAGTCCTCAACAACGAATTAAGGCTTATTTCCTATTTTAAATATTTGTTCAACCGAATCAAATAATAAAATAATGCCCTCAAAAATATTCTTACCTATATATAAACATTATTTAATATTTTGAAAGAAATACCGAAAATAATAAAATTAATATTAAATAAAATAATTATAATTACTATTTTTTTTAATAAAATAAATTATAATTATAATATTTAATAAATTAAAATAAATATACATACCAAAATATATATATATATATATATATTTATATATATATATATATATATATATATATATATATATATTTATATATATATATATATATATTCTATATATTTATATAAAAATAAAAATCAAATAAAGCTAACTTTCGAACAAGGTGAAGGTCACGTTTTGCACGCATTTCACGCATAACAGTTATACCGACCGCTGCACACAATACCATTATGATTGATGTATGTGAAAATAATGCTGAGGGCTTAGGGCACGCCGCCCATCACTGCCCCTCCCAACTACTCCCAAAAAACTCCTTTATTTATATATATATTTTTAAAAAAAATCTTTTAAACAAAATTTCGTTTCACATAACTTTTATAAATATTTTTTATTTAAACGAAATTAAATAAATACTAATGCAACACGACCGACCTTGTACTGGTTCGGCTCGAACCCCAAAATAATAAATAAATTTAAATCCCTTTCTTTTTTGACAGTAATAAACAAATTAATAAATCAATATATATACATAGATTTATATTCCGTACTATATATATATAAATATATATTTATATATATATATATATATTTATATATAGATATATATTTATATATAGATATATATATTCTTCACTAAACTAATTCCAGTAAGAGGACAGGTTCACATTCAGATGTAATCATAGTATGATTTAAATATATATATATATATATTTATATATATAAGAGTATGAAGTCAAACTTTATTTGTTTCAAAGAATCAACTATAGACAAATTGGGGATCTCCATAATATGAAATTTGTTATCAAATATTTCTCTAAAGAGTTTTCCCATAGATATTCTATTTATCTAATTTTCAGAAAAATATTCTTTTACAAGCAAGATTGATTCTAACACACATTTCTATTCTTTTTCTTACAAATTTAAAAACAAACAAAGAGGGAGAGGGTGGAACCTGGAGTCCTACGCTCTCGAGAATCTGATGAAGCTCGTTTGATAACGATGGCCTCCATGAAGAGCTCCTCGTTCTTGCTTCGAATCTCCTCTCCAGAATACCGTGCTCAAATCTCGAACCCAAATCCTTAATCTCAAGACTCTTTTCAAATTATTTCAAAACAAAAGAATCAAAATATCATTTTCAAAAACTTTAGAAAATTCAAAGATGCATAACCCTTATTTTTTTCAATTTTTGTCTCCATAAAAACTCTGTGTGTCCAAAAACTTACAAAAATTTCAATTAAATAAAAGATATTGCCAATTTCTTCCAAAAGCTCTCAAAAATCCACAATAAAAGAAATTATATCTTTAAAAGCAAGCTTTTAGTTAGATCCGAAGTTCCTCATTCATTCCTCACAACTTTTCTATTCTTTTATTTATTTATTTTTCTATTCTTCAATACTTTTTGTTTTAATTCTGTTTTTACAACTTTACTTGCAAAGCACATAATTTAATTTATTTTAATAATTTATTTTAATAATTATCCTCAACTAGATAATTAATTAAAATAATTAGGACACAATTTAATATTTTAATTATCATTTAATAAAAACACATAATCTTTTTAAAATTAAATAAAACATTTAACATTTAAATACAAGTAATTCTAACATTAAAATAAATCATAACTTGGTAAAATACCCACATTAATAAAAATACGACATAACACAACCACAACCACAATAATGACAACTACAAAAACATACAATAACAATCAAACAAGACGGTCTGACATCATGGGACGGGATGACTTCATCGTCACCTCTGTTTCAACATTTAACCATTGGGCTATTGGTGCTCGCCTTGTCCTGCCGAAGCAGGTGGAATCGAGACTTGTACCTACAATACCTGCATACAAACGAAGTCATGTACATGTGCATACATATATATAAAATCAAAGTATCGCATTGTGAGAAGAAATCGCAGCGTAACAGAGCACTCGCAAGCGAGTGATGCTACACTGTCCTTCATCACATCTATCCTAACAATTATAATATAACTAATAAAATAACATTTCTAAACTAACAATTCATCTCATAACATAATTTATATAATCACTGCATCATAATATAATTCTGAAAATCAACTAATATCACCAACCATAATGTCATATGAAATAATCATGTCCACTAATGGAATAACAACATCATCAAATGTCTAACTAACCAAAACACACAATAATAGTACCATCATAGTATCAAGGTATCAAACAAAGCATAGAAAATAATAAATCCAAATAGTAAGAGGAGGGGTATTACATCCTCCCCCCATAAAATCGGCTTACTCCAAGAAGCCGATAAACAAAAGAAAATAAGATTCCCTAATACAGGAGGCATCCTCACACACCAAGTCGGTGAACTATTCACTATCACTAACACATAGGAGTAACAAATAGTATTAAAAAGTATTAGTAACATGGGGGTATTACACATGAGATATCTTGAACTTTAGAAGAAAAATTGATAGTAGCAGTGTTTCACATCAATGGAGTTAGAATATCATTGCGCACACATATAATACAAGGAACAATAGGCAACTACAAACCATTCCTACTTCATTACCATTACCTACAACTATCTTTCCTAGTTCTCCTCATTTTTCTTTTGATAGTGGAAAGGACTATGATCTTGAACTGAACAACTTAAGAATGCTCCTACTAAGATATCCTTATGAGATCTTATTCAAGCCTCACCTAGTTATCATAGTATGCTTCAAAATGCATTACAATAAGCTATGGTTTCACCTAGTGCAAACCTAAATGATATAACAACCATAATTTAGGGAAATCATGTGGAAATTATTTTCAACCAAAGTGAGTTACCTCTTTTGGAAGTGTAAAAACATAATGAAGCTTTCATGATAGTAGATATACATAATTAGTTAGGGATAAAGGTAACCCTCATTGAAAATGGCTTGGCCCTTAACATGTGTAGCATAAACCTTTTGGACAATATTGGAGTAGACATAAGCCAAACTTAACCATACTCTCTATCTATCTATGGATTTGATAATGTACGGTGAGAACTGCTTAGTGTGATAACATTTCCTATTAGAGTTGGAAAGGTCACATTGTAAACTCCTATTCATGTCATGCCTAATAACCATTCATATAATATTCTCTTGGGTATAACTTGGATTCATGTAATGAATGGGGTTCCTCCTACTCTTCATTGTAAAATGAAGTTTGTGTACAACAACAAGGTTTATACAATCAAGGTTGATCTTGAAATAGAAATTTTTCACATTGAGAAAGACAAGGAAAATACTTTGAAAATATTGACACTAACTAAACAAGTTGAACTTGTGCAAGAGAAAGAAAAATAAAAGGATACTGATAAAGTTACGAAGTTAATGGATGATGAATGGGGTTCCTTATATTTTACACCTATATTCATGGGTGAATAAAAGATCACAATAAAATAGTCTGAAAAGGGAAAAGAAAGAGCAATAATTTCAACACAAATTTGAAAGAATTCACTTCAACCACTTTAGGAGAAGAAGAAAATTACACAAAAAACTTTGATGAACTTGATTACAAACAACCACTAAATCCATTTGAAAGAAATGGATAAAATTATGGAAGAGGTTATGAAGGTTTGAAACAA
>VDFB02193867.1:673421420-673434577 GCA_007258455.2 Sequoia sempervirens | reverse complement strand
CAATAGATAGAGGGGGGAAGAGGCAGGAGTGACATAGGTAGTGGGAGATATAGAGATATAGAGAGCGACAGGGACTAGAGATATATCAATCACCCTCCCTATATCTCTATCTATTCATCCTTATCTCTTTATCTCTCTACCCCTCTCTATCTCTTTGAATCCCTTTCTATTTGTATGTTTGTCATTATCTCCCCATCTCTCTATATTTTCTTCCCTATATTTATCTTTGTCTCCTTAAGTGTGCAATGGGTACATTGAAGAGGTCTTAAAGGAGAATTATCATATCTTTAATCAAATGGCATACTACCTTGAGTATAACTCCCCAAGGACACATGCCATCCTTGGATTGTTGACATGAAACAACCAATCAAAATTTAGTTTCTCTCTCTCATATTAATATATATTACTATTATATTAAATATATAGTTATATTAATTATATTTTTGTATTATATAAAATATACTTATTATTAATTATTATATTATAATAATTTTTATATGTATTTAATAATTTTGTTAAAAGAATATATATATAATTATAATAGAAGTTGAATAATCTTATTAGCTGATATGTAAAATATAGCTAATATATACTTAACTATAGTAGCCAGTAGAATATTAAAACTTAGCTAAATGGTGCCAAAATTTTGAACTTAATTAACATACTGTAAAAGCTAACAAAACCAAGTTGTAGCTCATCAAATTGGAGAAGTGAAAGGTCAATTCCAGTGCTGAGGAAGAGTTTGGAGTAGTGAAAACAAGGTCAATGCCAACACCTACCTAAGAGTTTGAGTAGTGAAACAAGGTCACTAATCGCATCTAAGAGTTTGAGTTAAAAACAAAGGTCAAATACCAAAGCGTCGGTTTTAAGAGTCCGGAGGAGTGAAAACAAAGTCATTATCAACAATCGGTGGAAGAGTTTGGAGGAGGAAAAAAGGTCAATAATTAGTGTCGAGAAGATTTTGAGTTAAACAAGGTCAATACCAGCCATGGCTTAAGAGTTTGAGGAGTGAAAACAAGCTCATCAGTATATCAAGGAAGAGTTTGAGTGAAAACAAGGTCAATACCCCGAGGACGAGGTTGAGGGCACTCGGGAAAATTGACTAACAGGCAATGAGTACTGTAAGTTTGGAAGCCCAATTCTCTTTAACCTTCAATTTTCATGCCTAGTTTCCAAAGATCTTCTCATACATTGGCACCCCCATTCTTGTAAAATGGTATAAGATAAGACAGAAAAAATAAAATAGCTTATACAGAACATATCCACCTACAATCCCATTTAATCATTTTAATTAATTCCTTGAATTAAACCTAAAACAAGAATCATATGCACCACAACAGTGAGATGAACGAAACAACCCTTGATCATTTTATTCAAAATTCAGATATGCTTGTACAATGGAGAGACATGAGTTCAAATTAATTATATCAATTCAAATGCCAATACTGTCATAAACATCAAATCCCCATGAATTCAAAACCTACTATAGAATGACTCAAAACCTAAATTGCATTTTCCCTAAAACCATCAAACTTTACAATTTGCTCTGCAACTTCATCTAGACTCGACCAAAAATATCTAACTTGCTAACCCATACTTATAGCCTTGAAATCCTTCTTATAGAAAAAGGAGGAGCAAACAAACATCGGGCCAGAAAGCACATATGTCACCAGCCAATTGGACCGCCTTGTGATATTCCAAAAATTTATTACAACAATAATCTCCCCAGAGAATCTTCTTGTTCATCATGCCCATTAAGAATGGTTGATGTAGCAACAAAAATCTTCAAGAATTTCGCACCTAGACTGGAATATGTTGTAACTACAACAACTGATTTATAAACTGTTAGCAACCTACTCCTTTTCACTCTTCCTCAGTTAAATATACATTTACCCATTTCCGGTACTCTTCATCAGTTGGCCAATCAAAATTGATCACCTCATTCACCTTGACACTATAAGGTTTGTACTTAACTGCCACCTAATTTTCTTCTCTTTCAAAAGACTCCAAGAATGAGTTGGTGCTAATGATTTTGTCCATACAGCTCACCAACAAATCATAAATGAGTTACCTTGTTTTTCGGGTTTTGTAGTCCAAACATGATATAAAGGGCTCTTACACTTTTTTGATTGTAGCTTGTGTAAGAGGCCCCATGGATATGTATGTAATTGTAGGATGCATGAATAGGGCGTAGGATGAGAAATAAAGAAGGTATAGCTGTTGTCCTCAATATTTTGTGAAGAAAAGCATGTGAAATGAGAGGTTCAAGCCTAGGTTTCAACAAAACATGTATGGGAGATCTGATTTTATGAATTTTTATCCATGTGTAGACCTAATGGGTTGTTTTTGAACACTGATATAAATGATATACATACACACACACATATGTATGTATGTATGTATGTATGTATGTATGTATATATATTTTTAAATGTAAATGTAAATGCAATTATTGGATGCTCTCCTAGAACAATAAATGCAACATATCATTAAAGAAACCTATATCTATGTATATAAATGTGTATTTCTAAATGCAAGTGTAAATGTAAAGAGAATATGGTTTTGTAGTGTTATAGATACAACATATCCATAAATTAATGTAATTGAAATTCTAAAGTCTTCAACACATATAATATGAAATCGATCAAACTATTAAACTGCATGAGAAATAAAAGAAAACAATAAATGCATATGTATGTGTATTTGTAAATGTAAGGTGTAAAATAAATAAGAATAATGAAAATTATAAAAGAATACAAGGAAAGGTCTCCTCCCTTCTTGGTAGTGATAAAATCCTCCACACACAACCCTTCAAAATTATGAATAGAGGAATATAATCTTTGAAGAACTCAAAGTTGATTCTCTCCTACCTGATGCAATTAGTCATTTTATCCTTACAAACATTTATAGTGATTACTAGAGGCACATAGACCAATTCTTCATAATAGAAGAATTTGATCATACTTTTCCAATGATGGCATTATGAGAAAACCTTAGGTTAAATGAATAATTCCTAGCTAAGTTCTTTAAATCATGTCCAACCGTATAAGAGAAGACCGCTGCTATGTGTACCTGGATACCATGGAGAAAGGCTAGTCTTTGGGCTCTTTCATCAATCATCCTACCTTAAAACATACCAAAAGTCTCCTAGCAATTAGACATAGGAAGATTTAATATGACTTAAAAAAATTTATTGCCAAAGCGTAAACTTATGATGACTTAACCAGGCCTAGTACACACTCCCTCCCCATTAACCACTTAGACATATAGAAATTAAATGTAAATTTTCTACTATTTTCAGTCATGTAGGTGTCCCATAAACCACTTGGTGGTGTTTACCTTCAAGTTTATTTACTTGAATGAAGAGCAAAAGTCCTTTGATTACAATTAGAAAATACATTTGAGGCCTTGGTTGTGTAACTGGTGGACCATAGTCACATTTAACACTTGTTACAAAGTTTGGGAGTTAAAACATTAAGTAGATTTGATTTGTGATGGACACATTTGGATGGTAGTAACAATAGCTTGCAATCTATCAAGACTTGATTACCTTATAACTTGTGAAATTCTAGTGATGAAATGATAGAATAATCATAATGTCACCTTGGGATAACATCACCATGAAAGAACTTCATCCAACATCCTTATGAGTGCAAGTACCACCAAATAGGTATTTGTCAGATCTATCTTCCCCGAGCATGGGAAATTTAGGAAGAGAAGAGGAAAGCGAGACATGTTGTATGTCTAAAAAAGGGAGATCAACTAGAGGTCAAAATATTAGAATAAAATTCCGTAAACGCATGGAATTTTTTATTGCTAAAGGGGAGTCATGTTCTTATGATGATGAGAGCATAGGCGATGTCGAGGTGCCCTTGAGGTACAAACATCTATGGAAACAATGGGTACCCAAGGAAATTCCTCCAATAAACACTAATTTTTGTGTCAACGAGAGGATATATCCCATAGCACCATCATCATTACATGGTTTGGGCCTATTTTGCATGGACGTCATAAAGGTCTATTATGACAAAGTTACTGAATTGATGGTTTATGTTGGACCTTGTTACATTTACAAATATTGGATGCAATTGGTTCGATATACATGAAGTATGCATAGGTATGCATTGTCAGCAAATTATATACAACTAAAAGATAAGGATCAAAATAAAGGAGTGGCTATGTACATTGACAGAAGGCCAAAAGCATCAAGGAATATTGTAGGGTTTATAAACAGTACATGACCTGGGTCAACAAATAAGCAACCCAATTGCATATTTGAGGCGCGCGAGGGAAACCATGTATTTGTATGTGCAATAAAATCAATAACTGCAGGGGAAGAGTTGCTAATCAATTACAATTTGAATCACATAGTTACAAACATAGTTACTATGGGGGTGGCACGTACTATGTACCATTTTACTGAACCTCATATTAATGACTCCAATATACCATTTTATTCTTTTATTTTTCTTCGTAAGTCTATTGGTTTCATTTCAGTAATGTTTTTTATATTTAATTTTTGTCACAGGGGGACATTGATCGTACGGAGAAGGCTCTAGTCTAGAGCATAGATCGCTATGTATCTTTAGGCGCTTCTACCCAGGTTTACCTCATTGTAATTGTACAAATTAGATACGAGCAAAATGTTTTATTATTATGTTTTTTTCATAAGTTTTTTGGGTTAGTTTCGATAATATTTTTAATATTCTTGTTGCAGTCGACTGATCGGGGAAAGGCACCAGTAGTAGAGGAGAGCATCCATAGTGAGGTGCAGTCAATATTTTGTGATGATGTCATCACTTATTCAACAAACCCTCTCGATATGATAAAGAAGATCCAAAAAAAATGCAATGAAGAAATGGTTAAGTTGATGTTCATAGTGCCTCAAACAGATGAGATAAGAGAGAGGGTTAAAATATTGACTAAGAGATTACAAAACTTGCAAGTTGTCTTGAGGTCTTTAATTATAACATAAGTTCATTCATGGTTTTATTTTTTGTACTCTTTTATGTCACGAACTAAAATATGTGTTATTTTTACAGGGTTATTTGCCTCCTCATGATGCTCCTGGCCATGATCAGGGTACTGCAAATGCTACCCGAGGAGTAAGGGTTGGTACAATTGTCCATCCTGATCTTCCTACGCATACATCACATCATCTGACCCCATCATCTGTGCCTATATTTTGATTTGAAATTTTGGCAACACATACCATGCAGGCATTCGTTAGTGCACCCTCTGGCAGTGAACACATACCAGAACATGCGTCAGAACATGTACCTAGGGATGTAGAGGCAACTAGTACTAGTGATGTTTTAGCAACATTTCTTGGATTTGCTCGTATTACTAGTATGAGAACATTTCTGGTCACACTTGTGGTGACCGAGGATTTCATTCCCATAAAGATAGAGGTTCCAGGTACTTTAAGAAAATTTAATTATTATTATATATAATCCAATTGAAATTTACTTATTGATTGCTCTTTTTAGACTATTGATCCCATGATCATTTTGTAGGAAATGATGTTTTTTATAAACATCTAAGTGATATTACATTTGAGTTCTTTGGACCCACCATACGTACATGGTGGAATGCCCAAAATCAAGATTTAAAAGATGGGCTCATTAACCATTTAGTTGTGTTGTTCGGTGATAAAACATTCAACCAAACCAAGGTCCTTAAGAAGGATGGTACCTATCTAAAGTATGCGAGGGACCAATATAGGTCACATTTAGAGAAGAACAAAAAGTACGAGCATCCCTCGATGATTCCAAAGAGGGAGTGGAAGGACCTAGTGTTGGATGGAAAGGAGAAGGCTGAAAAGAAAAAAGGAAAGACACCACCAGGCCAAGAAAGGTATGTGATACTATCAACTATGTAATTATATATTGATTACTCCTTCTTTTTACATAATCTAACTTATTTTAAAATTTTCATAGGCTACCCAACACATCGAAGGCAACAAAGGCAAGACTAGAAAAACATAGGAAGCACAAACTTGGCTCTGGTGGTTATATGAAATTAGCCACACGAATTGTAAGTATCAATAAATGAAATATTGCATCCAAATTATAATAAATTGAAAACAATTTTGGTTTTATCAGACCATAGAAGAAAAATTCATGATCTTATGCAAAAATGTAGGGCTCTAAATTCAACAGAGTTCCCATAGAAGAGGACCTGAAGATTTCCTTCCAACAAGGCTATGGAGTAGTGGTTGAACACCTCAGAGTCTTGACTAGGAAAACACAATCTTCCATTGCATCTGACACGCAGTTTATTTAAAATTGAATACTTGTGCAATCTATTCAATATTAATTTCCACCATAAAGTAATTACATGTCTATTTTTTTTAAACATTCAAGCAATAATGCTGCACATGACATTGGAATGTAGCCTGGTGATGGTGGAGCACAACATGCAGATGAAGGTCATGGTGTACATCCCGGTACTTTAGAGCATGTAGAGCGTGATCAACATGTTGAGCATGATCAAGCTAGAGAAGATTAGGAATATGATGTGGCCCCATTAGGTAAAGAGGACCACTCTAAAGTTCTTTTAAACATATTTAATTGCAATTGGTGTATTAATTAATGTAACCTTCTATGTTTCAACTTTAGAGCATGTAGAGCGTGATCAACATGTTGAGCATGATCAGGCTAGAGAAGATCAGGAACATGATGTGGCCCTATTAAGTAAAGAGGACCACCCTCATGTTCTCTTAAACATATTTAATTTCAATTGGTGTATTAATTAATGTAACCTTTCATGTTTCAACTACAGATCAAGATTTAGAGGGTGTTCAGCATGTTGAGCATGAGTCTATAACAAAATTTTAGGAACATGATGTGGACCCATCAGGTAAAGAGAACCACTCTAATATTCTTTTAATTAATGAAATACTTGTAACAATAATAATAAAACATATCAGTTTAACATTTCTTTCTTATTGCAGCAAATCCCCCCTTGTAGTAGCGTCCACGTCAAGAGCAGACGACTAGGCGTACATTAAGATCATGAGTAGAGGGCAAAACAACTAAAGGGGGGACATATATTGGTTTAGAAAATGATACTCCACTTCAGCTTTATGTAGCTTTAAAAAAGAAACAAAAAAAAGTGATTGTAATCATATCATGACAAACCATATTTTTGATAATATGTAAAACCGAAAGAATGAATATTATATGTTAATGAATGAATGCGAATATGTTAATTAATGAATGTTATATGTTAATGAATGAATTTTATATGCTATTAATGGATGAATGAATGTTATATGTTATTAATGGATGAATGAATGATTAATGTTATATGATTGGGTATGGGGAATTGAGAGTGATGTGAGGGGGGGGGGAAATGAGCTTCCACCATCACGTGGTTGGCCCTATTAAGTAGAGAATATTAAACTATTCTTGAAACAAAGAGAAGATCAATAAGGTAATGCACTTTTCAATATAAGAAATGCAAAGATGAAAGAAAGTGCTAACTTTTCACTATGGTGGCAGAAAAATGATTCTTTAGCCCTTGGTTGTTCTCAAGTGTAATGATTTTTCTATGCATCTATGCATCTTGCAGTCTGTATGTATGATCAGTCATCAGTCTCCACAATGGTACATTTCAATGAATTTTTTATTTTTTTAAAATTGCATTGTTTCGTCGCAATTTCGATGAAAACCACTGACAAATCACCAAAAAGGTCCGACGAAGTTTCTATTGCTGCGACGAAGGCTTCGTCGTAACTTTGTACCCATTTCATTGCAATTTCGATGAACTTTAGGTTTTGTCTCGATGTTGCTCCTTGCCCATTTCATCAAAATGGCGATGAAATTTTGGTGTTGTTTCGACGCTAATCCTTTCCCATTTCGTCGAAATGGCGATGAACTTTTGGTGTTGTTTTGATGCTAATCCTTTCCCATTTCATCGAAATGGTGATGAACTTCTAGTGTAATTCGTCGCTGGATACACGAAGTTTTCGTCGAGATTTTGACTTACATCTGAGCCATTTTATGATGCCGACGATCGACGAATCGGCACCGTTATTTTGACGCTTAGTCTGTTGTTGGCCTTTCGACGAAAAAACAACGACAAAAATAATTTCATCATTTTGTTGCTATTCCAACGAAGATTTGTCGAACGACCGACGAATGTCCATTAGAAAATGGTGTCAAATTCAGTAGTGTCTTTTTCTATCTCCATATTGGAGACTTTTTGAATTTCATGCACAATAGAGATACCTTCTCCTTCTTGCAATCCTGAGGGTCCTTGTACTTCTTCCTAATTAGATATGTTTTTCTCATTTGTATTTTTCAAATTAGGCACTTTTGGATCAACATCAACTTCACTTCATAATTCATTAATGATTTTCTATGTGGGATCTTCTATCACATTATGGATATTTCTTCTAAAATTTTCAACCATGCTCATCATCAGATCTATTCTTCTCCTAGTGTGGAGATCCTTGTCTTGTCTTTGGATAATCTTTTGTTTTTCATCCTAGGAGACTTAGATCCTAGATTTTTCAATTGCTTGTTTCATTTCTTCATCAGCCTTGATATTTTCTTCTCTTCTCTATCTTAAAGCCTCAACAAGGCTATCCAAATCTTTGTCAACAATGTCATTGAATGGAATGCTCTACATGAGCATATATTGAATGAAAACCTTTTCAATTATCTTCTTATCTTTTGAAGGGACATCTGGATTTATATCCATTGTGCTATCCAATAGGCTATACTTAACAATTCCATTTAAGATGGCCCCAAAATCAAGGGTTCCATGTGTAACTGGAGGGGTTTTCTCAACTTCCTCTTTTTTAATCTCCTTTCTTTTCTTCTTCTGCAGAGGGCATCTTTTTCTTCTCCTTGTCTTGTTATTTTCACTCTTCTTAAAAACAAAATATTTTACTTCTTCTTCATCATTATCCACATTCATAGGATTAATATTTTCCCTTGTTTCTTTCTTCTTTGTTCTTGGCTTCTTCCTTTCCGTAGTCTTGGTTTTTGTCATTAATTTAGTAGTAGCTCTTCTTCTACTGGAGGGTGTTTAAGCAGGTCTAAAAGATATAGAAGAGACAAAGGTAGATCTACTTGTCCTCCTAGGAGCTCGTGTAGTATTAGTGGCGTGTGATCCTTCCATGGGACCCTTAGGAGTGCCAAGCACCTTTTTCAACTCAGACATCATCTTCCCCACATTCTTCTCCACTTTTTCTTCTACCTTCTTGATTTTCATGTTGGTTATTTCATCATATGTCCCAAATATTTCAACAGTAGGATCCCTAGGTTTTTTGAGCAAAATTTCAGCATATGCAATCTAATCAAATCCGAAGACCCTATAGGGCAACCTTGTTATCCATGAAGTTCTAGGTTCAATTTCCTTCATATGAATTGTCTTTATCTACCATAAAATTGATTTCATTCTTATATCTTTCCACAACCTATGAGGGTATCCTATCCCTCTTCTACATTTCACTTTGAAATGTTTTAAATAAGCCTTGTTTAAATAAGCCTTGAAACATTATATCACATTATTTAGTATCCAGAAAGCTACGCATGTGATTCATAATCTCATGTACAACATGAATATCCCTACTCTAGACCACATTCTTCACATGAGAAATTTATTTTATGAAATAAAGCATAAGAAAAATAATCAAAATTCCATATCAAAAGTTATAGCCTGAATCCTTGGTTCTCTACAAATTCTCCAATAATTGTTGCCATAAAAGCTCACAAAGGTCACAATATTTTCCTTCACCATCTGATGAGAAATGTAGATGATGGTGATGGTAGTAGACCCTTCTCTGTTTATATAGTAAACCTTATATGTAGTACCCATCATGGCATACTAGACCCCTAGGTCAAAGATGTCATCCATAGTAAGAGTTCTTTTGTTGAATTTAGCTTCAATAAGCTTCACAACTTCTTCATTCTTTATAGCCTTTAGTGATGGAACAAGTCTAATGGAGCACAATCTAGTCACAACCATGATAGCTTCATTTTTTATTAGGTGGAGTTGATTAAGCCAAAATATATCTTCATGAATCCGAATCAAGGCAATTTTGGCCCATTCATCTTCAAATAAAAAATTGGGGAAACCCTTCTACACATCTAAACCTCTTGCTTCCACATTTGTATATTCTGGCTTGAGCTTACAATAATCACCAAAGAGATGATTGCATCTAAACTCTTCCATCTTCAAATGATTGTACTCATTTGGCTGTTACTGGATATAGATGCAGATATCCTCAAAGTGAAGCACATTGATAAGAATGTAAGAGAATGCTCCATCATTATGAGTTATAGTTGATATGTCTGGATTCTTCTTGAATTTTGGCCTTGGATTCTTAACAACATTAATGAAATTTGGTGTAGCCATGATAGCACTTTCTAAATACTAGGATTTTACAAGAAAATTGGATAGACAGGTATGTGTAAGATCATGGGGGGCCAAAAAGTGGCAATGAGAAAAAAAACATTTTTTTACTTCACCAAAATCACGAAAAAAAAGTTGACTTTTTGTATGGGCGGATAAAATTTGAATTTTGTTTGGTAATGCAAATCCAAGATGGATATCTATTAATAACAAATATTCATTTCCAAAAATTAATTTTCGTCACTTTTATGTATTCAAAATGGATATCCATTTTCAACAAGTATTTTAGTTAATTTTAGATTAAATCAAAATACAACAAAATGGAAATATGTTTTAAAAAGAAAAATGGATATCCATTAAGCACACTTCAATAAAATGGGCATAACTTTTGCATTACTTATCAAATTTTGGTTTTTTATAGGTGTTGGAAAGGTGCTTCAAAGATCTACACAATGGATATGATGATTGTGATAGATTGATCATAAAAATAATTATAATCATTTTAAGTTCCTTAATTTTTAAAGTTTTAAATGTTCATAATTCTTGCATACAAAGTCTTTTTTCATGGTTTTTTTGCAATAATCATCCTAAATGACTTGAAACATTAAAGAAGTAATAAATAATGAAACATTTATATTTTTGTACTAAGGAGAATAAAAAATTTGCAGAAGTCATCATAGAAGTCCTCGTTGTTGTCTTTGATCCTATGCACACATTTTCCCAAGTTGAACTATGAGAACATATCTCTCTCTCCCTCTCTTCCTCTATCTATTTATCTATCTATCCCTCTCTCCCCCTCTTTTATTCATCATCTCTACCTATCTTTCCAATTTTCCCTTACTCTACATTTGTCTATATCTCTCCTCTCTATATATATGTCCCTCTTTACCTAGCTCTCTCCCTTTCTCTTCCCCTCTATCTTTCCTAGGTTATATATCTCTATATATCTCTCTTTCTATCTCTATCTCTCCATGCCTCCATCTATCCATATCACTCCCTCTTTCTATATCTCTCTACTTATCTCTCTCTCTCTCTCTCCCTATCTCTCTATACCTCTCTCTATTACTTGTCTTTGTCACCTCTTTTCTCTCTCTCTTTCCCCCAATATCTATATCTCCCTATATATCTCTATATATTTATAAATATGTCATTGTCTCTACCTCTCTCTCTTATTCATTCTCTCTATCTCTCTATCTCTCCCTCTATTATTATCTCTCCCTCTTTCCCTCTCCCTCTATATCTACCTCTCTCTCTATCTATCTCTCCCCTACTTCTTCTCTCTCTACCTCTCTACCTCTCTCTCCTTTTCTCTACCTATATCTCTCTATCTACCCCCTGTCTATCTATCCCCCACTTTCCCTCCCTCCTTTATCTCCCCATCTCTAGCTCTCCATCTTTCTCTCTACCTCTTTATCTCTCCCTCTCTATCTCAATTTCTCTCTCTTTCACTTTATCTTACCATCTATATCTCTCTGTCTCTTCATCTCTATTTATAAATCCCTATCTCTCTATATTTATATCTCTCCCTTTACCTATATATATATATATATATGTATATAAAATATCCCTCTCCCTATGTATTCCTCTCTACCTTTCTATAGAGATTAGAGAGGGGAGATTAAAGAGGTAGAGACGAGAGAGAAGAGAGAGATATCAAAAGGAAGAGACACAAGGACAAAGGGATGGATGGAGTGAAAAGTATGTAGAGAGAAACAAAGAGGGGATATAGAGAGAAGTAAAGAGGGAGGGTGGAAGGGATAGGTAGAGATAAAGAGATAGGGTGGGAATGATATAGGGAAAGGTAGGTAGAAAGAGAGGAGGATGGAAATGGGGGGATGGGGGATAAAGAGAAGTAGAGATAAAGAGATAGAGAGATAGAGAGATAATTTTGGAGGGACAAAGGGAGAGGTAGGTAGAGAGAGGGATGGTGAGGGGATATATAGGGAAGTATAGAGGGAAGGGAAGAGAGAGGTAAGGTGGGAGGGGTAGAGTGAGATGTATGGAGAGAGGGTGATGGGAGATATGGAGAAGTAGAGAAGGAAGGAGAGAGAGAGAGAGAGAGAGAGAGAGAGAGAGAGAGAGAGAGAGAGAGAGAGAGAGAGAGAGAGAGAGAGAGAGAGAGAGAGAGAGAAAGAGAGAGAAGTAGGTAGAGAGAGAGGGTGAGTGAGAAGGTGAGAGAGAGGTAGATAGGAGAGAGGATGAAGAGAGATAAAGAGAGATATAGAGAGACATATAAAAGGGGAGAGAGGGGGAATGAGAGAGGGATGGAGTGAGAGGTAGGTAGAAAGTGTTGGTGTAATTAATATTTAATTACACTTTTGCATAAGTTTACTTAGGTATTATTTATTTCCTAGGTTAATTAATTCTCATCCTTATCTTGTTGAGCTATCTTGTTGCTCAAGATAAGATTAGGGTTATGCATCTTTTCTTTTATAAATAAAATCATTATCTTTTAATTATAAATTCTCGAATAATAATTTTTTGCACATCTTCTTGCAAATCTCTACTTTTTCTGATTTTCTCTTTTGTGGAAGGATATTCTGGTTTGCAAATCTAATCTTAGTTTCTAACATGGTATTAGAGCCTTGATTTGCAACCCCTTCTCAGATTTTTGAGAAAATCATTGTAGGGTTTGTTCGGAATTCCTCGAGGGTATCATGCCTTGAGTTCATCTATGAGGCATTTTGGATAAGATTGGGCTTCACCATTGGATTCAGAGCACTGGAAAAAGTCAGGATTGGCTTTTATTCTGCATATTTTGGCCATCGTTTGCCAGATCTATGAGGGTT
>VDFB02193867.1:673321261-673421320 GCA_007258455.2 Sequoia sempervirens | reverse complement strand
TTCTACTTATATCAGCCCAAAAACTATATTAACTCCCCCTTATTGTATGATTTCTACAAACAATACTCCCTCTAAGATGGAGATGCCCCAAAAAATAGATGTTATGTACAAAAATAAAAAAATAAAAAAGATACTACAATCCTCTATAGAACTTATACAAAGACAAAATTGTCTTATCTACTCTTCTACTCTTCTTCATATGTTCTTGCAAAATCTCCTTCCTCAAAACAACATGCAAAATATCACCAAGTTGTAACTTATGAAGATGATAAATGCTTGATAAGTTAACTTGACCCTTATGAGTTGGAATCTATAGATGTTGGGGTGTTACCACATGTTGAAACTGCATCTGCATCCCTAGTAGGTCCTTGAAAGAATTAAAAAAATCTTGACCTATGTCCACATACATCTTCTGCTCTCATTGTTTTCTCTATTGCATCCTCTTTCTTTTTCCCATCATTCCTTGAATTTTTTGGAGGAATATTATTTTCTTTTCCAGAATTAATGTTCCCCAAAGTACAGATACTCACTTTACCTTGATCTCTTGCGCCTTATGCACCAGTATTCACTAGAGGAGTAGTCTCCTTATTTTGCATACCATTTTTCCATTTTCATGTTCTTCTCTTCTTTTTCTATCTCCATATTGGAGACTTTTTGAATTTCATGCACAATAGAGATACCTTCTCCTTCTTGCAATCCTGAGGGTCCTTGTACTTCTTCCTAATTAGATATGTTTTTCTCATTTGTATTTTTCAAATTAGGCACTTTTGGATCAACATCAACTTCACTTCATAATTCATTAATGATTTTCTATGTGGGATCTTCTATCACATTATGGATATTTCTTCTAAAATTTTCAACCATGCTCATCATCAGATCTATTCTTCTCCTAGTGTGGAGATCCTTGTCTTGTCTTTGGATAATCTTTTGTTTTTCATCCTAGGAGACTTAGATCCTAGATTTTTCAATTGCTTGTTTCATTTCTTCATCAGCCTTGATATTTTCTTCTCTTCTCTATCTTAAAGCCTCAACAAGGCTATCCAAATCTTTGTCAACAATGTCATTGAATGGAATGCTCTACATGAGCATATATTGAATGAAAACCTTTTCAATTATCTTCTTATCTTTTGAAGGGACATCTGGATTTATATCCATTGTGCTATCCAATAGGCTATACTTAACAATTCCATTTAAGATGGCCCCAAAATCAAGGGTTCCATGTGTAACTGGAGGGGTTTTCTCAACTTCCTCTTTTTTAATCTCCTTTCTTTTCTTCTTCTGCAGAGGGCATCTTTTTCTTCTCCTTGTCTTGTTATTTTCACTCTTCTTAAAAACAAAATATTTTACTTCTTCTTCATCATTATCCACATTCATAGGATTAATATTTTCCCTTGTTTCTTTCTTCTTTGTTCTTGGCTTCTTCCTTTCCGTAGTCTTGGTTTTTGTCATTAATTTAGTAGTAGCTCTTCTTCTACTGGAGGGTGTTTAAGCAGGTCTAAAAGATATAGAAGAGACAAAGGTAGATCTACTTGTCCTCCTAGGAGCTCGTGTAGTATTAGTGGCGTGTGATCCTTCCATGGGACCCTTAGGAGTGCCAAGCACCTTTTTCAACTCAGACATCATCTTCCCCACATTCTTCTCCACTTTTTCTTCTACCTTCTTGATTTTCATGTTGGTTATTTCATCATATGTCCCAAATATTTCAACAGTAGGATCCCTAGGTTTTTTGAGCAAAATTTCAGCATATGCAATCTAATCAAATCCGAAGACCCTATAGGGCAACCTTGTTATCCATGAAGTTCTAGGTTCAATTTCCTTCATATGAATTGTCTTTATCTACCATAAAATTGATTTCATTCTTATATCTTTCCACAACCTATGAGGGTATCCTATCCCTCTTCTACATTTCACTTTGAAATGTTTTAAATAAGCCTTGTTTAAATAAGCCTTGAAACATTATATCACATTATTTAGTATCCAGAAAGCTACGCATGTGATTCATAATCTCATGTACAACATGAATATCCCTACTCTAGACCACATTCTTCACATGAGAAATTTATTTTATGAAATAAAGCATAAGAAAAATAATCAAAATTCCATATCAAAAGTTATAGCCTGAATCCTTGGTTCTCTACAAATTCTCCAATAATTGTTGCCATAAAAGCTCACAAAGGTCACAATATTTTCCTTCACCATCTGATGAGAAATGTAGATGATGGTGATGGTAGTAGACCCTTCTCTGTTTATATAGTAAACCTTATATGTAGTACCCATCATGGCATACTAGACCCCTAGGTCAAAGATGTCATCCATAGTAAGAGTTCTTTTGTTGAATTTAGCTTCAATAAGCTTCACAACTTCTTCATTCTTTATAGCCTTTAGTGATGGAACAAGTCTAATGGAGCACAATCTAGTCACAACCATGATAGCTTCATTTTTTATTAGGTGGAGTTGATTAAGCCAAAATATATCTTCATGAATCCGAATCAAGGCAATTTTGGCCCATTCATCTTCAAATAAAAAATTGGGGAAACCCTTCTACACATCTAAACCTCTTGCTTCCACATTTGTATATTCTGGCTTGAGCTTACAATAATCACCAAAGAGATGATTGCATCTAAACTCTTCCATCTTCAAATGATTGTACTCATTTGGCTGTTACTGGATATAGATGCAGATATCCTCAAAGTGAAGCACATTGATAAGAATGTAAGAGAATGCTCCATCATTATGAGTTATAGTTGATATGTCTGGATTCTTCTTGAATTTTGGCCTTGGATTCTTAACAACATTAATGAAATTTGGTGTAGCCATGATAGCACTTTCTAAATACTAGGATTTTACAAGAAAATTGGATAGACAGGTATGTGTAAGATCATGGGGGGCCAAAAAGTGGCAATGAGAAAAAAAACATTTTTTTACTTCACCAAAATCACGAAAAAAAAGTTGACTTTTTGTATGGGCGGATAAAATTTGAATTTTGTTTGGTAATGCAAATCCAAGATGGATATCTATTAATAACAAATATTCATTTCCAAAAATTAATTTTCGTCACTTTTATGTATTCAAAATGGATATCCATTTTCAACAAGTATTTTAGTTAATTTTAGATTAAATCAAAATACAACAAAATGGAAATATGTTTTAAAAAGAAAAATGGATATCCATTAAGCACACTTCAATAAAATGGGCATAACTTTTGCATTACTTATCAAATTTTGGTTTTTTATAGGTGTTGGAAAGGTGCTTCAAAGATCTACACAATGGATATGATGATTGTGATAGATTGATCATAAAAATAATTATAATCATTTTAAGTTCCTTAATTTTTAAAGTTTTAAATGTTCATAATTCTTGCATACAAAGTCTTTTTTCATGGTTTTTTTGCAATAATCATCCTAAATGACTTGAAACATTAAAGAAGTAATAAATAATGAAACATTTATATTTTTGTACTAAGGAGAATAAAAAATTTGCAGAAGTCATCATAGAAGTCCTCGTTGTTGTCTTTGATCCTATGCACACATTTTCCCAAGTTGAACTATGAGAACATATCTCTCTCTCCCTCTCTTCCTCTATCTATTTATCTATCTATCCCTCTCTCCCCCTCTTTTATTCATCATCTCTACCTATCTTTCCAATTTTCCCTTACTCTACATTTGTCTATATCTCTCCTCTCTATATATATGTCCCTCTTTACCTAGCTCTCTCCCTTTCTCTTCCCCTCTATCTTTCCTAGGTTATATATCTCTATATATCTCTCTTTCTATCTCTATCTCTCCATGCCTCCATCTATCCATATCACTCCCTCTTTCTATATCTCTCTACTTATCTCTCTCTCTCTCTCTCCCTATCTCTCTATACCTCTCTCTATTACTTGTCTTTGTCACCTCTTTTCTCTCTCTCTTTCCCCCAATATCTATATCTCCCTATATATCTCTATATATTTATAAATATGTCATTGTCTCTACCTCTCTCTCTTATTCATTCTCTCTATCTCTCTATCTCTCCCTCTATTATTATCTCTCCCTCTTTCCCTCTCCCTCTATATCTACCTCTCTCTCTATCTATCTCTCCCCTACTTCTTCTCTCTCTACCTCTCTACCTCTCTCTCCTTTTCTCTACCTATATCTCTCTATCTACCCCCTGTCTATCTATCCCCCACTTTCCCTCCCTCCTTTATCTCCCCATCTCTAGCTCTCCATCTTTCTCTCTACCTCTTTATCTCTCCCTCTCTATCTCAATTTCTCTCTCTTTCACTTTATCTTACCATCTATATCTCTCTGTCTCTTCATCTCTATTTATAAATCCCTATCTCTCTATATTTATATCTCTCCCTTTACCTATATATATATATATATATGTATATAAAATATCCCTCTCCCTATGTATTCCTCTCTACCTTTCTATAGAGATTAGAGAGGGGAGATTAAAGAGGTAGAGACGAGAGAGAAGAGAGAGATATCAAAAGGAAGAGACACAAGGACAAAGGGATGGATGGAGTGAAAAGTATGTAGAGAGAAACAAAGAGGGGATATAGAGAGAAGTAAAGAGGGAGGGTGGAAGGGATAGGTAGAGATAAAGAGATAGGGTGGGAATGATATAGGGAAAGGTAGGTAGAAAGAGAGGAGGATGGAAATGGGGGGATGGGGGATAAAGAGAAGTAGAGATAAAGAGATAGAGAGATAGAGAGATAATTTTGGAGGGACAAAGGGAGAGGTAGGTAGAGAGAGGGATGGTGAGGGGATATATAGGGAAGTATAGAGGGAAGGGAAGAGAGAGGTAAGGTGGGAGGGGTAGAGTGAGATGTATGGAGAGAGGGTGATGGGAGATATGGAGAAGTAGAGAAGGAAGGAGAGAGAGAGAGTGGGGGTGGTGAGAGGTGAGAGGTAGATGGGAGAGAGGGATGAAGAGATAAAGAGAGATATAGAGAGACATATAAAAGGGGAGAGAGGGGGAATGAGAGAGGGATGGAGTGAGAGGTAGGTAGAAAGTGTTGGTGTAATTAATATTTAATTACACTTTTGCATAAGTTTACTTAGGTATTATTTATTTCCTAGGTTAATTAATTCTCATCCTTATCTTGTTGAGCTATCTTGTTGCTCAAGATAAGATTAGGGTTATGCATCTTTTCTTTTATAAATAAAATCATTATCTTTTAATTATAAATTCTCGAATAATAATTTTTTGCACATCTTCTTGCAAATCTCTACTTTTTCTGATTTTCTCTTTTGTGGAAGGATATTCTGGTTTGCAAATCTAATCTTAGTTTCTAACATGGTATTAGAGCCTTGATTTGCAACCCCTTCTCAGATTTTTGAGAAAATCATTGTAGGGTTTGTTCGGAATTCCTCGAGGGTATCATGCCTTGAGTTCATCTATGAGGCATTTTGGATAAGATTGGGCTTCACCATTGGATTCAGAGCACTGGAAAAAGTCAGGATTGGCTTTTATTCTGCATATTTTGGCCATCGTTTGCCAGATCTATGAGGGTTTCAAGTTGGGATTTTTTTTGGAAGCTCTGGGGGTAGCCAAATTTTCAGAGCAATTTGAGCAGAAACAGAGGTCACCATTGCATTCACAGCGGCCAAAAACCCTAAGATCGCCCTTTGTTTCGTCGATTTCTAAGTAGTTGGTCTAGAAGGGAAAAAAAATTCTTGGGGGACCGTACGACCTCTCCAACATGCCTTTCGATGCATGAAAATTTAAAAAAATTAAAAACGTGCATTTTCAGTTTTTGTGCCGGTGCCTCTAGTTCACAGGGATTCCACCACCCGGTGGCCATTGGGCGGCCACCCATTCGCCGCCACCACCAGTGTTTCCCACCGATCCACTACCTCCCTCCAGCTCCCACCAATGGTCCTATGGTGGACCAGACCTGAGCTCATCCCCTGGCCATCGCAAAATTTCTAGGGGATATTATGATGGCACAACATATTCCGATTGTCAGAAAGAGAATATTTCGACAACAGAATATTCCAGTACGGAGGATATTCCAGCGACCTACAGTTTTCCGACCATCAAAAAAAATTTCCAGAGGGGGGGGCCATTTTTTTGCCCCGACGGCCGCCAGGCCATCAATTTTAACCTCATGAAACGGCGCTCCAAGACCCCTCCTAGCCCTATTTTTTCCTAAAGGAGCAATTTTTTTCTTTTGGTCATAACTTGGGCATACAGTATCGAAATCGAGCAAACGAGATATCGTTGAAAATCTAGTTCTGAGAACTTTCTAATGGTGTAGGTTATTTTTCAGTATTTTTATGTTTGACTACATTTATTTCTGTTTGAAGTTAGATGTTCATTTTGGGCTTTTGAGCTCATAACGTTTTGCCACGATCTCTGATTTTCATCTTCTTTGCGGTGTTGGAAAGGTATTGACGAGATCTATCTTGTTGTCATGCACTTTTTTCTGTATCTATCCAAAGTTTATCATTATTCTAGATTTGTCCCAATGGGTGTTTTGGAGATTACTTGGATGTTTTGGCAGTTGGAAAGGTGAAACTTGAATATGTGTACTTCATTTCAGTACCACATCATGTTATTTTCTGTTTATGCATGTTTAGCATTCTCTCCTTTTAGAATCGTTGGGTTATTGTAATAAATGAACTGAGATAAAGTTCCATCAGGGGGGTTTCTTGCATAATAATTCTGATTAGAGTGTGGTTCTCACTTTGATCTCCATATCCATCTTGATTTGTTGGGAAATCGTATGGGTTATCTAGTTTCCTAGTTTCTTTTGGCCAAATTTTTTCTATAGCTTGACTCATATCGGATTCATCGGTTCACACTTCAGTTGAGAAATTATGTTTCTTGATCCACATTGGTTCAAATCCTTCTTAGTTTGAGGGCCATGTTTTTGTGGTTAATGTTCTAGAGTATTTTTGGTACTCCTTCCCATGGAAGAGTTTCAGTCATAGTTTGGCATCGACATCGACATACACGGTTTCCAAATTTTGTCATCATTTCATCTACTGTTGCTTCATAGATTCCAAGGTTGTTCTAGTTTGTGAGTTTTCTAGTGTTCCGTGGCATCGGGTTTGCTGTCACATTATTATGATTCTGGTTTTGGTTTCAGTTGTAGAAAAAAGTATCTTTCCTTGCTTGTTAGATTGCGGTTCCAGTGTTACTCCACAGTGTTCTTCCAGTGCTTCTTTACAACAGTCATCTCATTGTAGAGGGTTTTGTCCCACTGGGTTTTCCTTCTCTACCTCATCATTGCATTTGTAAATGAGTACCTAGTTAGGCCTTGTTGTCGGGACCCATATCTTGCATAATAATTTGCTTCTCCCTAAATTGCACTTATGGGGGGGTGTTGGTGTAATTAATATTTAATTACACTTTTGCATAAGTTTACTTAGGTATTATTTATTTCCTAGGTTAATTAATTCTCATCCTTATCTTGTTGATCTATCTTGTTGCTCAAGATAAGATTAGGGTTATTCATCTTTTCTTTTATAAATCAAATCATTATCTTGTAATTATCAATTCTCGAATAATAATTTTTTTGCGCATCTTCTTCCAAATCTCTGCTTTTTCTGATTTTCTCTTCTGTGGAAGGATATTCTGGTTTGTAAATATGATCTTGGTTTCTAACAGAAAGAAATAGAGAGGGGGAAAAAAAAAAGTAGAGAGGGATGGAGGAAGGGAAAGGTAGAGATAGAGAGGTAGGGTGGGAGGGATATAGGGAGAGGTAGGTAGAAAAAGATGAATATGCAAATGGGAGATAAAGAGAAGTAGAGACATAGAGAGAGAGGTAATGTGGTAACCCTCCATCTCTCTACCTATCTCTCCCCCTATCCCTCCAACCATACATCTCTCTCTTTGTATCTACATCTCTTTATCTCCCATCTATATCTTCCTCTTAATCTACCTACCTCTCCCTATATCACTCTAACCCTACCTATCTATCTCTACCTATCCCTTCCTCCCTCCCTATCTACTTCTCTCTACCTACCTCACACTCAATCCCTCTCCTCCTCTATCCATTTAGATATCTCTCTATATCTCTTTTCACCCTTTATCTCCTCTCTACTTCTCTCTCACCTTCCATCTCCACTTTTTTCTATCTCCACTCACCCTCTCTCTACCTACTTATCCCTCTATCCTTCCTACCCTAATCTCTCATTACCTACCTCTCCCTCCCTCTCTCCCTCCTTCCCCCTCTATCTCTCTTTGTCACTCTATCTCCCTCTCCCTTTCCCTCTTTCAATAACTCTCTCTCCTCTTCCCTCTCTACTCTCTATCTCCCCTCACCCTCTCCCTCTCTACCTACCTCTCACTCTATCCCTCCCACCTTACCTCACTCTCCCCTTCCCTCTGTACTTCTCTATATATCCCCTCACTCTCCATCTCTCTACCAACCTCCTCTCCCTCTATCCCTCCCACCTTACCTCTCTCTCTGTCTCTATCTCTACTTCTCTTTATCTACCATCTCCATCTTCCTCTCTATCTACCTACCTCTCCCTATATCCATCCTACCATAACTCTCTATCTCTACATCTCCCTTCCCCCTCCCTCTCTACTTCTCTTTCTCTCTCTTTACCTACCCATCACTCCATCCCTCCCCCATTCCCCCTCTCTATCCCTTTATACATCTCTATTTTATCTTCTCTCTCTCTCTCCTCTCTTCCTCTCTTACCTTCCCTCACTACTTCCCTCTATCTTTCTCTCGAATTCCCTCTCTACTCTTTGTAGGAGTGATAGGGAGAGAGGGAGAGAGAAGGAGAGAGGTAAAAAAAGAGGGATATATATCTAGAGATAGATATGACTTGGGAAAGATAGAGGGGAAGAGAAAGGGAGAGAGGTAGGTAGAGAGATAGGTAGAGAGAGGAGGAGAGGGAGAGGGAGAGGGAGAAGGAGAGGAGGAAGAGGAAGAGGAAGAGGAAGAGGGAGAGGGAGAGGGAGAGAGAGTGTGGGGAGGGAAAATAGATAAATATATAAAGAGGGAGAGGTGGGGAGGGAGAGATAAAAAATAAATCCAAAAGGTACACTTATATATTGAAAAAATGGAAATATTAATGATATATCAAATGTGAAAATGAAACCCTAATGTGGTTTCCAAGGATGGGTAGGGTAAGTAAAATAGATTTCTTAATAAAGATAATAGAGAAATATGTAACAATATAAATTGATGAAGAATTAAAATAGATTTCTTAATAAAGATAATAGAGAAATATGTAACAATATAAATTGATGAAGAATTGGGCATGCAAAAAAAATAGTATAAAATTGAGATATAAATATCATAAAAGTATAGATCTAAGAAACCCTAATATGAATAAGAAACAATAGAAGACTAGGTTGTATAAGATTTATTGAGTTTACTAAAATACAACAAGACATAAAGAGGGACAAAGAGAGAGGAAATTTAGGGGGAGGTAGAGGTAGAGGGATAGGTCTATAGCTTGGGAGAGAGAGAGAGAGAGAGAGAGAGAGAGAGAGAGAGAGAGAGAGAGAGAGAGAGAGATGGAGGGATAGAGAGGTAGGTATAGAGAGAGTGAGAGATGAGAGAGATAGATATATAGAGATAGCTAGAGGGATGTTGAGAGAGGGAAGGATGGAGGGAAAAAGAGGTAGAGAGATAGGTCTAGAGAGAAATAGAGAGATATAAAGAGGTACAAAGAGAGAGGGAAGGAAGGAGGTAGAGAGGTAAGAGATAAGTCTAGAGATCAAGGTGTGAGAGAGAGTGAGAAAGATAGGTCTAAAGAGGGACAAAGAGAGAAGGAAGGAGGGAGGGATGGAGAGGTAGATAGATAAGTCTATAGCTCAATAGATTAAGCTCAAGAGAGGTCTAAAAAGGTAAAAATAGAGGGAGGGAGGGAGGGAGGGAGAGACAAGTGGAGAGATAGGTCTAGAGTTTAAGGGGAGACATAGTGAAATATAGAGAGGTAAAGAAAGGAATAGAGAGATATGATGATTTATGAATATTTTTTCATCTCCTTACTAAAAAAAATATAAATATTTCATTAATTATTAATTCTTCTAATGTTTCAAGTATTTTGAGATGATTGTTACAAAAAAATCATGAAAAAGGGCTTCATATGCAAAAGTAGTGAGCATTTGATGTTTCAAAAATGAAATATGAAGTTAAAATGTTTATAATTTAATTTTTGTGTATAATATATAAACACTACCTATTACATTGTGTAGATCTCTAAATCACCTTTCTAACCCCTATAAAAAATCAAAATTTCATCAAGAAACGCAAAAGTTATGCCCATTTTACTAAAGAGGATTTTTTTGGTTTTTCAAAATGGATATCCGTTTTGCAATAACAGATATCCATTTTGCAATAACGAATATCTGTATTTCAATAATGGATATCTATTTTCAAAATGGATATCAATTTTGAAGAAAATAAATGTGTACCCATTTCTAAAAAATGAATATCCATTTTGTTTCAAAATGGATATCTGTTTTGAACACATAAAAATGAGTACCCATTCAACAAAATGGATATCCATTTTATCTTTCAAAACGAATATCCCTTTTGAAGACATAAAGCGGGTACCCATTTTTAAAAAAATGGATATCCGCTTTGTTTCTCAAAATGGATATCCATTTTTAAGACATAAAAAATGGTGTAGAAGAGGTTAAGTTATCACCAAAAGCATATTAAACATAAGTGAAATAAACTCAAATGCATAACAAAAATTATACCTTTGATGACCCTCTGAGATTGAGCTCAAGATGCACCCAAGTCTTGATGGATTTTGTCACAAGATGGAATGTGGATTTCTCACAAGTTCACCAACATAACAATGGCTATGTTCAAGATGATCAAATGAGAGAAAATGGTTTCAATTTATAGAAATTGGAGGGGAGAAATGGAGGTCTAGGATTGATTGTTTAATGGAGGGTTGAGATTGATTGAGAGAGTGAGGTGTGGATCAAGGTGGTGTGGCTTGTTAGTATTGTGACAAGTGTCACAATGGAGTGTGAGAAAAATGATGAGGTTTGCTCACACTTGGAAAGAAAAGTCATTTAATTTTGGAGGCTAGGTGTAAGATAGTAGAGGTAGGTGAGATTTCTCATATTAATGAGACAAGATTAGGGAGATGTGCATGAATTTAAAATTGGGAAAATCATGATAATGATGATTAGACATGGGGGTTAGGGCCATTAATCAAGGATTAATTAGCTTAATGAGGTAGGTTGAGTTAATAAACCAGGGATTTATTAAATTGGGTGGAGTTAAAAGTTGAAGAATGGGATAATGAAGGTTAGTAAGTTAATTAATTATACATTAATTAACTTAATTGGGATTAGAAGAATAGAGGATTTTGATGGGATTAATTAAATAATTTTATTATTTAATTGATTGGAAGAACTTTAGTTTAGGAGGTGATATAATTAATTAATAATAAAATATTTAATTAATTATAAGAAGAATATGGAATAGTTAATTAAATAATAACTATTTAATTGACTAAAGGTTAAGAATGGGTGAATTAATTAAATAATAATATTTAATTAATTTAGAAGAAATAAAGTCAGATTTAGGGTGACTACATTTTCCCCTCTTTGATGCGACATTTGTAGTGATGCTACATCAAAGAAGTTTAAAATTTTTCCCTAGTGGATTGGAAGGTTAGTTATGAGCTGATGTCCCCTCAAGAAGTAGACTGGAAAATTTTTGAAAAAATATTTTTGGTTTTCATCTCAAAAAATGTGTGTTAGAATGAAGTGGGATAGTGTGGAAGAAGGATTTAGGGAAATTCAAGAGAAGAAATAGAGAAATAGGCTTAGAAATGAAGAGGATAGAGGACCTTTGATGCATCTAATATAGAAGAAATTAGGGTTCATGAGTGATTTTAGGGTTAAAAGCCTATAAATAGGCCTTGAGGGGCCCAAAAACTCATTTTTAACCTTGCGATTGGTGGAGAGGAGCTTAAGTGGCAATGTTGAGGTATGGGTTTGTGAGTATCAGTGACCAAAGAAAATAGGTGACTCGGTATGTACTTTATCACTTAGGTTTTAGGTTAGTTTAGAGGGTTTGAGGTGTGTTAAACTAGGGCTCAAAGTTCGGGAAATGGATGCATAGTTTTATGAAACCGTGCCTAAGTGCACAATCGTGGTGCTTGCTTTTAAAGAAATGGTACATCTGATATTTCAGTGCCTATGCTTGATTTTGGTACCAGTATTGAAAAAAATGGTGCTTGCGATCATTGTGCATGTGTTTGGCACACATGCATTCTAGGAAGGGGTGGGGTGAAATAAATCAACACCTGTGCAAAGTGGTGCATGTGTCACAAATTAATGTGCTTGGGTTGAAAAGTGTTGCACCTACACAATTTGGTGCTTGGGTGAGAAATTGACATGCATATGGTTGAAGAATTGATGCCTACGTTGAAAGAAAAAGTGCAGTTTTATAGAAACTATGAGGGTGGGTGAGTTTGGGTAGAATTATAAAATTGATTTAGATAAGATGACTGATGTTAGTATGTGGGATGATGTAGGAGGACCTGAAGGTCCTTTAGTCTCAGGAGTGGTGGATTGCAATTATGGGGACTCTTTGAGAGAGATTGAAACCTATAGATGATGATTGATTGCATCTGACGGGATTATATTTTGTCTTGTAGATGCCCCGGATTTGAGCACATTGAGCATTGATGATTGTGTTAGTAGAGTGATGGCCTAGTGATACAAGAAACTTTCACTTACCCACTAGAGAGGCCATTGTTATATTAAAGGATGTGTGGCAGGTTCTTTGGCTATCAATTCGTGGGGAGCTAGTGGTGTATAGTCTATGTGTGGCGAGACCTGCATTGTGGAGGGTATTCAAGACTAGGGATTTGTCGATCAAGGGCATGGAGCTAGATTTGGGGGCTAAGATGGGTCAGTGGCCAGAGCTTCCTTTATTTGTATCTACATTGATCATAGGTACCTTGATGTTGGATAGGAGGTCACGTGGGTTTGAATAGGTTGGGCAGGTGTTCTAGAGAGTATGCTTAGTGATGGGACAGTTTATGCATGGGGGCAGTTATGCTGGCATAGTTGTATGGAGAGATGCATTATGTGGTGTATAGGGATGGGAAAAGCTTGGGTGTGGGAGTGTCTTTGTCGCATGTTTGGGCCTTTGAGCATATTGCATTTTTGTGGCTAGTATGTGATAGATGGCAAGGGCTTGATGCGCCATATGTATATATGTATTCAAGATTTTGACATCATATGGGGAGTTGGATCATTGGTGTAGGGTTATAGATGAGATGGAATCTTTCATTTGGTGGTTGTACATTGATTGTGAGGTATGGGAGGATGACCACTTGTATATGCCATACATTCAAAGGGTGCACTACTTGATAGGGAGGACCCTAGAGATCATCGAGAGGTACCTGCCCATGTGAGTACTAAGGTAGTTTGGTTAGAAATAGGGGGTTCCACAGATAGAGGCAATTTTTAGTCGGGTTGCATGCGAGAGGCATCAGTGGGGTGGATTTACAGAGTATAACACTACATATCAGAGTTGGAGACAATCCTATAGTTGCATGGGACCCGTAACCAGGATTCATAGATGTTGGTACCACAACATAGTATGATACCTTGTGGGAGAGACATAGAACCATTTGGATGATGATGCCCCATGATCAGCTAGCAGTAGCATAGGGCAGCGGTGAGGAGAGAAACAATAGTGGGTGGCATGGGAGTGGGGATGATAGTGGTTCTGATGATGACAATGATAACAAGGACAATGATGGTGATGGTGAGGACAATGGTGAGGAGGAGGAGGATAGGGATGAGGATGATGGAGATGGTGCTAACGACAGAGGAGGTGGAGATGATGAATGAGGGGGAGATGACGAAGGGGATGATGGGGGACAAGGTCACTAGGTTTGGCAGAGAGGGGGGGACATGTAGGTGTAGCTGCATGCAATGACCTTGGAGAGAGATCAAATTCGTCAGGAGAGAGATTAGGCTAGGTAGGACCACTTGTAGGTAGTAGGGAAGAGGGACATGTTGCATGCTGATGTGGTCCACTTACAAGGGTAGATGGATGGACAATTGGCAATGATGAGAACCAAGAGAGATGTAGCTAGACCATAGATGGTCTAATTATAGGCACTAGTGGATGGAGGGGTCGGTGCGGGAGGAGACAGGGTGATGGACAGGTAGTAGCACGATGTGAAGAGGTTGAGGAGGGAACAGGATATGGCCCATCAAATTATTGGGGTTGATAGTGGATTGAATTATACATTTTTAGAGGTTGCTAGAGCTACTAGGGAGGTGGAGCGGTGGAGGAGGTTATATGAGGAGGTAGTGCCACATGATCAGAGGTCTCCTAGTGTCACTATCACTAAGAGATCCCACAGGCCAACCCCATCAGGGCCATTAGTGTTTATGGGTCCTCCACAACCACCACAAAGAGATCAAAAGCCACCTCAGAGATCACCTGTGAGGCCTGCATAGTCAGATGCAGGTAGCACAGGGTAGTACAAGACAAGTTGATTATGATTTTTTGGATTTTTCCCCAGGATGGGCTCAAATTTTTGTACATATTGTATCATGACATTATATTTTTATATATGATATGATGGATTTGTCCTATATGATTTGTGCAGATGTTGCTATTTGTATGGTTACTTATTATGATGTTATCATGTTTTATGCAGGACGTTTATTGATTATGCATATGATATAATTTATGTTTATGATTGCTATTGTGATAGTATGTGGATGTGATGTTACAAATGATCATGATCAATGTTAGATGATTTACATGGATTATGATCTTTATTATGATGTGTATTTATTATGACATTTGAAGCATTTATCTAAACTTTGTGATATTAATGTGATGGGTTATATGTGAATGGTTATGATAATTATTATGGCATCTAATGGATGTATGTTATATGATAGATGTATGAAAATGATGACATTTGAAGCATTTAATAGAACTTTGTGATGCAGGTATTGATAGTCAAGGACTTGTGTGTGCATTAATTTAAAAATGTAATTGATACTGATGGATTGATGACAGTGATGACATGCCGCTACCTATCTGAATTTTATTATTTGATATAATCCCAAGTCCATTAATAGATTGCATGTTATTAGGTGTACTAGAGCTTTCTTCTGATGGCAGTATATGATTTAGCTTTCAATCCTATGATGACAATACCATATGTTTTCTTCATTTTTGTCTCTTCATTGTGATGGGTGGATGTTTTTATTTGCAAAGTATGCAATGATAAATGTTATAAAATTCATGGTAATTGCTTATGTGTGAATGGATATGTTCTTTTTATGCGTATGATGGATGGATTCCTTGATAAAAATGTTGATGTGTTGTGATGGTTATTATTATGAATGTGGATCTATAACAAGCTTGTGATGTAAAACGATTTAATGAATGCATATTATTTGACGTATGTTTGTGATGTTGACGAGATGTGTATGAATGTCATGCCATTGATAACATATAATTTTTGACTTGGATGTTAGCTTGTTTACATTTATTTTTGCATGAATTTTATAGTTGATTTGTAACAACTGATTTGCATCATGGTAAAATAATTAAGAGGGATTGAAAGATTTCTTAACCATAGTTGTTAATAGTAATTGGTGCCTTGTGATATTTTTCTTAGTCATTAGTGCATCCATGAATCAAACATCACATCAATGGAATTTTTTCAATTATGTACTCAAAATTCCCTTATTGTATGCATGTGAGTGTAGGTATGAATTTTTTACTTTTTTTTGTGTCATGATATATTATGAACTCTAGTCGAGGTGTGTAGGAATGGACAAGGGGGATTAGGTTAGATGGAAAGGTGGAGAGGGTGGTTAGTTTGTGTTAGGAAAGAAGAAAGGGGTGGGGGGAATTATGATGGGAAAATGTGGTTAGCAATCCTTAAATTTGATATAGAAAAGGACATTATGCCCCAGTGGTATAAATGACCAAAGGTATAATCATGTACCTTGCATAGACTTTGAGACTAACAAAACATTGCAAACAGAAGATTATACCTTATCACTAAATGATTTTCAATGATGTTACTGGATCATAGAGGGGATCGTATAGTGGACTAGAATGTTTTTAACCCCTCTATCTAAGGCATAAAAAATCATTAGTAAATCAAGCTAATCACAAACACACTATACAAAATGACCCATGTATACTTTATACCTTGCCATTGAAACACCAAGATACAAATGATCTAGGTGGCCTTGTCTTAGTGACTTCATAGGTTCATGATCACAACAATAAATCCCAAAAGAAAAAGCCAAATGTCTTCCCAAAGGTAAGATTGGTAGATGTTGTTGGACCAAGGAATGATTCATCCTATTGAGCAAAGATGGAGGGGATTGCGATGGGCGGTAAGTGAAGTGGTGGGGTGTTTTTAGGGATTGTGATGATAGTTTAGCATTAGGTCTCTATATGGGCATGAATGTTGTTTTCCTTTGTGTTGTCTGTCTTTGGATGATGTGGGTGGTACTTTTGGGAGGATGAGTTTTTTATGGAATGGGTGAGGTGGAATGAGAAACTAGGCATGTTGAAAACCACTTCCCACTACACATGACAGGGTGGGGTGATAGAGTGGATTGGGGGGACAATGGAATGGAACTATTTGTGCCCAACTCACACCTTATACAAACACCATTATATAAAGTTCATGGGTATGATGGGTTATGTGTATAGTAGGCCTAGGAGTGAAAATTCCTTTGTTCCAACCATAAAATCATGTCTTGTGCTAATTGTGTGGTGTAAGGGCAATCAATTTTTCAGCTAAAAGTAATCCAACAATAAAATAGTCATGTGAGATGTATACCAGGCATAGGTGATACGTGATGGTGGAAATTATGGAAGCTATCTTATTTATTAGGGGTGGGTGGATTGAGTAACATCATGATGGGAAGGTGGGAGTACATGATATGCATGTGATGGGTGAGGAGCTCTTCAGAATCAAGGGATGTGTTCCAAGCCATAGTTGGTAGGGTGGGTGGATTTATTATGGATGGATTTATTGCGGATGGAAGAAAAAGTGACCTAATAGATGGTGGACATGACCCTATACATGGCGCTTGTTTGTCAGGTTTTCACCATGGTACTTGCCCAAGGCACCACAAAGTGGTTTTCACCATTGGACTAATTATTTCTCTTTACTATTTTTCATTTTCTTTTTCTTTTTTTTTGTATTTTTCTGGTTTTTTGATTTTTTGATTTTTTTTTGTATTTTTTTGATTGTTTTATTTTTTTTAGTTCTTCTTTTGTGAATTTTTTTTATAGATGGATAATATTCATGGGCTCTTCAAGGGGCTCTCCCTCCATTTTAGCTAACTAATATGCCCTCGATCCATATTTTTTCATAATGATGTAAGGGCCTAGCCAATTATGTTCAAACTTGCCCTTCTTTTCTTGTTCCTATAGATTATGTTGATTTTCCTTGAGGACTAGATCTCCAATAGAAAAATCTCTAGGCTTAACCTTCTTGTTATAGTTTTTGCAAAACCTATTTTGATAAGCTCTTAAGTGACTGAGGGAATTTAAATTTTTCTCATCTAGAAGCTTTGATTGTTGAAGATGTGCTATGTGATATTCTTCGTCATCAATGAGATGTTGTAGAGAAATTCTCAATGATGGGAGCTCAACCTCTATTGGAAAGATAGCTTCAACACCATATACCAGGGAATAGGAAGTGGCTCTAATAGGTGTATGAATACTAGTGTGGTATGCCCATAAGGTAGGATTGAGTTGTAGGTGCCAATAACAACCAACTTCATTGATTGTTTTATTTGTGGACTCAACCTTGCCATTTCCTTGTGGATAATATGGAGTGGAAAAATGATGTTGGATGTGAAATTTTTGGAATAGATTATGGACTTCCTAGTTTTTAAAGCCTGGATGTTCATTGTTTGTGGCTATGGAGGTGGGAATGCCAAAGCGGTAAAAGATGTAATGGAGTATAATTTGGAAATTTATTTCCATGTAACGTAGGTCATAGGTATAACTTCAACCCACTTAGTAAAATACTCAATGGCGGTGATTATGAATTTATGCCCATTTGATGACGTAGGTTGTATCTTTCCAATGAGGTATATCCCCCATTGTGAGAAAGGCCACATAGTAACAATAGGCTGTAATTGTGATGGTGTGTGGATCAAGTCATCATGCTATTGACAAGGCTTGCATACTTTGAAGATATTAATTACATATTGTTCCATCATAGGCCAATAATATCTTGTATGCATTAGCTTCTTAGCTAATGCTAGTCCACTAGAATGGACCCCACAAATACCTTGATGTATCTCATTTAGGGAACTTTGAGATTCTACTGAGTCTAAGCATCTCAGGAGGGTGCCATCAAAAGAGAGGTGGTAAAGGGTGTCTCCAAGAATAGTGAAACAAGATGTTTTACAGATAAAGGATTGGCATTGCAAGGATGAAAGGTTGGATGGAATGGTTTTGTTGTGTAAATACTCATATATATCTTGGTACCATGGAGAATTAGAACCAACAATATCACCAATCATTTTTGGATTCAATAATATCATAAGCAAGAATCAAAATCTATTCTATAAGGAACTCATATTACTAATTGTTTTATAGTACATCGACAAGGGAACCAATGGTAGCCATTGCATCTACTACTTTATTGTTTACCCTTGGTATTTGATCAAACTGGATTTGTGTGAAGTATTCCTTGAAGCTGTCCACCATGCATTTGTAAGGTAATAGCTTATCATCCTTTGTATAGTATTCATTATTTACTTGTTTGATGACTAATTGGGAGTCACCATATACTTCTAGTTTTGCAATCTTCCAATGGATAGCAAGCTTAAGTCTTGTTATTAATGCCTCGTACTCTGCTATGTTGTTTGTGCAAGGAAATGCAATTCAGTAGGACTTGGAGATGCAATCTCCTTGAGGTGTGACAAAGAGTATCCCAACCCCTGAGCCATGTTGTGTGAAAGATTCATCAAAATACAAGTTTTTCCATGTTCTTTCTTCTATAGTTAGATATTTTCATTAGGGAATTCTATTAGCAGTGTGTGATTATCTTGTATAGGGGCTTTATAAGCTGATCAACAACCACTTGTCCTTTGATATCCTTTCTTTCTACATACTCAATTCCAAATTCACTGAGAACCATGATCCATTTAGCTATTTGTCCTTGCAGAGTCACCTTTGAAAGTAGGTGTTTTAATGGATCTACTTTCAAGATGAGTTGAGTTTTATGATTAAGCATACAATGTCAGTTTCTTAGCATAGAATACCACAACTAAACATGCTCTTTCTATCGATGTATAGTTCAACTCACTTCCATATAGTGTGTGAGATATGTAGTATATAGCTCTTTCCTTGCCCTTGTCATCATGTTGAGCCAACAATGCACCTAGTGCCACTTGAGTAGCTCATATGTACAAGAGGAGTGGTTTATCTGCTTGTGGAGGCGCTAGGACTAGTTGTGTTACAAGATAATCCTTTAGTTGTTGGAAAGCTTGCTGAAAATTGTTATCCCATTTGAATGTAATGCTTTTATGAAGTAGGTGGGAAAATAGCTGACATTTATCTGCCAATTATGCAATGAATCTTCGAAGTGATTGTAGCTTTCCTTGTAAACTTTTGAGTTGTTTTATGTTCTTTGGTGGAGGAATTTCCCTTATTAATTTTATTTTGGAAGGATCTACTTCAATTCCTTGGTGGGAGACAATAAAGCCCAAGAGTTTTCCAGATGAGACTTTGAACACACTTTTCTTAGGATTAAGTCATAATTTATGTTTTTCCAGTCGATCAAATATCTTTCCAAGAACTTCAATATGTCAATCCTTGGTTTTTGATTTTCCCAAAAGTTCATCCACATCATCTTCCATAATTCCATGTAGCATGTGGTGGAAGATAACGATAATTGTTCTTTGATATGTAGCTCCTGCATTTTTAGCCCAAAGGGCATTACTTGGTAGAAAAATGTTCCCCATAGAGTTATGCAAGCTATCTTATGTTGATTTTCTTCAGTGATTAAAATTTGATTGTAGCCTAAAAATCCATCCATAAGGGATAACATGTCATGTCCTACTATGAGATCTACAATGATATCAATATTTGGTAGTGGAAAGTCATCCTTTGGACATGCTTTATTGAGATATCTAAAATTTGTACATATACGGATGCCCCCAATGGGTTTAGAAACCGGTACAATATTAGATACCCACTCAGGATAATCAATAGGATTAATGAATCCAACCTCAAAGATTTCTATAATTTTGTCTTTACCAAAAGAGCAATTTGTGGATGCATTTTATGTAGTTTCCATTTCATGAGTGTTGCATCTAGATAGACCACCAAATGATATAATACAAGGGATGGCTGGCATGTCCTTATATGTACAAGAAATTTTGATGGATCTTCTTTTGACGAAATCTCCCAATTTTTCATTAAATGCTTCTTCTAGTTCTTTGGTGGTGTAGATAATTTTAGGTTCCTCATTTATTCCCAAGTTGATGTCTGTGATATCTTTGATCACTATAGTAGATGTCTCATCATGCTTGTGAATTGAATCAAATTCCCCATCCTCCAATGCCTCACTTTTTTTTATCAAAGGATACATCTTTTGTTTTTACTTTTTCATGATCCAAAGCACCTCATCGAGATTTTCACTAAGGGATCTTTCTTTTTAATTTTTTCCTTCTTTATTTTTATGATTGAGGCACATGATTTGTTCCCCAAAGTAAGCATCTTTATGCATGATTTGGTTATCTTTCTTATGATCTCCTGATGGGAGGTAGTCATAGACTCCCATGATTTCTATTATTGCTTCATCATTTTTGAAAATGTGTTTAAGACGAGAGGTCCTTATTGGTCCCAATAAATTAGTTTAGGATATACGAGTTGAAGGTCAATGGATGATGAGATGGTGTATATGTGGTCAGTATCAAAAAGTTCAGTGATGGTTTGGAAGGATTCTTCAATGGCTTCCTCCTAAGATCTCTTATCAATAGAATTCTTACTGCCTTAATCATGAGTACATTGGGGTTTTATGGTTACCAATTCAGTGGCCAAGAAGCCAAGTCCTTGATGATCCTTGTATTCCCAAAGTTGAATAGGCTCCATGATTCCTTGTTCTTGTGCCCCCAATCCTTTTACTTTTAGCTCCAATTCTTACATAAGTCATTGCATTTATGATATCTATGAGTCTCGAGGGTGGGGAGCTCATTTTCTTCTCTATATAACCAAGAAGAAGCATCCATGTCTAAGCCCAAATCTTCTTTGTCCAACCATACCCATTTATTGAAGTTTTTGAAGGTTTCTTTTGGTTTCAAATTGAGTGAACGACCATATGATTATGGAGAGGTAGGGAGTTTTCCTATGCAAAAGGAGTTTTGGATCCCATACTCCCCACATCCTTTATCAATTATCTTGACCTTGTCTTTTGATATGGAAGGTGGTGTTCATGATGGTTGCAATGCAGATGGATTAATTTATGTGAATGAGGTGGAGGCTTCATCATTAATGGGACAATGATGGTAGATTTTTTATTTTCCTTCCAATGCTTTTCAATATTGGAAAGGTTGTGGATAGGCATAAATGGTGGTTTCTTTTCTATTATAGGAGAATTTTAGGAATTCGTGCTAGGTGGGATAGATTGCATGGAATGTATCCAAGGTCATCCTAGGAGAATGTTATATGGTAGGTCAAGGTTAAGTATGTGACATGTTTCAATAATGGCTAGACCAACTTGAACATTAAATTTTATTGTACCCTCGAATTCTCTTTCTACATCATCATATGCTTTTAGTGTTATCTTCTTCTGGGGATCAATGACATCATCTAAATAAACCAATTGTTTTATTAATTTCAAGGTATATAAATTTAGGTCGGATCCACCATCTATTAGGACTCTTTTAATGTTATCTTTATGGATGATGGCTTCAATGTGAAGTGGTTTATTGTGAGGAATTTTGGAATGAAGATCATTATTAGTGAATGATAATTGATGTTCAAATGAAAGGTGTCCAATTATATCTTGGAACTAATTAACATTTATATCACTTGGTACTCTAGATTCTTGAATGGATTTTTCGAGGGCTTCCTTATGCATGGGTGAAGTGCGAAGGATTTCTAAGATGGAAATTTGTGATGGTGTTTTTCCAAGGTGTTCAATGATGTTATATTTATTGGTGATTGATGGAGTGGATGATGAAGATGATGCTCCTTATATTGTCACTTGGCCTCAATAGGTGGTGATAGTGCAATCAGGTGCTTTAATAGTTATGGTGTTGCATTGTTCAATATGATTGATGATTGTGTCATGTGACGGTAGATTGGAATTATTGATATATGTATGAGACACTACTATATGAGGCTTGTCAATTATTATGTTGTGGGAAGGGTTGGGTATCTATACCTAGTTTCTCATTTAGGGAGTTTTGGTTTTGGATTTTAATTTCTCCCTTGTCAATAAGGTCTTGAATATAGTTTTTCAATCTCATGCATTTGACAGTGTTCTGTCCTTTGATGTGGTGATACTCACAGTACTCATCATATTTATACCAAACTGGTTTTGGTTTTCTTTCATCAAGAGGTGCGGTGATTGGAAATTTAATTATGCTTGCTTGTGCCAATTTATGAAATATGACATCAAGAGGTTCCCCTAAAGGGGTGTATTTATGCTTGGACTAGTTATTTCGTTTGTTTGTTCCTTGAGGGATGGTGATAATCTTAGAGGAACCTTGTTGTTTTCTATTATATGATGGTCAATATGGACTGGTCAAATGGATAAGGGCATATGTCTTCATATCTAAAATTCTTCTTTGTTTGACCACTTTATATTCCTTGAATCATTTCCTTCATCTTCTACAACTCTTGGGCTAGATAGTGGTTTTGTTGACAATTTTGGAGTAGGTGATTGTACATGTATTGGTATGGAGGTGTTGATGGTGGGTTATTGATGTTTTGGTTATATTAGACTGATGATTAGGTGTTGGAGTTTGATTTTTAATATGTGGAGGATTATAGGGAGGTGGAGGTGGAGGTGGAGGATTATTATGTTGATTTTGGAGATTGGTGTTGGTAAATTTGATGGATTGATGTTGAGAATTAGGATTATTAGGAGGTGGAGGTTGGTTATTAATAGATTGATGTTGGGAATCAAGATTAGGATGTGGGGTGGAGGATTTTTGTTCAATGGTTGGGATACATTATGTTGAGAAATGTAATTAGCATAAACAAATGAATTAGGGAGGGGTTGTGTTGGTATAGTTGGGTTGGAGGGGGTGTAAGTGACATTGGTGTTAGGAGGAATAGCGACCCTTAAATGTGATGTAAGTGGGGGTATATTATTAAGGGGTTGTGTCATATTTGTGGAGGGAGGCATGTTTGTGTTTGTAAAAGGAGATAAAGTGGTATTTGAGGTTAGTGATAGATGGAATTATGTTCATGGAAGGAGGTAAAGTTGTGTTTGTGAAGGGAGGTAGAGTTGTGTTTGTCAAGGGGGGTAGGTTGACGTTAGATTAACTTGTGTTTATGGAGGAGGGTATATTGGTATTAGATTGTGGACCAAGGATATGGTTAAAGAAGTTAGTGGATGATGAGGGATTATTCGAAGGGTCACTACTCCTTGCTTGTAAGATATCGGTCGTAGTGGTTTTTTAGCTCCTTGTGCTATGAGGCTAAGGATAAGATAGTATTTGTCAAGTAGAAGGATTTTCTCCATCATTTCTTAGTTATGGGGATTATTAGAAAACTCCCTTAGTTTAGGGGACTCCTCTTGGGTGTCTACCATATCTTCATGGGGTGTTGGTGGTTGAGATGAAGTGGTGTTGAAGAAGGCTTCTCCATGAGAATCTATTAGTTTCCTTGCTTGTGATCTAGTAATTGGCATGAAAAGGAAGGATTCTTTAGAAGGTTAAGGGTGCATAGACTTTAGACTAGGTTTAGACTTGGATATATGATGTAATGATTGAGTGATAACATTAGACTAAGATTTTGATGATGAGGATTGCAGATTAGGATGATTTTTAGGATTGATTTGGGATGTTTTATTTAATGATGAGATTGATTTATGATGATTGGTTTGGATTGCTATGATGGGATTGATTTAGGATGGTTGGATTGGGTTGGTTGCAAACAACCAAATGTTGCAATCAAAAGTTTTAATCTATACCCTTAGGACAAGGTGATTTGGGATTTGCTTACTTAGGATGGGAAAGTTCCTAAGCAAGGCTAGATAAAGATGGTTTTGAAAAAAATAGCAAAAGGGAGCCAAATCCTTAGGCTAAATTATCCAAAAAGATGGGCTAACCAAGGATGCACAACTTAAGATAGGAAAATTCTTAAACTACCCTTAGATTAGTAAGGATGATTGAGGATCTAGATTGAACCTTAATGAAAAAATTGATTTGCAAGGGTTATGGTAGGATTAGATGAGGATTTTTGTGGAGATGGTTTTGGAAGATTAAGGAATATGTCCTAAGGTTGGATTGGATGATAATGATCAATGAAGGGGCAAAGGTGATGGATTGATACCAAGTCCAAGGTGATTATGATGTCAAAATGATGAGGAGGTCTAAGGTTTATCCTAGGTCTAAGGGGAAAATTTAAATGATAGGGAGGGTGGGGGATTGATGATGGTGAGATTTAGATATAAAAATGATGGGGTAAATGGTGATCAAGAAATGATAGAGTTGTAGATTTTATTAAACTAATACAAGAGCCCTAAGGGGTCAATGATAGAAGACTCAGGTTTTGTGGTTGAATAGAGGTGAAATTTTAGAAAACACATGCACAACAATTTTTTACATAGGAACAAAAGGATAGTAGTGATATGGTAGAGCATAGGAACAACAATTTTGGTCATAGGCACAATTTTACAGTTCTATGTGTTTGGCAAGAGATTTGACAAACAATAAAACACATTGGCCAAGTTTGAAAGTTTTTTTGTAGGGTATGGCCAATCCTCAACCCTCTGGATAATTTGTCTTTCACTAGTTTTGCACAAAAAGACACTTCAAGAACTTGTTTACAAATCCTAAGCTCAAGTAGGTTTATAGGCTAGTGTAGTCCCACAAACTTGGATTTATCCAAACATGGAATCTCCTTTGACTCAAAGGTAGGGACACCTCAAAGGGGTGTATACACTTGCATCTTTACGAGAGAAAATAGATAGGGGCCTCTTGGAATGGAAGGATAACCCAAACCATCCTCTCCTCAGAAAGCTATGTGTAGCTTATGTAATGCTGAGGATTTTTGTCTCACTCAAGGGAGCCATATGGTGGGAATCTACATGGTACGATGTGCATCTCTTGAACTAAACTAGTCTATGTTCGATGGATCTTCTAAATTACTTTTTTTTTTCTAGGTCATCCTTTATATACTCAAAGGTACATGAGGTATAACCATGAACACTAACCCGTCACAAGTGTGGGTTGGGAACTTTTGACAGGAAAGCTAGAACCATCCCTACACTAGTCTATGTTCAATGGCTCTTCTAAATTACAAAAAAAAATTCTAGGTCATCGTTGATATACAAAAAGGTACATGAGGCATAACCGTGAACACTAACCCATCACAAGTGTGGGTTGGGAATCACCCTAAGCAATCAAAGTTGTGCTAAACATGACATAGTTAGATTGGGCTACAAGTTTAGTTCTCCCCCTTTATATACCTCACTAGTAACTCATGGTTGAGGTCTTCTCCTAGGGTGATGAAATCCCTAGGCTGGCCTCCTAAATGGAAAGGTATGCTAAGTGTTTTTGATCCCCAAGATCACATGAAGCACAAGGGGAGAATTTACGCACAAATCTAAATAAAATGAAGAAATGCAAATATTCCTAATCACGAAGATCCGCTAAGTGCGAGGGGAGAGCATACATCTATTACATTCTTACAAACATGACATACAAGTTCATTAACCAACTAAGCTAATTTTAGTGCCTAAATTAGTGGAAAAACAAAATATTGGTCCAACATCATGCAAAACCATAAATTAGTAGTATAATTATATTTTTCTTGGACAATCGACTAGTTGCACCACTTGTTAGTCCACTTGTTAGCCCAAAAAATGATCAAAATCTAGAAATAAGTAGAACCACCATTTTATAGATAACATAATCAAAAGTGTTGAAACATAGATAAACAAAATTTTCATTAAAAGAAGAAGCACCGAACTTCAAGCAAAAACCATGATTGCATTTATCTAACCAGTTGGCATAATTTTAGTCTAAATATCAATTGCATTAACTATTTCTATTTAAAAGATGTAAACAACTGATACTTTCTCGAATGATAGGTTATGTGAAAATAGAAAAAATTAAGATAAAACTAAATAAACTAAGCTTTCTTTGCTCAAAATAGAAGCACCATTCTATATGACAAAGGCACACCAGGTCGTTACTCAAGTGCCACTAGTTGTAGTGTGGGCATCGAAATATAGTGTCGAATTGCTACAAGTTGACACACAAGCGTCGAAGTTTTCTACATAGGTGTAGAAAACCAGAGCATGACCAGAAAATGAAAATTTGTCAAAACTTAAGAAAAATGTGAGTTCTTTTTATCCTTTTAAGGTTAATTTTAGAAACCAATAAAAAATGAAATGTGAGTGATTATGAATAGAGAAGTTGTTTAGCCTAGGTAAATTTTAGATAATTTTAGGTTGTGGGTTTGTTTAATCTTTTCCTTTAATGTGAAAGTTTGTAGTTTTCAAAATAAAAGAGAAAATACCTATTACACTTGTTGATATTTATTAAACTAGAACTAAAACTCAGTTAGAAAGCCAAATGTAACACTAAAATGTCAAAGTAAGCCCTACAAAACCAAAGATGATTAGAAAAATAGCAAGGCTAGTTACAGAAAATGCAGGTGCCGAGATCATGGATGTAAGTGTCTAAATTTAGCACGTAGGTGCCACAACTTTAAACAAAGGCGCAACAAAATGGAGTGAAAGTGCTGAAAGTCATCATGTAGGCGCAAAAAATCAAAGTAAAAACATAGTTTGACAATAACCAAAACCTTCACACTTAAGAAATCATAAAACTTCACACAAAAGGTTAGTAGGGACATGGGTCCCACCAGGCGTGGCAAATGTATAGGGGCTTAAGTTATCACCAAAATCATAAAAAAATAAGTGAAATACACTCAAATGCATAACAAAAATTATACTTTTGATGATCCTCCAAGATTGAGCTCAAGATGAACCCAAGTCTTGATGGATTTTCTCATAAGATGGAATGTGGATTTCTCACAAGTTCACCATCATAACAATGGCTATGTTCAAGATGATCAAATGAGAGAAAATGGCTCCAATTTATAGAAATTGGAGGGGATAAATGGAGGAATAGGATTGATTGAGAGAGTGAGTTGTGGATCAAGGTGGTGTGGCTTGTTAGCATTGTGACAAGTGTCACAATGGAGTGTGAGAGAAGTGATGAGTTGAGCACACCTTGGAAAGAAAAGTCATTTAATTTTGAAGGCTAGGTGTAAGATAGTGGAGGTAGGTGAGATTTCTGATATTAATGACACGATTAGGGAGATGTGCATGAGTTTAAAATTGGAGAAATAATGATAATGATAATTAGACATGGGGGTTAGGGCCTTTAATTAAGGATTAATTAGCTTAATGAGGTAGGTTGAGTTAATAAACCAAGGGTTTATTAACTTGGGTGGAGTTAAAAGTTGAAGAATGAGATAATGGTGGTTAGTAAGTTAATTAATTATGCATTAATTAACTTAATTGGGATTAGAAGAATAGGGGGTTTTGATGTGACTAATTAAATAATTCTATTTAATTAATTGGAAGAACTTTAGTTTAGGAGGTGATATAGTTAATTAAATAATAAAATATTTAATTAATTGTAAGAAGAATGTGGAATAGTTAATTAAATAATAAGTATTTAATTAACTAAAGGTTAAGAATGGGTCAATTAATTAAATAATAATATTTAATTAATTTAGAAGAAATAAAGTCAGATTTAGGATGACTACAAATGAATATCCATTTTTTTCACATAATTTTTTTGCCTCTATTTTTTCTTCAGGATTGCTTTGGGATTTGGCTTGGGGTGTCCAACCTGAAAATTTAACTGACCCAATGTATTTACAAGGGTTCCAATAGTTTTTTGAACTTCACCCTTCATGTTGATGACTTTTTTTCATCCGAATTTGATGAAACGAAAAGGGGTTATTCAAAAAATTGGCAAGACTCTTCCGATATATGATATGTTTTATTTTGAATTTAAATGATAATTATTATTGATTTTCTACATGTATTGTGTGTAAAGTCTTGATTGATAAGTTCATTGAAAAACACCTATAAATTTTAAATGATTGTATATTTTTTGAATTTGAAAGATGTGTCACACACTATGCTTCACAATCTATAGTTTTTAGAAAAAATGAATTTCATAATTTTTTGACCAAGTTAGGGTGGTCGGACAAATGATTTTTAATATTTTTAAAAATTCATACTAGAAAATTCATGGCTAATATATTTAATTACAAAAATAATTAAAAAAAATGTGTGTCACATCTGAGCATGTGTCCTCTACTTATATTAAAAGATTTAGAAAAAATATTTAATTTTTGTCCCCATCAGGGTGGCCAGACAAACACCTACTTTCTATTTTTTTCCTAAAAATTTAGTACTATTACATTGAAATTTTAAATTTTCACCAAATAGATTTACTTTTTTCCAAAAAAGGACTAGTAGCTTAGAAACTACATTCAATTTATTACAAATTATGTTATTACATATTTTTCAAATTATGTTAATAACCTATTCAAATTTTTATGTAAAGTTTTCTAACTATGTTTTTCTATATTTTTATTGCCACTTAGGGGCCTAGTTCGGCCCCCATGATTCTGCACTAACTTAGATACTTTTGAAAACTGTCGTTAGGGTTTGCACACATATTGTTGAAAATCTTCTTAACTTCCTTTACTCTTGTGCACACTTGATATAGTTTGAATGAAATGAATTTTGATCAAATAGGGATTAAATATGCTTCACACTAATCCTAGTCATTCCACATTATATGCATTTATTTTTCCTTGATATAAGCAACTTGTAATATTATCTTAGATATCACAAAGAATCAATGATCATTCAACAAACTTCTGTAGAGAGAGGATTTGCTCTAGAACCTTAAGCAAACAAATCTATATCACCAATAACCATTACATGCTTAAGACTTCAACATCATATTCTTTGCAAGGGTTTGCAAAATATTTGTAATTGTAACTCCCCCTTAGCCAATACTTCCTTTTTAGTTACCGAAGGATTTATCTACACCATGTTGAGGTACATATTAATTCTTTGCCTCACTTTCTTCCTTCTTCTGCCATACCTTGTTCTTTTTCTAATTAGAGTCAATATTCTTTTGAGGATCAAAGGATCTTACATTGTTTCCCTTGCAGAACCTTGCAATATGTCCTATTTTATTACAATTGTATCAAGTGATACTAGTTTGTGGAGCATAATTACTTGTTCTCATATTAGATCTACAATTAGCAATCCTATGACCAAATTTTTTGCATGTGTAGAAGTAACCATAAAAGGATTGACAAGTCATAGCATTATTATTCCTTATCATTTTACTTCTGCATTCATTATCCCTATGACCAAATTTATTGCAAGCATAGTAGTGACCATGAAATAATTGAGAGTTAATAGCATTGTACGTTGGAGACTTGAAAGAATTCTGGCTTATCTTGCTTCTACATTCAACTACCTTATGTTCATTCTTAATACAAGCATAGTAGTTACCATTGAACCTAGTAGGAGCAGTTTGTTTAGGATAGGATTCCTAAAATTCTTCTTCTTGTTCTAGACAGGAAATAGTCCACCTTATTTCTTGTTATCTTGATATTTCTTTACATCTTCAGAGGAATTACTTTTAGAATCTTCAATGCAAGCATTCTCCTCCTTTGTTTTAGACTTTCCTTCTAGTTTGAAGTTATCATATAAGTTTGTAGATGCGTTGGTTATAGGACTTTTCTCCTTTCCAAAACCAAGAACAGATTTATCTTTTGATTGCTTTTGACAATTAATCATTTAATCATCAAGAATTTTAGAACCTCCTCTCAGTTTTTGACCCTTGTTAATTTTCTCTTTGTCTTTTTCAAGTTCTTTTCTCAGAGATACAATCTCTTCCTCAAGCTTTGATCATTTGAAACTATTTTATCATTGAGCTTAGTACTCAAGCAATCCTCAATCCTCTTGCCTTCTTAAACTTTGACTTTCAATTTTTAGATCACATATTCTACGCCATTGAGTTTAATTTTCCATCCTTTATCTCCTTCTATTTGAGCATTCAATTTTCCACTTCTTTTGATTTTCCATCTTGTGCCTTCAACTTGGCAATAGTCTCCTCTAACTTTTCAAGAATGCACTAATATTTTATATTTTGTGTTCTTTCTTCATCCAAATATTCAAGATCAAACTAGAATTCTCCTTCAAAATATGCTTCACAATCATTTGGATTGATGTCCCATCCTTCAGATTCCATTGACTCTAGATCTAGTTCTAGAATAAATATATCATTGATCTTTGCTATAGACCCTAGATGTGTTCAATTGTAGGATATACCTTAGCTGTTAGGCTTCTCAAAGGCACTTGGATCTAATACCAATTCTTGAACACACCAAAGTGTTGAGAAGGGGGGTGAATCAACATCTATTAAAACTTAAAAACATTTCCACTTATATATTAAAAATCAAATCCAATTCACTAAAAATAGAGTAGGAATGAAAACTTGCACCACATAAAGACACCAAGATTTTTTACGTGGAAAACCCAATGTGGGAAAAAACATGGTGAGAGTTAACTCACAATATATAAGTTCATTTCTTACAAAATTACAATGTTGTTTAAGGCCTATTGCATAAAGAATTGCAAATTAAGGTGCACAACCTTAGGGAAAGATACACGGATTTGTTGAGACTCACTATCTTTGAGCGAGATACATGAGAAATTATAATGTAGTGTAGTAAAATGGATCCCTTGACATTTTCACATTCGTTTGGGTCCTCCTTGTAGATTTTGGTTTAATGTTGCCTTGATTTAGTGTTTCAATGTGGATAACGCATTCACATTAGGTCTTGGGCCCTTGTGAACTAATGGAATTTAATGGTTCCTTGCTAAAGTGTTGTGAAGTGTTGTAACACACTTTCACACTTTTCTAGGGTTTTATCAATTAACTAAGCATAATAAACATAATTTTAATCAAAATCAACCTTAAGCTTGCCTTATTTGGAGTGTTGTAAAGTGTTGTAACTCACTTTCACATTTCTCTGGGCTTTTCATTAATAATTGGGCTTTCTTATGCTTTAAATGACCTTATTTTGCATCCACAAGCCTCATTTATTGCATCTTTTCGAGGATAATCTTGACACCAATCACTGACTAATAATAATCCAGGCGTTCCTAGCTTGTGTGGCCAAAATTTAGTGTTTGGGACTCATTCACCACCTTGGGCGAATGGGTCCCACCTAGATCTTTTGGCCTCGAACTGGTTTTCACACATTTCTAAACACTTTTAATTTTTCATCCCATACATTATGTCTGATGGGACTCATTCACCACCTTGGGCGAATGAGTCCTGTGTGGCCCAAATTCAAATTTAATTCAAATTTTTGATGGGATTTTATTCTCCTAGATTTGATGCTGACTTGTGTTGTAATTTTAGGAATTCTTACATTATTGGGTATAAATACAAGGTTCTTTCACTCATATTCTCACCTAACATTCAAGAGAGTTCACAAGAGCATTTGAGAATTCACAAGAGAATTCAAGAGTCTTCAAGAGTATATTATCAAGTATTTTAGAGCATTCTTTGAGTGCCAATCATCATGTCAAAGATTGCATTCTTCATGTTTTTTACTGTGCTAACAATTATGATGTAGAGTTCATGATCTAAGCAAGTGTTTAAGCAAGATCAACATCATTCAAAGCTAGAGTCAAGAAGCACATCCATTGTATCCATTTCAAGCATCATTACAACACCTTATTTTTAGGGTTTGGTGAGTTGCAACATTACTATTTTTTCATTCATCATTCTCCATTCATATTTTTTTCATTTCAAGGTTTAATTACCAACAAGGGGTTTGAACAAGGCAAACCCCTATTCACTAACCCCACAACATTTTCCCCTCTTCTTATGTGTGATTTATAGAGCTAGATTGCAAATATGCCAAGGAGAAAAGTTGGAGAAAGGTTTTCAAATCCCTAAATTTGTGATCAAGCCTTGGAGAAGCTTGGAAAAGGTCTATAGGTGGAAATTTACAGTTTCATATTTGGAAGCCAGTCAAAAAGAACGAAGCAGACTGAGAGGAACAAAATCAGGTCCCAAACTTCCTAAAAAGCAGAAGTGGACTGATTCACCATTAGTGGTGAATGAGTCCCACTGTACAGGCCTGACAGAGGTTTTCATATATTTGGATACCATTTTTGCTAAAACCTACTCCAGTGCATTTTCCCATAAGCAAGACTGATTCGCCCAGCTTGGTGAATGAGTCCTAGTCATCATTGATAGCAGATTTTCCAGAATTCCAGACCTCCATTCTACCTTTCTCCAGTCTCCCAGGTGCACATTTTCTAGGACATTTAGTGTTATTTTACATTCAATTAGGGCTTTACATTTCATTGTGCATTACATTGTCTTTTCCAAGTCTAAACTTGGTGGTGAACCCCTCAATAGATTTCATTCAACCTTTAGGATAGTCCCTTTGTAAGATTTCAATCTCCTTTGTATTGAGATCTCAAGGGTTTGTTCTTGAGTGAAGTGTGTGAGGATTGTTTCTCTCCTTTTAGGTCCTAAACCCTAAAGGTGAAAGGGAGTCCACAATTTTCCTCCATTTCATTTTGGTGAACCTGCATATAGAGCATCATAATTGTGATTTGAAGTGCATTTACATCCTATATTTAGCTTGCATTTACATTGCACTAGGTTTTGCATTGGTTAATTTGCATTCTAGGGTTTCAAATTTTACATTAGTGAAAGCTCATCTAGCTTGCATTATTACATTTAATTTCATTGAAAATTAATCAAGTTTTGCATTTGCATTAGAAAATATAAAAAGCATAAAATTCAATTCACAAATCTAAAATTTTTCAAAAAAATCATTACTTGGACTCATTCACCACCTTGGGTGAATCAATCCCTCTACAAATTTTTCACTACATTTTCTTGCATTTAAACTTCATTTTCTAAATTTTTGTTTGTTGTTTCTTCTTTTCTATTTCAGTTTCTAGAATTTCGGTTATAAGCATTTCATTGTTCTTAGCTTACATTGCATTTGAATTCACCCCTTATTTAGTAGCCTTTATATGAGTGTTTGGTGTCCTATTGCTAATACTATATAGTGAGACAAAGTTTGAGACTCATGTTATCCCACAATAGCATAATCTTTGTGGATATTGGGTTGTCTAGATCTTCCACTCCTAGTATTGAAACTAGTACACTAGGCATAGACAACATATTTAACAATTCCTTTCCTCCAAGTAGCACCATGAATTTTGACACAAGAACCGACAATATCCCACAAGAAAACATCATTCAAATTCATGAGGATTTAGAAAACTTACAACATCAAATAAGAATGGAAAACATTTCTACTACTGCAATTCCTACAATAGAAAACATTCACCGCATGCTTAAAAGTGAAGATGGCCTTGACCTTGTGAAAAAAATAGTTGATATCTTTGGAAAAAATATTCCCTCAACCACCAGTTGTTCTTTTCCAGCAAGCAATGTTACAAGTCAAGGAGGCACCCAAATTCCTCCCACAACAATAGCCTCAATACCTACCTACACCAATCCTCAAGTCACAAAAACAATGCAACAAGTTAGTAATGTGATTCCTTCCCTGGGTATTCCTACTAGCACCCTAGTTCGTATGTGGTATCACAAGTTATATCTCCTACCTTACCACCTATAAGAATTCCATTCACTTGTCCTATGAACACATACACTCCATCACCACTTTCACTTCAATCTCATAACACAAGTAATGACCCTCTCATATCACAACTTTTCCTTCCAAACTGTTTCATCCAAGCTTCAAAAGAAAATTTCCACCATAAACCAAAATCAAAATGGCCCACCAACATATTATGTCAAAAGCAGTCCATTGTCCTTGGAGATATTACAAAGACCGATGCCACAAGATATAGAGGTACCTAGATTTGAGAAATATGGAGGGAAGGGAGATCCTTCTAACCATGTTAATTCCTACACTTCCTTATTTAGTGACTTCATCCTTGATGATAAACTATTGGCAAAGCTTTTTCCTAGGTCCTTGAAAGATACCGCCTTGGAATGGTTGTCTTCTTTACTGAGCAATTCAATTCATTAATTTAATGAACTTGTTGAGGCATTTGTAAACCATTTCCAAGTGCATATGACTCCCAAGATGACCTTGGCTGATTTGATGAGATGCAAGCAAAAAGAGGAAGAAAAGATAACTGATTTTATCTCACGCTATCAATCGTTTTATTCTCAAATCGATGTCAAGGTCCTCGACCCCCACCTTCAAAAAGATGTTCATAGAAAATTTGCAAAGTAAAATTCAAGACAAGATTACCATGATGAAATTACCATCCTTCATGCATCTGTTTACTTCCCTCCACAATTATCAAAATTAGGTTAGTAGTCAAGATACAAAGTCCACTTCTAGCTGAATTGAGAGTTCTGAGCTCGTAAACCAAAAAAAATCCCAACCTTTTACAAAACAAATAAAGGGTTCCTTCAATTTAACCCCCCTAAACAAAAAACTCAAAATGTCAATAACCAAGTAGATGTTGTCAAAGCCATGGTGCCCTTTCATTATGGAGATCCGAGAACACAATTCACTCCCTTGTCTGGTACCCTTAATAACACAATGTCCCAACTTTTAGAACAAAAAATGATTGCCTTGTCTTCCATCAAAACACCTGACCCTAATAAGCCTTTACCTCTGAGCTTTAAATCAAATGCTTATTGCCACTATCATCGAAAACATGGACATGACACAGAACATTGCAAGTGTCTTAAACATCTTGTGCAAGACCTCATTAATTATGGCCATCTATCTGTTGGAGGTGTTAGTGATCAAGGAAATAGGTTTGTTTCCCCTCTAAATCAAAACTTGCAGATTTTTACCAACCTAATGCCCAAACATAATATTTGATTTGTCAAAGCTAGGGAAACTACAAAGAATGATGTGATGAATGTTGATACAGATGATGAAAATAATGATTCTGATCTAAATAATGCTATAAATGTCCATCCTATAGATGAAATGGTAGGGGCGATAGATGTCATCCCTTGTAAGGGCCGAACTAAGAGTCCTCTTGACATTGCTTTCTCCTATAAAGATATAATTAAACATGCACCTGATGGTCCTCTCTACATAGCCGGCTATATCTATAACAAGCCCACTAATGGGATACTAATAGATCCTACTTCTAGAGAGAATATGATCACTGAGGAATTTTTACTTTTGCATGAACTCTATCAAGATGAATATGATAAAATGAAAGCATGGATCAAGACACACAATGGTTTTGCTTGCCCTATGATAGGATCAATCACCTTACCATTGTAGATAGGACCAAAAACATTAGATGTCACATTCTCCATTATCCCGCAGTTAGACCAATTTTGTGTGAAGCTAGGCCACCCATGGCTTCTCTCCATGAAATTCATCTGTTCGGTTGTGCATAAATGCTTAAAGTTTCCCTTTGAAAATGAAGTATTCACTGTCACCATAATGTCTTTAACCCATTGTCATCCAAAGGAAAATTTTCCTTAGATTCCTTTTGGCCTGAGCTTATGGAACCTATAAAGCCATGAGAAGACTTCTTTTTTCACATCCTACCAAAAATTCAAAGCAAAGAAAATAGCCGAACTATCTCTCTGAAACATGTCCCCATCCACCTCTGAACCTCCCATCCTTGACAAAACTATGCTTGAACCTAAACAAGACCTAAACAACCAAGACCAACCTAAAACCAAAAATTCGTCATACAAACGACCAAGAGATAATGAAACCAATCCCATCGCACCTCCTAGAATAAAACAAGTTTAAAAAATCAAAGAGAAAGAGGTTGAACAACCTTCCGATGTTCCTTTCGTTCCTTCCCTTAGGGAAGAAAAGAAACCTATGGTTGATCAACCTGCTCTTACACAAATGCAACTTGAAAACAAAACTAAAAGAAATAGAGGTGCTAGGGAGCGTAGGCGTAGACGTTGTGTCCTTGCTTGCAGGTTACATGGAGAATTAAACAAAGAAAATCAAGATCCAAACTTGACTGAAGTAATTCATAATGATTCTACCCCTACCCCAAAACAAAACAATCCAATACAACAAACACAACAAGAGTTGAACTCTTCCATGGAAATTATACTTCGACCTCCTGTTATTAATTTAGATGACGATGTCAAGGTTCCTAGAATTGAAAAAGAGGTGCATAATGAATTGAATACATTTTTTTCCTCTTCTATGAGCTTAAATGAAAAATCTCCTACAAAGAGTGTTGAACTTGTTGCTTCTCCTAGTTCAGAACTTTCTCTTGTCCATTTGGCTAGTTTCCCACCTTTGGTATACAACAAACATGATTGGGAGGTAGATGACTTACTCATAGGTTGACTCACATTTTTCCTTACTAGTATTTTGCATTATTTCATTTTTATTTTCTTTTTTTGTGATTTCATGTGCGTAATGTGATCCCCCATGATGTTTTGTTTGATGTTTTCTCTCTCTTTGTGACATTCCTCTATTTTTACCTTCATTCTTCTCTTTGTCGTGTATCTCTTTCGCTTTTTATCTTTATATCTTTTTCATTTGTCCTATGTTTTCCTTTTAGGGATGGTGCAAGGCATCGAGACACCCTATGTCTTTTCCATGTTGACCCAAAAGGCTTTTTTTTTTCCTTTCTTTTTCTCTTTTCATTTGTGTTTTCCTTTTGGGGATGATGCAAGGCATTGAGAAATGTTGACCCAAAAGGCTTTTCTTTCCTTGCCTTTTTTCTCTTTTTCATTTTTCTTGTGTTTTCCTTTTGGGGATGGCGCAAGGTGTCGAGACACTCTATGTCTCTTCCATGTTGACCCAAAAGGCTTTTATTTTTCCTTTCCTTTTTCTCTTTTTCATTTGTCTTGTGTTTTCCCACTGATACATTTTGAACCATTTTTCGATGACAACCTGTCAGAATTTTGATGACTGTTTGTCGCTATTTTTGTGTCAGAATTTTGATGACATTTGAAACGTCAAAATTCTGGCCTAGCATCCGATGCCGGGTCAGAATTTTGATGTTTCAAATGTCGTCAAAATTTCAACGCAAAAATAGTGACAAATAGCTATCGAAATTCTGACGGGTTGTCGTCGAAAAATGGTTCAAAATGTATCAGTGTCCTTTTGGGGATGATGCAAGGTGTCGAGACACTCTATGTATCTTCCATGTTGACCCAAAAGTATTTTATTTTTCCTTTCCTTTTTCTCTTTTTCACTTGTCTTTTTTTTCCTTTTGGGGATGACACAAGGTGTTGAGACACCCTATGTCTCTTCCATGTTGACCCAAAATGATTTTTTTTTTTTCACTTTCTTTTTGTCATTCTTCCAGTTATATGTATATTTGGGGGATGACGATAGTATTGAGCTCTCTATAAACAATGTAGCAAAGAGTATACTTGCCCCAAATCCATAAATCCCTTAAATGTGTTTGGTGTTTTCATTTTGGGGGCAACCCAAGCTCTCTTTTCTTTTTCTCTTATATGACACAACTGTACTCAGAAACATGACTTGGCATATGACTTTCCAAGTTGGCTCTCATGTCTTCCTTCTTCTTTTCATTTTTTATTTGCTACTTTAAAGTAATTTCTCACAACATGTTTAGCAATTTCTTTAAAGTGGGGGCATACATTGGCATTATTCTTTTCCATTATTCTTTTTCATGGTTCATGGTGCAATTTTCTTACTTCATATGATGTGTTTGCCACTTTGTGGATGACATTGGGTGTGATTTCCTTCAAGAGCATGATCTCTCTTAGCATATTATATTTCTCTTCATGGCTTGATGCGACATGCTACATCCCCTAAGTTATGAATCTTCTATTCTTTGATTGGTCCTCTCTTGGAAAAATTAGGCACAATGTTCCCTAAGTTAAAGACCTCGCATGAACTAAGCAAGACTCCTTTGAACATTTTCTATTTTGCATTTTGTATTTGTTGTTATATGGCTGGACCTTGCATAACAAGGCTTGCATGCCTATAGAGTCATCCTATTTGTTGATGAGCACCAAGCATACGTGAAGTTTTGCTTGCCTCATGAAGCTCAATTTTTTTTTTGTGTGGTGCCTGATTAAAGTTATTAGGAGGTATAACTTTTATATGGTTTGAGCAGGAAGCTCGATCTGAGGCATGACTTTCCTCATAGCCACTTGTGTGTGTGTGAGTACATACCAGCCATGAGTTTATGTTTCTCACCTTTTAGGACTTCTCACCCGATAGACAACTAGGAGTTTCGTCGCCTCAAAGTGAGCATGCATTTTTCAGACAAACAACCTAGATTTGATCCACATCGTGATGGAAAAATGGTTGAAGCTTGATCTGACTCTTTTATTTCACGTTTCCTTTTCTTCATCTTTGGCAATGTATGCTTGTGCCTTGTTGTTTCTCTTTATATCATTCTCATGTGTGTTCCTTTGTGCTTATACTGGTTTGTCATGGGATCTTGATCCTGGGGGCTTGATCACCCCTCTTGATTGTTGTCATCTCATCTTGCTAGCATTGGTACATTTGAACCCCCTTGGTGTGTATTTGTCTACTTTAGTGTGATTTTGAATCAAGTTAATCCTCTCACTAAAGTGAGGGCTAAATGTAGTGTAGTAAAATGGATCCCTCAACATTTTCACACTCATTTGGGTCCTCCTTGTGGATTTTGGCTTAATGTTGCCTTGATTTAGTGTTGCAATGTGGATAACACATTCACATTAGGTCTTGGGCCGTTGAGAACTTATGAAATTTAATGGTGCCTTGCTAAAGTGTTGTAACACACTTTCACACTTTTCTAGGGTTTTATCAATTAACTAAGCATAATAAACATAATTTTAATCAAAATCAACCTTAATCATTCCTTATTTGGAGTGTTATAAAGTGTTGTAACACACTTTCACATTTCTCTAGGCTTCTCATTAATAATTGGGATTTATTATGCTTTAATTGACCCTATTTTGCATCCATATGCCTCATTTATTACATATTTTTGAGGATAATCCAATCACCAATCATTGACCAATCATAATCTAAGTGTTTCTAGCTTGGGTGGGCTAGATTTAGTGTCTAGGACTCATTCACCACCTTGGGAAAATGGGTCTCACCTATATCTTTTGGCCTCGAACCGGTTTTCACACATCGCTAAGAACTTTTTCATTTTTGGTCCCATACATTATGTCTGATGGGACTCATTCGACACCTTGGGTGAATGAGTCCCGTGTAGCCCAAATTGAAATTTAATTCAAATTTATGGTGGGATTTTATTCTCCTAGATTTGATGTCATCTTGTAGTGTTGTAATTTTGGGAATTCTTGCATAATTGGGTATAAATACAAGGTTCTTTCACTCATATTCTCACCTAGCATTCAAGAGAGTTGACAAGAGCATTAGAGCATTCAAGAGTCTTCAAGGGAAGATTATCAAGTATTTTAGAGCATTCTTCAAGTGTCAATCATCATGTCAAAGATTACATTCTTCATGTTTGTTATTGTGCTAACAATTGTGATGTAGAGTTCATGATCCAAGTAAGTGTTTCAAGAAAGATCAACATCATTCAAGCTAGAGTCAAGAACCACATCCATTGTAGCCATTTCAAGCATAATTGCAACACCTTATTGCTAGGGTTTACTGAGGTGCAACATTACTATTTGTTCATTTATCATTCTCCATTCATATTTTATTTCATTTCAAGGTTTAATTACCAACAAAGGTTTTGACCAAGACAAACCCCTATTCACTAACCCCACAACATTTTTCTCTCTTCTTATGTGTGATTTGCAAAGCTAGGTTACAAATTTTACTGGTGTAGGAGCACCCACTTACTTTTATCTGAATTTGGTCAATTTTGCATGGAGATAGGTTGTTTTAGGTGTTCATGGTATTAAAGTGTGTCAATAAGGTCTAATAGACCATTAGAATGTATTTAGGAGGTCATTTTTGCAAAGCAATGTAATGTTGTCAAATGGTGCATAAAAATGCAAAATATGTACAAATGTGGGTTTTTGAAGAATTTTAGGGTGTCAAGTCTTAGGTTTTGATAAATAAATTCTTTTTGGACCATTTAGATAAGGTATGGAATCATTTTAGTGGTCCTTAGAAGGTTTGGGGTTCAAAATTGAAAAATTGACAGAGTTGTCAAAATTGCCAGCATTGTAATGCAAAAAAAATGCAATTTTGTGGAAACTCAATGGTCAAATGGAATGTGAAAGGTAGTTAGTCAGTTTGGAGTGAATTTTTGTGAGGGAAATTTTTAAATATATGTCCATCATCGATGTACAAGGTTGTTGAAGTGATTTTGAAAAAGTTTCAATAAAGAAGACCCATGTTTTTGCTTTAATTTTGTATTTTACATTCAAATATGAATTTGTAGGCCTTTGTAGTGACTGTACAACAAATTCTTGATAAAAAAAACTTTGGATTAAGTTGGATACTTGTATTATATTTGAATTTAATCCATTTTGAGGGTGTTTAATTGTATTTGAGTTGATATTTTGTAAATTTTCTGTTAGCAGGCCTGTAAGTGCACTGCAAGGTTTTGAAGCCCTAAAAATGGAGTAAAGCCCCTTCCACGTATTGTAACCACTATGAATAAGTGTAGTGGGAATAACATGTTAGAAATGAGATGGTATAATTTTTGGAGTGTTCTGTATGAAGAGTTTGGGGTGAGAAGGTATGACTATCCTGGGGAAATTAATGACTTTGGGTATGAGAATGAAGGTTTTAAGAGAGAGTTTGTTGAAACAAGGTGTGTAAAGGCTGAGAGTTGGTCTTGTGAGCATAGGAAGACATTTTTTAGAGTTTTGGAGGAAATTTCAAGATTGTATGAGTTTGGGAACCATAGGATTGAATAAACCCTACTGGGTCAGCAGATTAATGAGAGTTGGTGAGTCTAAAACCTAGTGAAAAGGTCTTTTTGTTGCCTAGTTTAAAGGTTTGAGAAGTTGTACTAGGTTGGTGGAGAGTTTCAAGACTACTTTCTTTGAAAAATAGACCTAATTGGTCTATTAGGCCAGCATAGTCTCAAGGTTTTGTGTGAGTTGTTCAAAAGGAACCCTAATTGGTTTTGAAATATGTTTAAGATGGCCTTGAAGGGTGTTTAAAACTATCAAGAGTTTGGTTGTGGTGAGAAAATATGAGAAGAAAAGTTGAGTAAACCCAGTTTGCAGACCTACTAGGCAAAGGGCAGTGCTAGTTTGGTAAAGGGATTTGTAAGGGTTAGTGTGATGAATTATTGATTGATATAACTTGAATTATGTTGTTGTAGCTAAAAACCACCTATCCCTACATTAGTTGGTATTAGAGCACAGAGAATAGGTCTTTTGAAGATTGAACTTGGTTGTTGATTGAAGAGAAGAAAGAAGGAAGTTGAACAGTCAAAGTATCAAGATGCCTCCAAAAAGAGATAATGTGGTGAGAAAGATGCAAGAGATGGAAGAGAAGATTGAGAGGGAGATGAGAAAGTTGCAAGAATTCCAAAAGAGATTTGCAGCAAGGTTGGAAGATGTTGAGATAGGACAAAAGAGAGGAATGATTGTGGGAGATGAAAGTGAATCTGAAGAGGAAGAAGATGGAGACTTTGAAGATGTAGAGGAAGAGTTGGATGAGGAAGAGCAGAAGATGGAAAAGCTCTTGAAGGTAGTGAAAGGTAATAAGCATATGGTAAAAGTTGAATTACCAATGTATGATGGTACTTTAGATGAAGAAGCATTGTTAGATTGGATTTCTTCTTTAGACAATTTTTTTTGAATGTGAGGATGTATCTGATGAGGAAAAAGTGAAGATAGCCAAGACTACATTGAAGGGGCATGCATTATTTTGGTGGAATTATGAACAAGTAGAGAGGAGAAGAAGAGGTAAGTCAAAAATTTCTTCATGGGATAGGATGGTAGCTAAGTTAAAGGGTAAATTTTTACCTAATGATTATGCTATTCAAATGTCAAAGAAACTTCAAGATTTAAAGCAAAGAGAGATGGATGTGAAAACCTATACTAATGAATTTTATAAATTGAGCATAAGGGTAGGACATATGGTTGATGATGTTGAGAAAGTGGCTAAGTACCTTAGTGGATTGAGATTTAACATCCAAGATGAGATAAGTTTGCATAATCCAAAAACAATTGAAGAATGCTATCATATGGCAATAAGAGCAGAAAACAAGGTTAAAAGGAGACAAGAAAAATCAACAAGAGGAAGGGGCAGCACTTGGCAGCACTTCAAGGGGTAGAGGCACATTTTCTTCTTTAAGACAAGTCAATGAAAGCCAAGGTGATGTACATAAAGGACAAGAACCAGTTGTAGATTTTAGAGGTGGATTCAGGGGACCAAGAGGCAGTTTTGGTAGTAGGAATCCTAACATTTTTTTAGGAAGGTATTATAAGTGTGGTGAGTATGGTCACCCTACTTGGAAATGTCCTAAAAATCTTGGTTCAACATCTAGTGGTGGAAAAAAGAAGAATGAAAGAAGAGATCAGATTGTTCAAGAAGATGAGTGTGAAAGTTCAAATTCAAATACTCTACATGTTACACCTAAATTTGGTGAAATTTTGATGGTGAGAAGAACTTTGTTTCAAGCATCCAAGGAGATGGAGATGGCTCAAAGAAGGAAATTGTTCAAGACAACTTGCAAGTGTAAAGGTAAGGTGTGTAAAATTGTAATAGATTCAAGATCTACATATAACATTGTTTTCTGTGAAATGGTTGACAAGTTACAGTTGGAAAGGATCCCTCTTGAAACACCATATCAAGCTTCATGGGTGAGTGATGATCAATCTATTCTTGTTAAGGAGCAAGCATTAGTTGAATTTCAAATTGGTGAATATAGGGATAAAGTTCTTTGTGATATCTTACCAAAATTTGGGTTGTTGCCATTTACTCCTTGGAAGACCATGGCAATTTGATAAACACTCAATCTATGATGGGGGAGCTAACATGTATCAGGTTTTGAAAGATGGTGTCAATTTTATACTAACCCCATTATAGGAAAGTGGAAAAGAGAAAAAAAAGGTAGCAAAGGTTATTAATTTTGCTAAGAAAGAGGTTGAAAGGTTTGAAGACGATAACCAAGAAGGAAAAAGGACATTTTCAGCCACTTCAAGGTTAGAAAATGAAAGGACAGTAAATTTGTAGGCTACCACAGTCATGAAAGGTAATAAAGAAGGTGAGAAAAAAGGTGTCTAAGATTGAGTTTGAGAAAGACACATGTGAAAAGAAATAAAATGAGTTGAAAAGACAAGATGGAATTGAATTTGGGACTATGTTCTATCCAATAAATAATAAGCAAGTTGCAGGGAAGACAAAAGATGAAAATATAGGGGTTGATAAGTCTGTCAAAATAGAGGCATTTGAGAAAGGAGGTCTAAACACAAAGATGCATGGAGAAGAGAAGATGAATCAAAGACAAGAGAATAGTTTCAAGTCTAAAGACAAAGATAAGAAAGAGGTAGTTGGACTCCAGTTTGGGAAAAGTGTATTTGCAGGTGTTAGGATAGTCATAAGCAAGTGAAGAGTTAAGAGAAGTTTGACAGGATAATCAATACAAAAGAAGCCAAGGTTAGTTAGAAGGCAGTATGATCACAAGGATGGTGTTGCAGGACAACAGTATATGATTCAAAGGAAGAGAAAGAGATAAAGTGAAGAGCAAGGAGATGTAGAACATAAGTTGGGGTAGTCTAAAGTTCATTTCCAAGAGACTTGGAAAGATTCTAAAGGCGGTTGCATGGTGCAGGAGCACCCATTTACTTTTGTTTGAATTTGGAAAATTTTGCATGGAGATAGGTTTTTTTATGTGTTCATGGTCTTAAAGTGTGTCAATAATGTCTAATAGACCATTAGAATGTATTTAGGAGATCATTTTTGCAAAGCAATGTAATGTTGTCAAATGGTGCATAAAAATACAAAATATGTAAATGTGGGTTTTTGAAGGGTTTTAGGGTGTCAAGTCTTAGTTTTGATAAATAAAGTCTTTTTTAACTATTTAAATAAGGTATGGAGTCATTCTAGTGGTCCTTAGAAGGTTTGGGGTTCAAAATTGAAAAATTGATAGAGTTGTCACAATTGCCAAAGTTATAATGCAAAAAAATATGCAATTTTGTGGAAACTCAATAATCAAATGGAATGTGAAAGGTAGTTAGTCAGTTTGGAGGGAATTATTGTGACAGAAATGTTTAAATATATTTCCATCATCGATGTACAAGGTTGTTGAAGTGATTTTGAAGAAGTTTCAATAAAGAAGACCCCTGTTTTTGCTTTAATTATGTATTTTACATTCAAATATGAATTTGTAGGCCTTTGTATGTGACCGTAAAACAACTTCTTGATAAAAAAAAAATGGATTAAGTTGGAGACTTGTCTTATCTTTGAATTGAATCCATTTTGAGGGTGGTTAATTGTATTTGAGTTGATATTTTGCAAATTTTATGTTAGTAGGCTTGTAAGTGCAGTGTAAGGTTTTGAAGCCCTAAAAATGGAGTAAAGCCCATTCCACATATTTTAACCACTATGAATAAGTGGAATTGGAATAAAATGTTAGAAATATGACAGTAGAATGTTAGGATTGCTTTGTATGAAGAGTTTGGGGTGAGAAGATATGACTGTCCTAGGGAAATTAGTGAATTTGGGTAGAGAATGAAGGTTTTGAGAGAGAGTTTGTTGAAAAAGGTGTGTAAAGGATGAGAGTTGGTCTTGTGAGAATAGCCAGACATTTTTTATAGTTTTGGAGGAAATTTCAAGGTTGTATGAGTTTGGGAACCATAAGATTGAATAAACCCTACCCATTAATGGTGGAAATTGAGGGTTTTCTGGGTCAACGAATAAATGAGAGTTGGTGAGTCTAAAACCTAGTGAAAAGGTATTTTTGTTTCCTAGTTTAAAGGTCTGAGAAATGTACTAGGTTGATGGAGAGTTTCAAGAGTACTTTCTTTGAAAAATAGACCTAATTGGTCTAATAGGCCAGTGTAGTCTCAAGGTTTTGTGTGAGTTGTTCAAAAGGAACCCTTTAAATTGGTTTTTAAATATGTTTAAGATGGAACTGAAGGGTGTTTAAATATTTCAAGAGTTTGGTTGTGGTGAGAAAATCTAAGAAGAAAAGTTGAGTAAACCCAGTCTGTAGACCTACTAGCCAAAGGCTAGTGTTAGTTTGGTAAAGCACTTTGTAAGGGTTAGTGTGATGAATTGTTGATTGATATAACTTGAATTGTGTTGTTGTAGTTGAAAACCACATATCCCTACATCATTTACAAGAAGAAAAGTTGGAGAAAGGTTGCCAAATCCCTAAATTTGTCATCAAGCCTTGGAGAAGCTTAGAGAAGGCCTACAAGTGGCAATTTATAGTTTTAGATTTGGAAGCTAGTCAAAAAGAGTAGAGCAGACTGAGAGGAATAGAATCAGGTCCCAAACTTCCAAAAAAGAAAAACTGGGCTGATTTTCCATTAGTGGCGAATGAGCCCCACTGTACAGGCCTGAAAAATATTTTCATAGATCTAGATACCCTTTTGTCTAAAACCTACTCTAGTGCATTTTCCCAGAAGTAGGACTGATTCACCTAGCTTGGCGAATGAGCCCTGGTCAACATTGCCAATAGATTTTCTAGAATTCTAGACCTCCATTCTTCCTTTCTTTAGTCTCCCATGTGCATACTTTCAGTTTCATCATTTTTTGTGTTGTTTCAAGCATTTTCTAGGACATTTAGTGTCATTTTACACTCAATTAGGGCTTTACATTTCATTGTGCATTGCATTGTCTTTACCAAGTCTAAACTTGGTGGCGAACCCCTCATTAGATTTCATTCAACCTTTAGGATAGTCCCTTTGCAAGATTTCAATCTCTTTTGCATCGAAATATCAACGGTTTGTTCTTGAGTGAAGTGTGTGAAGATTGTCTCTCTCCTTTTAGGTCCTAAACCATAAATGTGAAAGGGAGCCCACAAATTTCCTCCATTTATATAATAAGAAATATGAACATGAACTTCTATAAAGAAGCATCCAACATATGTTGATGTTGTAGTCCTTTTTCGTATAATCACTTCATCATGCCGACTTCACACACTTCATATTCAACACTTTGCATATTCTCAATTATTTGAACTTAGTTTCTTTAAAAATTTAATTTATTATTCTATATATATCCTCCACAACAACTCAAAACCCTAATTAAGTTAGCTTCATGATGACCTTTACATGAAACATATGATACAACATAGGTCAGATCCTAACATATACATTATGAAGAGAAAATGAGTTTCAGACCAACACATGGCATTAAAGAACCCAAAAACATCACAACACATCCTCCAAAGCAAAATTGATTAAACATGATCAATCATAGATGAAGGAAATGAGTTTGTCAGCCCAAACAACATCAACACCACCAAAATTACCAACTGTTCAACTTAGCACCATCAAGGAGAAGCTAAAAATATCATGTAGAACAAGATGTGAAATAATGAAGACTATGCACAATGTCTCTTGAACCTTCTTCTGAAGTATTTGATCAATATGTGCTAGTGCAAGAAGAGAAACATATGTTCTATGGAATAATTAAGCATTTAGAATCAACTATACTACAATGTCCTTTGAAAATTGCACTTGCGGACCACCAAAACATGTGATATAGTAATATAGTATGCATTAAACATCACCAAACATGTCCATGAAATTGCAAGGCCAAAAATTCACTTCTAGATGGGTACATTTGGAGCATTCCAAGATGCCTTCATCAACACTTCACTTTGCCAGAGCACAGACTAGAACATTCACTTATAATTTTCACTATAGAAGGTGTACAAACTTGAATTCTTGGATATAACACCTTCACATCTCGAGCATCTTATCTTTTGAACCACAAGACAAAATCTTTCTTTGTGGAGGGATGTGAACCAAAATACCACAACTCTATGATCATGGAGTACATACTATGGATACCTTAGCAAATCCTTTACAACTTATCTCAATGTGTGGTACACCAAACAAGAATGATATTAATGTAGGCATACAAGAAATATATATTGGAACAAGTGTACCCACCTTCGCATCACACATAGACACCAGATTGAACGCCATTTCTACCTCATACTATATTATTGACTTACACTAGCTGATGTCACTATCTCTTGAGCATATACAAACTTCAACACATACATTTTTTATCAAAGACAACACATCTTGAGTTGACATCAATGGCAACACATATTTCCAACAAAGGTAAATATTAGGACATTATTAATTGATGGAAACATTTAATCCTCATCAAAACTTCCTATAATTTAATCATTTCTAAAGTATTAGCATGAAGAATTAAGCACATCTCTCTAGCAATTATTCATCTAGATTAGATTGGGTTCTTAGGAGGAAGATTTATCTTGGACAACTTGGTTCTTTATTGGGAAATGGTCGAATGCCCTCAACAATCCACTTAGGATTCTCTTATTATAAATATTGACTTTGATAAAGCTTATGATCACATCCGCTAGCCCTTCATTCTTAAAATCCTAAAATTTCTTGTCTTTGAACCCAAAAATTTATGAGTAGATTAAAACAATATTTATGGATATTAGTACCAAAGTGTTAACCAATGGTGTGCTCTCTCCCCAGTTAATCTCAAAAAAACCATTCACTAGTGTTTTCTCCTTTCTCCTTTCCTTTATGTCCTTGCTGCTAATGCCCTTAGATATCTTTTCAACATGCACTAGCTAATAAGCTTATTCAAGGCATTGTGCTTCTAGGCAATGCTATAACTCTTACCTCCCATTTTAAAGATGAAAACATGATTTTCATTCAAGTATCAACAAAGGAAGTGACTCATACTCCTAACATATTTGATATTATTTTTCTCTATTTTAGGCTTTAAGTTGGTCACACATAAAAGGTGAATTCATAATGACAAATTTTGACCCTCAACCAACTTGGATACCTAGTGAGTGGAGAGGAGTGAAGCATGGTACTATCAATAGGTTCCTTGGTATAAAATTTGGTATTGGAGTCTCTCACAAATAAATGTTAAAACTATTCGTTTCTAAAGTATAAAATAAAATCCTAAATTGGATCAAAAAAATTCTATATATGACTCATAGAAATCAAGTTTCCAACAAAATCCTCTTGGACAACTGTGTTTATATATCTTATTATTAGATTCCTCCTAAAACTTGTTATAAGAATATTTATTATTTAATCAAGAACATTCTTTGGGATAATTGGGGGAATGAAAAATTTTACCTACTACTTCATGGGTTCACTATATTCAACTGAAAGAGGATGATTGGGAATCATAGATCCTTATACATAAGGAATTTTACTCAAAATTAAATAAAAATTTTGGGCCTTGGATAGACATGATCCTTGGAAACATATAATTAATCATTGCATTGAAAATACTATTATTGGCCACTCATGGGGCTTAGTTAATTTGAAGGATAAGCTTCTTCTTGCCCCTTATTTAACAACGCATGGTTTTGATCCTTTCAATTCCATTTGAAGTGCTTACAAGACTACTTTAAGAAAACTATCTTGGTATGATCAAGCATTAAGTCATGGGTTATTTTTTCCTCCTCCTCCATTTGGTGGAGCTACCTAATTTAGCAATACAATATTTCTCTTACTAATATAGAAAACCTTAAAGATAAACATCTCCTTTTAAAAGGAATTCAATTTTTTTGGACTTATGGGATCATCTCGTTATATTTAATTAGAAATCATGGCATCAAATCAAGTCTCAATTCAATATTTCCCCTTCATACATGATCCCAATTTAGAAAATCTAACAACTGGTTACACCTAAACTTTCCAATATGTTGTCCACCCCTTGCCATGATAGCTTCCTTAAAGATTGGAAATGGACCAACAATTGAAACTTCCATGCCTTCACTCTTAAAACTATTATAGAAAAAATTTGTGTACAATATTCATGTCTCATTGCCTTAATGTCAAGTTGCACTACAAATTCATCTGATCTAGATGGAACAAGTTAAGCACCTCTGTTTGGAAATTTAGGGTTGACGCTCTAGCTAAATTGATTTCTTGAAAAGTTCAACACATTAAGGTTCCTATTAGTGATCAAATTTCCTTCATCCCTCTCTCCTTCATGTCCCTTTAACACCAAAAAAGAGACTATTAAACATGCATTTTTTTCTATTCCCATGACCATCAACTATAGAACTTCCTCTTCCCCACTCTCCCTACTCTTTTGAACTTAGGTTTGGTCTTAGAAAGTGGCTCTCCTTGGAATTTCCTCGCATCATAATATTGGTACTCAAACTTTTAGACACCTTATACTTAAGCATATTTGGATATTTTTATATTCTCAATCTTCCTTTTCACTTCAAATAGAATCCATGATACTCTCCCACCCCATATTATCTCCCTTTTGTGATCTTATCTCCAAATAAAATCTAACCTCTTGCTCAATCTATAAGTTCAACTTAATGCAATTGAGGCAATATCTATTTAGATAAATTTGATGAAAAAACATTACAAATCTTGATTTTCCAAGTGATGTTAAGGACTATTATTATTTGCTAAGATGATGTATTTTGTGGTTACTATGAGGTTCGTGGATATGGATAAATACATTTTCTATTGTGGTCTCTTCTTTTGCTAATAATTTTATTGGTCTGGGATGAATTTCCTATTTGACTACTTGGCATTGGTGGTGTTTGAAGTGATATAGAGTTCAAGTGTTTTGATTGGGAGATCTTTATAATTCCTAGGCAAGCCTTGCAATTGCATGTATTTTGGGGTTATGATCTGATTTGAAGGTGGTTGTAGATATTCTCTTAGCTATATACTCGATGCTTGGTCTAGTTGGCAGCCTTTTTGTGGCATATTTTAGTTCCCCTTTTGGTTGATCATTCCGTTGCTTTTTCTATTTTTTATTTTTCACTTGTAGGAAAATCTCTTTGAGTGGCTCTTTTTAATTGGTTTCTTTCTTAATGCAATGAAAAAAATTGCACCCTTAGTCAATTTTTTTGTGTTCATTCCTTGAATATTTTCATATAGGGATTTGTTCATTTTAGACCTCTTTCTTAGAACCACCAAAAACTAGATATCTTGGTTTAAGGCCAAATATAGGATCTCTAGTTAGGATTGTGAAATTCTTTGGATAATTGTGGAATCTATTTCTCCATAAATGGTTCACAAGATTGGGATTAGGTGCACCAAACCTTGGTGGAAGGATTGGAAATGATATCGAGACACGCCTTTTAGGAATTACAAGTAACATAATTTTCATTCATGACTTTCTCTACACATGCTAATTATTCAAAAGATTAATCATAGGTGGGATCCCATAATAGTGGTTTACAATTTTTGGCCAAACTGGACACTGCAATTATTATTTTTAACTAAATCTTCACATTTGGGCACCTATAGCGGCTAAACCGTGAGGAATTTGAAGATGGTGCAAACTAGAGTCTCATCAAATTTTGTTTGTAGATTCTAAAATTTTTTTTTTCAAAATTTTTGGAATCAAATTGCACTTCTTTTCCATCTCCCGAAAATTAATTTTTTGAGAAAAACAACATTTTTAAAAAGTGGCGCTCATATAGCATAACTTTTTTTCCATGAAGGATAAAATTCTAATTCTTTCAAATTTAGATTTGTAACTTTGATATCTAGTGCTTCCACTTGGTTAGATAGTTTTATTGAATTTTTTTCCTTAATAAAGTTTCAAAGTCAAACAAATTACAATTCAGACCATGACGACCAGATAACTAACTTTTGTATATGTCAAAATTTAATTTAATTTTTTGTTGGATCAAGGACTTCAATACCTGTTGCACTCATATTTTCAATTTTTATAATCTTCTATTTTTCCACATGTGAAGAACAAAGAAATTCATTTTCGATGAAAAACCTATGTTTAATAAAACTTAAAAACAAATACATAACAAAACCAAAACATATTAAAATTATATTAATTGGATAGCTTGTTATGAGGAATACCATAATCATTTTAAATAAATTTTAAATGAATTCATTTGATCCCCCAAAAGCTAAATCAAAAGTGATTTTTTATCAGCATTTTGATAGGTGTAAAGGAGACACATTTATAGGTATGGTTTAAAACTAGTGAGGTTCTATCCAAGGGGGTTTGATCTAAGGTGACTTGATCAAACCCTCTTCAATTGGAATCATTAAAATGGAACTTTTTAAGGCTTAAATCATTATATTTTCTAAAAATATGTGATTTCAGCTAAAATCTATTCCTCTCAGGAATTGTAAACCACTATTATGACATCACCCCTAGAGAAGTAATTTTTCTACAAATCCATAGCCATGCAAGTTTCATTTATTTTGGTTTCTCTTTTAGGAGCCCAATTTTCCTTATTTGGCTTAGTTTCTTCTTTATTAAGGTCTCCCCATTAGGTTTCATTTGATCCATCTAGGTGCTTCTAATCCTTTCTATCCTTTTTGTGAATATTAAATAGAAACTCCCAAGAACCTTTTCTAGTTCTTCCCATGAGCTCAAGATACAAGGATCAAGGTTCATGAGCTTTTCAAGTTTTTTAGCTTAATCTTCTTTCTTAACATAAAAGTATTTTAGGTGATTGACCTAAATTGCTAGTTAAATTTATCCAAATTTAGCATGCTTTTATAGTGGATATTCTTTTCAGTATACATGGAAAGATAAAAAACGTTTTTTTTAAAAGCTATCATAGATTTTTATTTCTCCATGTATTATAAATCCATAATATGCTCTATTGTTCTCCTACAAGTTTAGATGAGTGTTAATAAAGTTGCACTAGAGGTTTCCCCCTTGCAAACTCTTATTAAGCATTGGGAAAGTACTCTATTTATTTTTTGCATGGGTGCCACCCTCTCCTTCCAATAAGAGCCCTCCCCCCTAAGGGTGCAAACACGATCATAGCCATATTGTTCATTTTAGATACCACTCTCATGGCTCTCATTAGCATAGAGGGTGTGGCTATCTCCCACAAACATGTAGCTAGTATAGGGCCAATCTATTGCTTCTTAGCCTTTTGACAAACATTCTTCTAGGTGGCTAGATAGTGGGAAGTACCTTTTACTAGCTCTTGCTATCTCTCATGTTCATACAATTCCCTCTAATCAAGAATAAGAAAAAGACAAGCAGGATGATAGTACCCTTACGAGTTGAGATTCAATCCATGATGGTCAAGAGCTCCTAGATGGTTGGGGTGACTCCTCTAATAGAGTCCCACTTCCTCTACTCATTGTAATTGCACTAGTTGCATATCAATTTAACTACTTTTATATGTTTAATTTTTTTTACATTGATGTTTCAAAGCTTAATGTTATTTCACTATTCTTTTTTTGTGAGCTAATTATATTACATTTTTTATATATATTAATATAAAAATGCACTTCATACTAAAAAATCTCATTCAAATAACTCCTACATATTAAAACATGCCACAATTTTTTAAAAATAAATACACAATGTTCTAAAATAGTTTTTTATTAAATTAATCTAAAAACTTGAACTATTCTTCACATATCAATATTTTAAAGATATCTCATAATTATACACTTGATACTTTTTCTTTTAAATATAATATTTTAAAAAAATATAAATTTTAAAATTAACTCCAAAAACTTAAAAATCCTTATATCATAATCATACTAGTTAAACTTGATCACCTGAAGCATTACTGTTCACTAAAATGGGTCTTTTATAATGTTTTTGTATTTGTAAAACATGCACGTATGGATCGACTTTGAATTCAATTGATAGGCAAGTTTCTCTGCTTTGACTTGGATGGGTTGTTCATTGACTCGTGAAAACACGTTTTGTAAGAATTTCTGAGCTGGAAGGAGCGCGGATGATGCTTATCAGATGAACTCTAAGACCCTCCTACTTAAAGAGATTGGACAATGAACTCTGCTCATAATTCATTACCCACGTTCATGAACTTCCTGTTTGTAGACAATTTGGAGAACTTGTTCCAAGTTTGGAAATAGAGGAATAGTTGCATTTGAAGGCCCACCTTGATGTATTCTTCCGAAAGCAATAACTTCTAATAGACTGGTTTTCATCAAATAGTGGGTAGATTGGTGTTGTCGACAGAGGAGGACCCATGGCCATACTTTTTATTCTTAATTAATTAATAAATACTGTCAAACTCCAAATTGAATAGACATCTTAGAAGAATGGTAGTTCTCTGACGTGGGAGTACAGCCAAGTCTTATCACCGACGCAAAAGAAAGTGTCATGTTTCATTCTGTACATAGGACATTTAATAATAGTCCCTTTTATCAATAATAAATATGATTCTTTATTGTAAAGTTTAAATTACAGAAGCCATTAGGGGAGAGGGCCCAATAGTCGTGCGGGGTCCAATAGTCGTGCACCCAATTGTACATATAATACCCAATAGTCGTTTATATAATGTTCAATAGTTGTGATTTGACTACCCATAATTAAACAAAATGTATGCTTTTGATCTAAAAAGCAACCAATCATGTGATACCACATCAGCGCTCAACTACTCATGATGTAATGCACGACAATTGGTCTCACTATTTTTTGGGGCCTTTTTCGACACCTTGACAAAAACGCATGCTAATGTGGCATCATATTTGATGATGTGGCCCTGAAACCTTAGTTATAAGCAGAGAACTTGCCAAGTAAGCTGTTGTAAAAAATTGGGAGTGATTTGAAATTTCGACGTAGGATAATTAGAAGCACGAAGTTAGGGTGCACGACTACTGGGCCCTCTCCCCTAGTATGTGATGGTCCAAGAGCGGGACCATTCGTTATCGTACCCTAAAGCAAGATATTCGAATCAAATAAGCATACGTGGTTGAATTTTAATACAAAATATCATATAAATCTGATTGTCATTTGTTTTTTTATCCCCTAAAGCAGCCTTTGTCCTATCAATCTTTGTCTAATTGATTGATATCCCGATACAATCAGCAATCCATATTTAATATCTTCTCATTGTTTCCAGCATTTGAAAGAAAATTGAAAGTTGGAAACAATGATCACACTTAGTTATTTTCATTAGTCTTCTTTCTCTGCAATGGTCATCAATTCTTGTTTGGGTTTTATGTTTTATGTATGCTTATACATAAGCCTTCTACACAGCCATTACGGTGTACATCCTGGAGAAGCTGCTTCAGAGACAATAACAGACCCACAAGATGGTAATTAACTGTCTTTATTCTTATGAATTTGGTATTCCTTCATCCAAAGTTAACTGCCTGCTGTAATGAATACGAGGTTTTCACAGTTCACAAATTTAAGGAAAAAGAAAAGAAGTGCACTGCCTGTTAGTATCTATTGATTCTAATGATCCAATTTTCTATGAAAAGTTGTTTACAATAATTCATAATTTCTTTTAAGTTTTATTTTTTAAGTAGAATTTCTTAATTATTTTGATGTCATAAATAACATTACCAACAGGTATGTTGGATTGATGGTGTAATATTCACTTATTTAAAAAAATAATATTTTTAAAAAATTAATAGTATTTTAAATACAAGCTAACTACTAATTTATTGTAATATATTAAAAAATTGTAATTGAGACTTATGGAATTATAAAACTCATTGGTGGAATGGTCAATGCCATATCATCCTATGAGATTAGATCCTAAAATAGATAAGAAATGCACATTTTTATTCAATGTTAGAATTAAATATTAATTTACATGTTAAAGTCTTAAGTATTTAATATATTATAAATTTAAATAAAGATATTGGGCTATGAGATCACAAAACAAATCATGCACTAGTTCATTAGTGATCATTATATTATTTGATTCTCCATGCAATAATGCTACATTATCCTCTAAGCTATCAATACATCTACAATGATAATTAGTGCACTCATTGGAGGGGAGACCCTCTCCACCTTATGCATCATGGCCTTCTCCAAAGAAAGAATGATACCAACTATAGTGTAAGTGATAAGTAGCAACACAAAAAATTGATGGTCCTATTGTATGATTATCTACTGAACCATGGGACTAGGACATTTACATGCCATGATGTACAAGAGTGTTCATGAGACCAACAATCACATTGAGTGTATGCACCTCCATAGTCTCCTTAATGAATGATGGCATCATCACATGATGGATAGCATTTTATGCTAATGGTATTCACTAATAGTTTGCTACCTAATGGTTCTCACTCTATCTTGGCTAGAGCCTCATATCAAATTAATTGAAAATTTTGTGAATGAAAAAATCATAATATTTTTTTTTTTACCAAAAAATATAATAAAACTTCATGGTTGTTACAAAGAGGTTGATCAAAGACCATACACCATCTATCCTAGAAATTATTTTTTATATCATCAAGGATTGTACCAATGAATAAGGATTCTCTTTGAAGCACAATAATGGGTGCAATACTTTTTGGATCAATAAAAATAGTACAAATTTGACCTTTTAAATTATACTTTTTTACTTCATCGTAAGATGACCTGCAAGTGATGTGTAGTGCAGGTTTGCTACAAATTCCCTTATGTTATAACAAAATTCGCAATTGACATTTTATTTTGCTCTAAATGCCCTAATAAATCATTTTGTCTTTGTGGAGGTTTTATAGGAAGTGTTGAAGGAGATTTAAGTGATGCAAGGTTTTCCTTAGGTAACTATCCATCTAAATTATGCTCCAAATTAGGTCTTACAAAAGTCGATAAAAAAATAAAAAATAACAAATGTATTGTAAAATTTAAGATTTATGAAAGTAATAACAAAATTTGATTTTTTTTTGAAAAGCCTAATTACTTGTATGATGTGACATTCCAAAATAACTTGGGATGGGGCTTTAAAATGTTTTCAATCTACAAAATGTACTTGGGTTCTTTTTGTTTAACACTTCTCAACCACAAGACATACACAAGCAATAGTATTTTTTATTATATCTTTACATAATGTGATGCACATTACATAAGCACACATATTATGTAATGTGTGTGCATTATGGCTTGGTAACTATCAAGCTATAATATGTGCACATTATGTTTACTTTAATATAATGCAACTTTGTTATTCAAAATCAAGGATTTGGTTTGTTTTTGTCCTCCAATTTGGTGCACTATCCCACCTCTATATGCCTATCTTTGAGCATTTCCCCTTTCTACTTTTTTTCCATTAGTAAACCTCTAAAGAGCCCAATGATTCTTGTTCACATAACTAGACACACCAACCGGGAAAGGTGGAGAACCAACCACCTATAGACTATTGTGGGAATTAAATACAAAAAATTAATTAATTAAATTGTGTGGGAACTTAGTGTTAATTTTGATGCAATGAGCTATGTCTAAGTGTCAAGGAAATATAAACCAAGGTTTTAAATTTCATCCTCACGAACATGTATTTGGATACATGCATTCCTTACCTTGAGATCATAGTCTTATTCCTCTAATTCATTTCTAAACAACATGAAATAAACCTAATTCAATCTAGATGAGCATAAGAACAAAGTCTAAAATTCAAATTCTCAAAAGTAAATCTTAAAATTCAAATTCTAACTTTATTATTCCTTTCTAATAAAAATTATGAACTAGCTTAATACACAATTTGTATGTCAGGATATTTAAAAAAATTCATTGCACAATTTACAAAAGTTAAAAGAACTCAATAAAATACGCAAAAGCAATCGGAGTGCGTGTACAGTGTCCAGTATTTCCCACAGATCGGAGTGGGTCTAAATGCGTTGCAACTTGCACCGCTCTGATAGAAGAGTATCAGAAAAGTAAAGTGTACATTGAAAAGTATACCATGCATTTACGTTGAAAATAATGTAAAGTAATAATTCACTGCGAGATGAAATAGAGTGTTGACGAGACGCACAGCTGGCCATTCACATAACCACAAAAATAAAAGATTATTTGGTAGTGAGAGACGTACAGTCCTGCTTAAATTTAATTGCATATCAGCTGTCGTCATGATTTGGTCTAAAGTTTCAATTGTTAAGTGTTTCGGTTTCAAATTCATCGTACTGGTTTTCAATTATAAATACGATTTTTAATTGTTCAGTCAAAGTTTAAATTACAGACGCCATTATATGATGGTCCAAGAGTAGGACAATACGAAATTCGAATCAAATAAGAATGCGTGGTTGAATTTTAATACAAAATATCATATAAATCTGATTGTCATTTGTTTTTTTATCCCCTAAAGAAGCCTTTATGAAAATGCCAGCTGTCCTATAGATTTTTGTCTAATTGATTGCTATCCCAATACGACCAGTAATCCAAATTTACAATCTTTTCATTGTTTCTTTGAATGTTGGAAAACCAGTCCTATCCTCACCCCCGGGTTCTATTTCTCGATCTCGATCTCCGAGAAGATAGTTGACTGAATGAAGCTAGGCTATAGGTAGTGGGAATTCCAGATCGGTGTACAATGATCATATTTAGTTACTTTCATTATTATCCTTTCTCTGTAATGACCATCAATTCTGGTTACTTTCATTATTCTCCTTTCTCTACAATGGCCATCAATTCTGGTTTGGGTTTTATGTTAATAGTATGCTTATACATAACCCTTCTACACTGCTCTTATCTTGTACATCATGGAGAAGCTGCTTCAGCAACAGTAACAGACCCAGAAGAAGGTAATTAACTCTCCTTATTTCTATGCATTTCGGCTCCTACATTCAAAAGTACAATTTATTCAATTGATCTTCGTGTCCTATCTTCCATGAAAAGTAGTTTACAAAACCCCCACACATATATACTCTGGAAGTAATCTGCGTATAAAGCCACTACCCAGTGCACATTAACTTAGACTTTCTTGGACATCCTGATTCATATCAGCAATAACCTAATTTATTCTTATATATTTTAGTTCTCTCTGTGGGCAGTTAAAGCACTGAAAGCTATAAAAGAGAAAATGAGGAATAGACAGTGGGAGTTCAGAGAGGATCCTTGCAGTGGAAAGGGAAGCTGGAATGTCAGCGAGGATTATGAAACCCAAAATAGGTTGGTGTGTAAGATGTATAAGACAGAGGGGAGAACGTTTCTCCACGTTACCCGGATGTATGTATCCAAATTTCCCCCTGTTTTTTTGTAACTTCTGCTGTGTCTTTGATTTCCTTATCCTCAACAGAGAAGTTTCGTACAGTTGAATGAAATAATTAGATGTTTGGTTGCAGATATCTGAAAAGCCAGAACCTGACTGGAACTGTCCCAGCAGAGCTAGCCAATCTCACATACCTTGAGGAAATGTGTGTAATAAGACTCTACTTACTTCTGTTTTGGCAATCATGTTTTATGTGAATTTATGCATAAAAGTAAGAGATTTTGAATTCCCGTAGCAAATAAATATTTAGTTCAAATAAGTATTTGAGGCTTCAGTTTGGTCTTTACTTTCCAGTTGCTTTTTATGTACTTTGTTAGGACTTGTTCTCCCTTTGAATTTATAGAAAAGGTTTTTAGTAGTTTTTTTAGCTATTAAATTTTGGCAAGAATTAGGGAAGGGGATCTAGTAGTAGTTGTCTATGTTTTGATAGTTGTTATGGTGTGGTACACATAAACCTCCAATTAAATCTTGTACAGTAATCAATACATGACCATTAAAAGCTTAGTAAAGTATTTCAAATGCACTAAATATTCCCCTGTGTATGTGTAGTTTATCATTGAAGGTGTATAAAACACATGTCAACACACTTGTAATATATGACAAGTTGGTCCAAATGGGGGTTGTTTCAAATTAAAATATACACTTTTTAAATTACTTCAAAATTTAATGTTTACAATAACCGCCAATTGGAGAGGATTCAAAAGTCAAACAATTTATATTTACACATCTTAGTGCTCACTCCTTGGTACCTAAGATACCATAAATTCAAGCCCTTTGTAACAACTACCCCTTGATTGCACCATTTTTGTTTTTATCAGAACAACTAGTAACTTAATTAACCACCATCCTAGTGACGATTCCACATTACCACTTGAAAGCTTACACTAGAAAGTAGCAAAATTCAAAGTCAATATCATCCCTAGACCTAGGCCTAAGCCTTAAGGGTTCATTTGTGAAGACCTTGCCTACTTATCTCCTTTTGGAAATCAAAGGCTTTGTAGTGTGTACACCAATGATAGAGAGAGTTCATCTTCTTTTGTATGAGCTATTTGATCTCACTTTTAACACATGAATATTGATTTAACTTAAGCTTTCTATTTATTCCAATTACAATAGAATGATAACAAGGTACCACCAAGTGTTGGTTCCATACCAATCAATCATTACTACACAACCACATGCATATTTACATAGGGGTCATATAATTCCCTAATCTCAATTTCACCTAGTGATTGGCTCAAACATACATCTCTTATACATAGGGTGACTAGTTCAATCACACATTACATGTACAATAGTGACTAGCTCATACACACATCACAAGCACAACATGGGTTGGTTCATATGCACAACACTACTACAACAATGACTAGATCATACACCTACCATAATACAATAGAGACTATCTCATATGCACACCACAAATATAATAGTGACTAGTTGATATGCACATCACACATATAAAATGATTAGATTAAACATACATCACATATATCCAGTGTGAATGATCCACACCTACATCACATGTTTACATAAAAAACACTTGGCACCATGGAAGTGGATGCAATCTAGCATATGCATCATCCCATTACTTGGTTCACAATCACATAACCTCGCGATGAAAAAATTAAGCATCCCATACTGCTTGATCTCATCACTGACAAGGGCACTAGTATAATATGCACAATTTAACTTGAGGATATTTATACGAGTAAAATTTTAGTAGCTAACATATGAATAGTGAGTGACTGACACATCCATAATGAGTAACTAAAACCTACCCTTTTAGTGCATCCCAAATAGAAAAGCAATGGCAATGCATTGCACACTACACCTTGGGTCCCACCCTTTCCTCGGTCTTCTGCACCAACCATGATGATGTAAAGCATCCCATAATACTTGCAATCATCAACAAATAAAGAGTAAATAAAAAAAAACATCACAAAATAACAAACACAAATTCCTTAAATACAATGCCTATAATAAACTCCTAAGATGGGTAGATCCTAGTAGCCATCGCTTGCAAGTCGCTAGCCTTAAGGCTTGCATGCTCTTGGTGGAAACCAACCAACCCTATAACATAGCATTAGGCACCCAATGCTTCCATGTTGCTAGCCTTAAGGTCCCACATGCTACTAGTGGAAAGTGTTGACTAGGCCTCTATAGTAACACAGGGAATCCATCACTTGCATGCTGCCAACCCTAAGGCTAGCATGCCATTGGCAAAAGCCATCCTAATATTAATGGGATACAACTAAAAGGCCAGCAGACAGAGCACGCTCCATAACTATCATCACTTGTTAAAGTACTGATAAGCTTATCTTATACGCATGTCATAAGATTTATCAATCAGTGATCACCTTGGAAGGAGATGATTAGTATACATGTCTTAGGGGGTATACACCCATGACCTATGCACTTGTAGAGTCCTTACTCCATCAAACTTGTATTGCCTTAAAATTTAGCCTTGTATCTATCTCAATTCAACATTATGTCATTAGAAAGTAGTAGGACATAAATCAAAACACATTATGGGAAGGGCTTATATCATGGCTAATTAATCTAGGTACATTACTTGAAATGGATTTTGTAAACTATTCAATTATCTTATAGGTTTGGGGATGATTTTTCCAACTCATAAGTAACACATTGAATCCCTAAAGATGACCTCTATCCAAACATATACATAAACCCATGCAAAATCATAAGGAATCAAATTCTATTTGCTTTAATTAAATATTATTTGAAAAAAAATTATTTAATAGACATGATTAATCCACACATGTAATATTAAATAAAATACCATACATTGTTGGTAATAATTACCCTTATAGTTCACAAAGGTCACCATTACAATCTCAATCTTAAGCTAAATACAAATCTAGGTGTATCTTAAAGGCAGGAAAACCATCCCTAACAAATTAGAATACCCATTGTTCACCTCATTAGATTTTGTTAGCTTAATTTACATCATTATTAGATATGAGTTGTCCAGTTTTCTTAACTCTTTCATAACCATATTATAGCAATTTCAACCTCAAATTGAAGCCTACTAAAGAGAAAAGGTCAAACAAATTTAGGAGCAACCCCAAACTTGGGATTATCCCCTAAACCATCCCCATATGGACTCGAGGTAACATGGGCATCCTTCACCCAAGGTTGCCTACATACTTGCTTTCAAATGAGATTGAAGTTACATGTAGTTCAACTTAGTTCCCAAGATAGTCCCCCTATTGGGGTTATTGTACTTAAGAGGTCAATAAACATTATGTTTTCATTATATCAATATGTTATAGGAATAATGTACAAGCCTCAATAAGGCTCCTAGTGAGGTCCCACTTTAGTATGGTTCAATGATATTGAGTATCATAATAATATATGGCGTCATCCTAATAAAGCCACATAAAAGCCCTTTGAACCTCAAAAGATATATGTCAATGTTTACAAACTTCTATTAAGCATGATCAATGTTTGAGTCATACTTGAGCAAATTGGCAAAAATATGCTCATTGTATCTTCATATCAAGATATACACTCCAAAATACAAATAATAATAATATTCTTAATGTTCTAGCTTCATTTTCCTTATTGTGTAACCTATTATTCCTATATTAGCTAGATTCTCAATGCAGATATTTTTGCACTTGACACTTATAACTAAATGTTTCTTGTAATTGTAGATATAAATATGGTAGAATACCAACCATATCATATCATTTTCTTTTATATAATATTAAATATGATAGGACTTGTTCTTACTGATTTTGATTAATTTTATAAGTTTTTAACTTATTTTATTTTTGATCTTATGATATTATAATTTTAAACTTTAAAACTTGGTGGGTGAAACTATTGGGTATCATTAAAATATTTAGATAAAATATAACCATAGAAATAAAGGAAATTCTTGATGACACAAAAATGAATGCTTGAAAATTTCTAAAAAAAAAAAAAACCTACCTGAAACCACTTGGATTTATTTGGAATGTGGTCCTCCCAATAAAAATTAAAATCCTCTTGTTGCAAACAAAATAACACCCATCAATCAAAAAAATAGAAGAGAGCTATCAATTTGGGCATCATGGAGATCCATCTCATATACCTTCTCTTTATCCCTCTCTCCTAAAAAGTCGTAGGTCCTAGGTCCTTTCTTTGTTCTATGCGTAAGAGTTTTGCCCATGACCTACCCCTTTCTTCTACTCATGTTCTCTGGCTTTTATCGAGTTATGACTTGTAGAGTATGGCGTCCAACAACTTAGGCACATGGAAATTTTATGGAAGACCCCTACTCCACTTGGTCATGCCCTTCTCTTCCTTTTGTTTCATGCCTTTAATCTCTTTATCAGATCTGCCACACCCTACTTCACGTCAAATGTTGCCACTCAATATTCTAACCCCTTCAATTAGCCACGCCTAGCTCTAGATTGCCCCCTCCTCCCTTTCCAACTCTATTTGACCCCTCCCTTCTCACATTTTTATGGTCTTTTCTCCTTTTCTCCACACCATAGAAAAATGTTTCAAAATCTTCTTCCAAATTGCCTGTTCGACTTCTTCTCCTAGTGTTCTCCTTGCTTGCGTTTCCTCCTACTCAAGTTTCATGGATTTTCCTAATCTCAAACTACCCCAAAACCCACATTTTAATGAATGGTTGTGGGTCAATCACCCTCTATGTGTCATTTTCCTGTGACCACAATCAAGTCTCATTTTTCTTGGCTCCTTGCAGGTGATTAATGTGGAATGGGTGATGCCATACCACCATGATGGCATTGTTGTGCCCCTTCCCTACGCCATACTTGGGTAATGTGAATGACAAAAATTTTCAAACCCATCATCTCCTTGTCTTATCCTTCCATTATTTTATTTTGTTATTTTCTTTCAACATTTTTGAATCTTTGAGCATGGGATGTGACCCCCTCTCAACTAGATGGATTATCAAAAGTACATTCTTTCATAATTGTTCTCACATTCACATGAATCAAGTCCATTTCATGTAGGAACTTACACAAACAATAAATTGTGTAAAGTTCCTCCACCATACATTAAAATAGATATATTTAAAAATTCAATCATGTCATTCTAGATTTCATACACAAATTAAAATTTCAAATTCAAATGATTGAATGCAAGTTTTTATTAATAAGTTTAAAATAAACAACCAAATTGATTGCATTTCTTTTTTAGAATTGAATCAATTGTAAGAGAGAAAATATGTAGTCATCATATTCTTGAGGTAATAAACTATCAATTTCCTCCAAGTGCATAAAAAATATTCTTTGCAACTTCTGGAACTTAGATATCCTTTGCAAGTTCTTGACTTTTTTTAGAACTTTTCAGGTTAGTAGTTTTTATTTCAATAGATCATCAAATGCATACATATCATATTTCTATACTCTCATGCATAGGTAATTTGTGTATAACATTATAAATTTTATTTGCTTCTCAATTTTTGTTAATTTGTAATGTGAAAAACTAAAAGGATGTTAAACAAAATTAAGTTACATGCTTATATACATACATAATTATGGCGAAAGTTTACATGTATTTTTTATAGGATTTGTTATGATGGGAATTTACATGTATTTTCTAAAATGGTAATGTTATGATTAGAATTTAAATGCTTCTAAATATAACAGGATATATTATATTCATATTCAGGGTTTCACATTTAAAACTATGCAAGTATGTTATGTATATGTGGGTATATACAAATATGTTTATTCAAGGTTTCATTGTTTATACAATTTATATATATAGTGAAACCATATCTATTCAAGTTTATATATAATGAAACTCATATACACGGGGTTATATATATATAGTTTAAATTCTTTGATGGGTTTCAAAATATATGTATATATGAGTTTCATTGTATATTCAAGGTTTAGATTTATATATTATTAAAATAATATCCCTTTTAGATATTTGTGTATAAGGCTATATTATTGTGTTCTTGTTATCACATTAGGGTTTTGTGTTGGCAAGGACCATAATCCTATTAGTATGCACTTTATAACATTTTAAGTCTAAAAAAATTTACAATGTTGTACATAGAATACCTGCCTATAATAGATAAAAATATGTGTATTTAAAAATATACTATGCATATGTGTTTATAAATATATATCTCCAACCAAACTAAGACATGTATTATTATTATTTTTGCTACAATACTCTTTGTTTTCTATTCATCTATAAAGGACTCAATCGAGCCCATGTAAGATACATAATTACATGTATTTTTATGCAATATATAGTTGTCTACACATACATATGTAGAACTATTAGTGACCCATATTACACACTATGCTATACATTTATGTTTCATTTTTTTAGGAATTTATGTCCATCGATTTCTCACCACCATGTCATTAGACATCGAATGCCATCACTTCTAGTCATTTTCTTATGTTGTAGTCTAGTCATTTTATTATGCTATAGCTTAGTCATTTTATTATGCTATAGCTTAGTCATTTTATTATGCTATAGCTTAGTCATTTGTTTATGCCATAAAATATGCTTAAATTTATATTTATATTATGTATTATATTCTATTTTTTCTACAACTATTTGTATTATTCTCTTAAGTTGTATGTTTAATCAAAACTATGGATGGAGGTCAAAATGGGAAGAGAACATGTGGAAGGCAGAGAATTAAATTACCACAAGGAGTAAATTTAACTTATGTACAATATAAAGAGGAAGACACAACGAATACCAAACAAAAAGATGTTTTTAATGGAATGTGTAGTCCCCTCAACACATACTAAAGCTATGGATCCTACTATTGATATTGTTGTTCAATAGATGATGTGTAGTTCATGATCTTAACAAAGATGCTTTGAAATATGATTTCTCATTCCAAATATTGAAATAATTATTGATTCTACTATTCAACATACTTTACTCTCCTTTATGGATGGTTTTTTTTGGATATAATCAAAATTTCATCAATCCTTAAGATCAATATAAGACAACTTTTATTATACCTTGGGGAACATTTTATTTGGTAGTCATGTCGTTTGGATTGAAAAATGTTGTCCAACAACATATAAACATGCTATGACACTAAATTTTCATGAATTCATTCATAAAATATTAGAGGACTATATCGATGGTATCCTGGCTAAGTTGATCTTGTGCCAAGATCACATCAAGATACTCTACCAAATTTTTGAACAAATTCGTACATATAACATGTGCTTAAATCCTTGTAAATGTGTGTTTGGTATAGATAGTAGTTAACTATTAGGGTTTATTGTATCACACTGATGTATTGAGGTGGAAAAAAAGAAATTGATGCTATAATTAATATGCCACCTCCAAAAACATTTCCCAACTTCATAGTTTACAAGCAAAGATTTAGGATATTCACTAATTTGTCTCATTATTAGTGGATCAAACTCTCCCTTTCACTTAACTACTTAATAAAGATTTCCATTTTCATTGGAATGAATTCTATCAAAAATCCTTTAATGATTTAAAACAATATTTAGCTAATCCTCCCATTTTACACCACCTATCTCAAGATAACCTTTCCTACTTTATAATTTTGCTTCATCTAATGCTCTACACTAAATTATTGGCACAACATAATGACAATGGTCAAGAATGTCCTTTATATTATATTAGTCATACTTTACTCGATTATGAGGTCCAATACACTGCAATGGAAAAACAAATTTTAGCTCTTGTATTTGTAACAAAATTTTTGACATTATCTTTTAAACTTTGAAATCCATATCATTGTAAAATTTGATCCATTAAAACACCTCTTTTCAAAACTTGATTTATCAGAATGTCTTACTAAATGGGTGATTTTGTTAATGGATTTTGACCCTAAGTTTGTTTCTCAAAAATTAATTAAGGGTCAAGGGTTGTGATGTCACATAAAATTGCAGCCTATTGAACAAGAGTTCAGTGGTCTAATTACACAATGGAAAAAACCTCAAGGTTATGGGACCTTGCATGAATGAGGTTGAATCTCTAGAGAAGGCCGACTTCCTCTTCTAAACTACCCTAATATAAAAAATTATAGAGGAAAAGGGATAGAAGGAGAACATGAAATGAAAGGAAGGTGATGCACCAAGATAGAAATGTGTTTCTTCTTTGCTTCAGATTGCACAAAATATCAACAAATCAACTAGAACAAGCATTCAGACATGAAGGTAAAAGATTCTTACTCAAACATGCAAGAAATATTTATGATAATAGTGATATTTTATTGATATGAGGCATAAAAGCTAGACTTTACAATGGAAGAATGTAAGATGCCGTGTTTACAAAAGAAAACTGTGAGAGGAGCCCAAAAGAATAACCCTTGAAATGAATACATTTTTTTCCTTTATAGATCAGGCATAACTGAGAAGCACAAGTCAAACCACAACCCTAACCTAGCTAGGGTTTTAGAAAGATGAACACTGATTAGGTATGGAAAAGATTTGAATTTCTCCCAACCATAGAGCCACCACCAAGCCATAAGGGCTCTGACATCTCGAATGAGCCCCAGATAATGAATATCATGAATGTAAGGATGGAGCTCCCATGAAAGATGCTAAAAAACACTCTAATAAATACACCTTGATAGAGAATAAACAATTTGTAGCACATTAAGGAGTAATGGCGAGATCCTACAATCAATACAACATTGAAAAAAAATGTAAAAAATGATCCATAATTGATCATATTTGATTCAACAGCTGATCGGGATGTCGAAGGGACCATCATCAATGCTCCACTGATATCCATCATTCCTTGTGATGAAGAGATCCTAGCTTTCATTGGGATATCGAAGGGACCACATTTTAGGTCCTGTCAATATCGATCTTTTTCTTCGATGAGGAGATCCTACTATCCATCAAAATGTCGAAGGGACAAACCTCAAGGTCCCACTGATATTCATTTGTCTCCTCGATATAGCTCCATCAGAATATCAAAGGGACCATATTTTAGGTCCCATCGATATCCACCTATCTCCTTAAAAATTCCCTTCTTGTCATCCATCAAAATATCAAAGGGACTGCAAAAAATTTCCCTTTGACATTGTACATTTGTCTCCTCGATGAGGAGCCTTCATGGAATGTCGAGGCTCGAGCCAATGAAGGGAGCAAAAGAAGATAAAGGGGAAGGTCGATGGCTAACCCTCGAAAGCTTGGTGAAAATGGAGAAAGGAGATGGAGGTGGAAGGATGGAAGAAGAGATAGATGGTAAGGGGTAAAGGGAAAGCCTGAAGGTTGAAGGCTAAAGGCTTAGAGGAAATATGGGAAAGGAGAAGGAATGATGGAGAGGGTAGCCCGAAAACTCAAAAATCTAGGACTTAGCCAATTTTAGGGACCTCTAAGGAAAATTTATGTAAGATGGACCATGTAGGGTCACTCAGATTGATTATCAGTGATGGGTCATCTAAGGGTGGCATGAAATGCCAACATTTTGACGATTTTTGTGGGATAATTTCTTGCTAATCATGGAATCCAGACGCCTTATTAGTCCACTGGGCACAGAGTCATGAAAGGAATTTACAAAATTGGGTCTCCCAAAGGTAAAACAAAACATGTGCAGGCTTGCACTTGGAGGAAAGCATGAAAGCTAAAAGCATACATTCCCTTAAGGAGAATGCAAGGTGTGCAAACACACTTCATGGAAAACAAGATATTTACAATATGTACATGAAACTCAAAAATCATCAGAAATAAGGTTTGAGGTGAATCCCATTGACTTAGATTGGAAGAACCTCACCATGATACAACCTGGAAAGATAGAATGTATTGGCCTCCTTGCAACTAGTGATGACGTATGGACCACTCCACATGGCATCAAACTTAGAATGTCTTCTAGCTTTGGCTTTGTTTGCATCCCATTTTATCACTGGGTATCCTTCTTGGAACACCCTATGAATTGCCTTCTTTCCAACATATTTTGACTTGTGATTGATGTTCTTCTATGGCTTGCATAGATTTTTTCCTTGTCTCGTCCTGTTCCAAGAGCTCAACTAACCTTACTATCTTAGCATCATTTTCCTCTAACTCCAGCTGATGTGCCAAATTAAGGGAAGGAAACTCCAATGATAATGGTAACCTTGCTTCCCTTCCATAAACTAACATGAAAAGAGAATTACCAATTTCTCTTTTGGGAGTAATTCTATCTTCCCAAAGGGCTATCTTCATCTTGCTATGCCAGACCCTTTAGTTGTCTTCAATGGTCCTCTTGATAATTCTGATAAGATTTTTATTTGAATACTCAACCAGGCCATTACCTTGAGGATAGTAATTAGATGAGGTCTTCAAGTAAATATCACACTTCATTGACCAATCAAGGATTTAAGCACTAGTAAAAGCCTTGGAATTATTTGAAATAATGGTGGAAGGAGTGCCAAATTTGATAACAATTCAGTCAAGGAATTCTAAAACTAGAGCATCAGTGTAATCCTTCAAAGAAACTACCTATGTCCACCTGGTAAAGTAGTCAGTGGTTGTTAAAATCCACCTATGACTAGTGCTTGATGGTGGATTTATCATGCCAATAAAATCCAAACCCCACTATGTAAATGGCTGATCAACTTGAATGGGGTGAAGAGGGAGGGAAACCAACCTTTGCTTTCTAGAAAAGAAAGCACACTTTTTGCAATTTCTCACCCATTTGTGAGCATCATTGAACAAAGTTGGATAATAGTAACCAACCTTCATAATCTTTGCAATAGTCATCCTTGCAGAAAAATGACCACCTAAAGAGCCATCATGGAATTCATTTAGCAAGCTGCTAACTTGATATGCCTCTATGCATCTTAATAGGACTCCATTGAAATTCTTTTTGAAGAGTATGCCATCCATTATGACATAGGGAATGGACTGTAATATGAAATGTCTTCTTTTGGTCCTATTTAGACCCAAAGGATATCTACCTTTTGTAAAAAGGTAGTCATATCATGCATCCAACTATCTTGTATGTTTGCGTTTGGTGTTTGTTGTTCCTATAGCATAAGGGCAGCCTCTGTAGTAGTCTCAAATGTTGAGACAAGTTTTTCACATAGCCCTTTGCCTCTCACTAGCTTGGTGATCTTTATGTCAATGTCATATTCTATCACCCCGGTGATCCATCTAACCCTTTTTTCATTGATATCTTTGCTTAGTAGGAACTCTTTAACACTAACATGGGGCACCATTCGTGGTATCCTATTATTAGACAAAATATGTCTAAATTTTTTCAATGCTCTAACTATAGCAAGATGTTTCTTTTCAATGTAGCTATACTTGACCTCATAATCCTTGATCCCTTCACTAAAGAAAGCAATGGGTTGTTCCATATTTTATTTATGTAGCTCGCTTAGGATAGCTGATATACTTGCTTCACCTCCGAAGGTATAAAGAATGAAATCCTTCTCATAGTTAGGATTGATAAGGGTAGGAGCTTGAGCAATTTCTTGTTTGATATCCTCAAAACTATCTTTACCTTTTTTGGTCCACTTGAATACCATATTTTACTTAAGCATAGAAGTAAGAGGATTTACCAAAACAAAAAGGTTTGGAATGAACCTCCTCACAAAGTTAATTGTGGCTAAGAAACTTTGTAATTCTTTCTTGTGATTGGGAAGTGGGATGGCCAAGATATATTTTAATCTTCAAGGGTCAATGACCAAGCCATCCTTTGAAACAATGTGCCCAAGAAGCTTTCCTTGATCAGTAGCAAAGACACATTTATTTGGATTTAGGGAAATACTATATTCCCTTCATTTTTGAAATACTTGCTCAAGGTGACTAAAATGGTCTTCTGCATGCTTTGAAAACACTGTGATATCATCCAAGTAGACCCAAAAAAACTATCTAAACACACCTTGAAACACCATATCCATGGATCTCTAAAAAGTGACACCTGTATTGGTTAGACCAAAAGGAATTTTACAATAAGCATAGGTGCCCCACTTTGTAGTAAATGTTGTCTTATGTTGATTAGATTCTTGGACCAAAATTTGATTATAGCTTGAATAACCATCCAAGAAGGAAAACCTTTCTAAACTATTGACTCTTTGTAAAATTTGCTCCATGGAGGGGAGGGAATAATGATCCTCTAGGTAGGCTTTATTTAGATCCCTAAAATCTACACAAAGTCTTATTTCCCCATTCTTTTTTTCTGATAGGAACAAGATTTGCAACCCATGAAAAATGCTTGATGGGAAAAATGATTCTAGCCTCAATCAATTTGGCCAACTCCTTTCTCATCGAAGGCTCAATCTTAATATTTATAGGCCTTTTTTTTTTCCTTATAGGTTTGGCATCATGATCTAATTCAATAGTATGTTGGGTGAAATGAAGTAAAATGGTTTCTTTATGGTTTAGGACATAGAACAACACATTTCATAATCATTCATTCAAGGAAAACCTTAGAGATCTCAATCTAAGATATGCAAAGGAGAAAGAGATCTTGCAATAGGGTTTTCCTAGGGTCTGATTATAATCTAAAGAGGGGTTCACCACCAAGATAGGGCTTGGAAAAACTAGTGAAATGCAAGACCTAATGCTTAAAACTAATGCAATGGAAGACTTCACTTTAAATGACCTAGAAAAGCATGCAAAATAGAATAGAAAGCTGAAAGACGAAAGGTGTGCACCTATAAACCAGAAGAGGACTGGATGAAGTTCTAAAATGCTAAAAACACTCATTTTAATGTTGAATAGGACTCATAAACCAAACTAGATGATTTAGTCCCAGATTAGGGTTTATGGGTAGGAACAAAAATCTAGCAGAGAGGTGATTAGAACTCTTGAAATCTACAAATTTGACCAAAATGGGGCTCATACGCCAGAAGTGGCATATCAGTCCAGTTAGGGTTTTTCATTAATTCAAAGTTTGATTCTACTCTTCAATGTCTACTCTATCCTTTCCACGTAATTTCTGGATTTGAAACTTTAATTTGCAACCTATAGATGTCTTCCAATGATCTCTAATGCAAGGTGACAACTTTGATAACTTTGAACACTTGACAACTTTCTCCAAACTTGCTCTTTAATGTGTCTTCAACCTATATCTTCAAATCACACACTAAAGAGAGAGAAAAATGTTTCTTTGTTAATGGAAAAGGGGTTTGCCTTGGTCAAACCCCATTTTGGTAATAAAACCTTGAAATGAAATGAAATAGGAAAGGAGAATGATGAATGAACAAAATGTAATGTTGTAACTCACCAAACCCTAGAAATAAAGTGTTGCAAACATGTATGAAATGGCTCTAGTGGAAGTGGATCTTGACTCTTGCTTAAATGTTGTAGATCTTGAATTGAATGCTAGCTTGAATCATGAAACCCTACATCACAAATGTTAGCTCAAAAATAAAGATGATGTATGATGACTTTGACATGATGCTTGATGCTTGAAGAATGCTCTAAAACACTTGATAATTGGCCCTTGAATGCTTGTGAATGCTCTTGTAATCACTTGAATGCTCTTGTGAACTCAAATTTGCTATAAGGATGCTCATTCAACTTGCTAGATGTAAAATGAGTGAAATAAACTTGTATTTATACTTGATTATGCCTAATTTTCTGAAACTACAACACTACAAGTTGACATCAGATCTAGGAGAATAAAATAATGCCAAGAATTTGAATTAAATTTGATTTTGGGCCACACAAGACTTATACACCAGAAGTGGCGTATGAGTCCTATTAGGCATTAATTATGGGACACATTTTTCAAAATTGCTTAGAATGATGTGAAATTAGGATTAGGGCCCAAAAACCTAGGTGGGACCCATATGCCCAAGGTGGCATATGAGTCCCAGATCACCAAATTTGGGCCACAAAACCTAAAAACACCTGAATTATAATTGAATGTTGGTTTATGTCAGGATTATCCTTGAAATGATGCATTAATTAAGGCTTGTGGATGTAAACTAATGCCAATTAAAGCATAAAGAATCCCAATTATTTAATAAAACCCTAGAAAAGTGTGAAAGTGTGTTACAACACTTTACAACACTCCAAATAAGGTACAATTAAGCTCATTTAGTTCACAAGGGCACACGACCTAATGTGAATATGTTAGACATATTACAACACTAAATCAAGGCCATGTTAGGGAGTACTTTTTTTGTCATTACATCTAGCCCCCACTTTAGTGAGAGGTAGAAATTGCTTCCAATTCATACTAAAGTAGACCAATGCACATCCAAAGGGGTCCTAATGCACCAATGCTAGTAAGATAGGATGACCATGATCAAGAGGGTTGTGCAAGTCCCCAGTACCAAGGTCCTATGGTAAACTAGTTCATATGCACAAAAGAACACATATGGAAATGATATAATGAGCAATAAAAAGGAACAATAATACACTACCAAAGACATAAAGAAGAAAAGAAAAGGAAAAAAGGGTGGATCAAGCCTTGACAGTCTGTCCAACACGATGTGGACCAAGTCTAAGCTATTTTTCCAAAAAATGCATGCTCACTCGAAGGCAACAAAACTCTAGGCCATTTGTTGGGTGAGTAACCCAAGAGAGTGAGACACATACACATGCGGCCAGTATGTGCTCACACACACACAAGTGGCTAAGGGAAGGTCATGCCTTAGATTAGCTTCCCATCAAACCATACCAAAGTTATACCTCCTAATAAATTTGATAAGGCACTATGCAATAATGAGCTTTGAGCTTCATGAGGAAAGCAAAGCTTCATATGCTTGGAAATCATGAACAAACAAGATGGCTCCATAGGAAAGCAAAGTGTGTTATGCTAGGTGGCCATATAACATAAATTTTGTAAATGCAGAAATAATGTAAACATTCAAAGAAATCTTGCTTAGTTCATGTGAGGTCTTAAACTTAGGGAACATTATGCCTAATGTCTCCAAGAGAGGACTAATCGAAGAATAAAAGATTCAGATCTTAGGGGATGCAGTGTGTCGCATCAAGCCACTAAGAGGAATATAATATGCTAAGAGAGATCATTCTCTTTAGGGACATCACACCCAATGTCACCAAAAAGCAAAAGATGCATCGCAGGAAGAAAGAATACTACACTGCAAAACATGAAAAATGCAAAAGAATAGTGCCAATGTATTCACCCACTTTAAATAAATTGCTAAACACCATGCTGTGAGCAATTACTTTTAAGTAGCAAATGATAAATGCTAATAATAAAGAAGACATGAGAGCTAACTTGGAAAGCCCTACGCCAAGTAATATGTTTCCAAATAAAGCTACGTTATAAAAAAGGAAGGAACCTTGCCCCCAAAAATACATAAGGGATCTATGGATTTAGGGTCAGTATGTTTTGGCTATAATGTTTTTAGAGAGCTCAAAACTATCATCATTCCTCAAATACTCATAGAACTATCTAAGAATGACACAAAGAGAGTGAAAGAAAAGAAAAACCTTTCAGGTCAACATGGAAGAAACATGAATGTCTCGACGCCTTGCTTCATCCCCAAAAGGAAAAGACAAGACAAAGAAAAGATGAAGGAAATTATTTTGGGTCAACATGGAAGAGACATGAATGTCTCGATGCCTTGCATCATCCCCAAAAGGAAAAAAAAGACAAAGAAAAGATACAGGAAAAGATTTATGACATATAGAAGAATGTAGGTACAAATAGAGGAATTTCACAAAGAGAGAGAGACCAAACATAATAGTGTGAGGGATCACATTACGCACATGCAATCACATAAAAGAAAAATAAATAATGCAAAAGACTAGTAAAGCACATGTGAGTCAACCTAAAGCTGCAGGTCTCTGCATCCCAATTGTGTTCATTATATAGTGAAGGTGGACAACTAGCCAAAGGGACAATAGCAAGTTCTGAACTAGGGGTATCACCAAGATCAACAATCTTCTTAGGAGGATTGTCGTTTAAGCTCATAGAAGAGGAAAACAATGTATTCAATTTGTTATGCACCTCTTCATCAATATTAGAAACCTCATCACTGTCATCTAAGTTAATCACAACAAGAGGTTGAATGATAATGTCCAAAGAAGGATTTAGCTCTTGTTGTAGTTGTGGTATATGATCTTTTTGTTTTGGAAAAGGAGGAGACTCATCATGCATTGCTTCAGTCAAGTTTGGTTCTTGATTTTCGTTGTTTATTTCTTCATTTAACTTTTGAGCAAGGGAACAACGTCTATGCCTACGCTTTCTAACATCTCTGTTTCTTTTAGTTCAGTTTTCAAGTTACGTTTGTGTAGGAGCAGGATGATCAACCATAGGTTTCTTTTCTTCCCTAAGGGGAGGAACAAAAGAAACCATGGAAGGTTGTTCAACCGCTTTCTCTTTAACTTTGTAAAATTGTTTTATTCTAGGAGGCGTGATGGGATTGTTTTCATTATCTCTTGGTATTTTGTATGAAGTAGGTGAAGGATCTATCTTAATATTTTTTCTTGGTTGTTTAGCATGTCTTTTGGTTCAATCATGTTCTCGTCAAGTATGGTAGGTTCGGTCTTGGATTTAGACATGTGTTTTAGAGGGATAATTTTTTTGTGCATTTCTCCTTGAACTTTTGGTAGGATTTGAAAAAGAAGTCTTCTCGAGGTTTAATAGGTTCCATAGGTTTGGGCCAAAAGAAATCTAATGAAAATTTCCCTTGAGAAGACAAAGGGTGAAAGCCGCTATGACGTATAGTGAAAATTTCATTTTCAAAGGGAAACTTTAAGCATTTATGCACAACCAAAGGGATGGCATTCATGGAGTGAAGTCATGGATAGCCTAGCTTCACATGAAATTGGTCTGACTGTGAGATGATGGAAAATGAGACATCTAGTGTTTTTGGTCTTATTTGTAAAGGAAGGGTGTTTGATCCCATTGTAGGGAAAGCAAAAATGTTATACATCTTGATCCATGCTTTTGGTTTATCATATATTTCTTGGTAGAGCTTATGCACAATTATGAATTCTTCGGTGATCACATTTTCTCCATAGACAGGATCTATTAATATCCCATTAGTGAGCTTTTCATAGATTCAACCGACTACGTAAAGAGGACCATCAAGTGCATGTTTAAGTATATCTTGTGAGGAGAAAGAAATATCAAGAGGCTTTTTAATTCGGCCCTTATGAGGTACGACCTTGATTAATCCAACCATATCATCCATAGGATTATTTTGAACAATATCACTGTTGTCAACATCCATGTCAACATTCATCACATCATTCTTTGTAGTTTCGCTAGCTTTGAAAAATGAAATATTATGATTAGGCATAGGGTTGGTAAATATTCACAATTTTTAGTTAGGAGGGGTGATAGACAATTTATTTCCTTGATCATTAACACCTCTAATGGAAAGCTAAATGAAATCAATGAGGTCTTTTACAAGATGTTTAAGATGCTTGCAATGTTTTGTATGATGTCCATTTTGTCAATGATAGTGATAGTAAGAATTTGGTCTATAGTTAGTGGGTAAAGGTTTATTATTAGGATTGAGAGCTTTAACGGGAGGAAAAGTAATCATTTTCTATTCTAAAAGCTGTGACATGGTGTTATGAAGGGTATCAGGAAAGGGAGTGAATTGTATTTTTGGGTCCCTATAGCTAAAGGGTTTCGTTGCCTGAACAACAACTACTTGGGTATCGACATGTTGAGTTGTTTGTTGAGGGGAATTTAGTTGAAGGAAACCTTTATTCTACGTCCTAAAAGGTTGGTAATTGTTTTGATTTGTAGACTCAGACTTCTTAGTTTGGCTAGAGGTGGATTCTACATCATGACTACTAATCGAGTAGTGATAATCACAAAGGGCAGTACATAAGTGCATCAAGGAGGGGAATTTTATCATGGTAAGCTTATCTTTTATCTTTCTTTGCAAATTATCTATGAAGATGTTTTGAAGGTGAGGGTAAGGAACCTTTACATCGGCTTGGGAATAAAGTGATTGTTAGCACAAAATAAAGTCAATTATCTTTTCTTCTTCTTTTTGCCTACATCTCATCAAATCGACCAAGGTCAGTTTAGGAGTCATATGCACTTCGAAATGGTTGATAAATTCCTTAACAAGTTCATTGAATGAATGAATTGAGTTGTTTGGCAATGAAGAAAACCATTCTAACGTAGTATCCTTCAAGGATCTAGGGAAAATTTTAGCCAAGAGTTTGTCATCAAGAATAAAGTCACTACATAAGGTGGTATACGTGAAAACATGGTTAGAAGGATCTCCTTTCCCTCCATATTCTTGAATCTAGGAACCTCTACACCTTGTGGCATTAGTGTTAGAAATATCTCCAAGGACAAGGAACTACTTTTGACATAATATGTAGGTGGGCCATTTTGATTTTGGTTGATGGTGGAAACTTGTTTTTGAAGGAATGAAATGGTTTGTTAAATTTGGTTTATGAGAGGGTCATTGGTTGTATTATGAGATGGAGGTGAATAAGGTGGGGGTGTGTATGTGTTCGAAGGACAAGTGATTGGAATGATTATAGTTGGTAAAGTGGTAGGAGATATCACGTGCGATGCCACAAAGGTACTAGGGATACTAGTAGAAATACCCAAGGAAGTGATCACATTACTAGTAGGTTGCATTGTTGTTGTAACTTGAGGGTTGGTATAGGTAGGAATAGAAGTAGTTATTGTGGGAGGAGGAATTTCAATTCCTCCTTGGCTTGTGACATTGTTCGAGGGTAAAGGACAACTAGTGGTTGAGGTAAGGTGTTTTCCAAACATCTGAACTATGTTACACACAAGGTCAAGTTCGTCTTCACTTTCAACTATGTGATGAATGTTATCTATGGTAGGGATGGTGGTATTTGAAATGATTTCAAAGCTCATTTAATTTTTTAAGTTTGTTAAGTCTTCATGGATTTGGGTTATGTTTTCTTGTAGAATACTAGCAACCATTGTTTCAACATGCATCACACTACTTGAAGGTAATGAATTGTTAAGGGTATGATCCATACCTAGTGAACTAGTGTCAACACTAGTAGTGAAAGAGTTAGGAAACCCAAGATCCATGATAATTGTGCCATTTCAGGATGACATGAGTTTTGAACTTCGTCTCACTATAGTATTAGCAATAGGACACCAAGTAGAAAAGCTCATGCAAGGGATACCAAATGTAAGATGGATGCAAATGCAATTTAAGCTAAATGCAATGAAATGAATATAACAAAAACTCTGTAAACTAAAACAAAAAGTTATCAACAACAAATAAAAGCACATAAACAGAGATTTGAATTCTGGAAAATGCAATTTAAAATATGCACTAGGACTAAATCACCCAGAGGGGCGTATGAGTCCCAGTGAAGGTTTTCTTCACAATTTTCAAAAAAATTTAAATAATTTTTATGCTTTTTAGTTTTTATGACCTGTAGACTAAATGTAAATGCAGATTTTAAGTCAATTTTAGTGATGCAAGATGTAAAAATGTAACCTATATGCACTTTCACTAATGCAAGATTTAGAAACCCTAGAATGCCAATTAACTAATGCAAAATGCAATGCAATGTTAATGCAAGCTAAATCTAGGATGATAATGCAATCCAAATCAAAATTAAGATTTTCTAAATGTAGGTTCACCAAAATGAAATGAAAGAAAATGGTTGCTTTATGGTTTAGGACATAGAACAACACATTTCACAATCATTCATTCAAGGAAAACCCTAGAGATCTCAATCTAATATATGAAAAGGAGAAAGAGATCTTGCAATAGGGCTATCCTAGGGTTTGATTATAAGCTAAAGAGGGGTTTTCCACCAAGCTAGGCCTTGGAAAAATAATGAAATGTAAGACCTAATGCTTAAACCTAATGCGATGCAAGATTTCACTAAATACTTAGAAACACATGTAAAACAAAATAGAAAGTTGAAAGATGAAAGGTGTGCATCGAGAAACCTGAAGAGGAATAGATGAAGTTCTGAAATGCTAAAAAGATGATTTTAATGCTTATTGGGACTCATACACCAAACTAGGTGATTTAGTCCTAGATTAGGGTTTTTGGGTAGGAACAAAAGTCTAACAGAGAGGTGTCTAGAACTCTTGAAATTTGCAAATTTGACCAAACTAGGACTCATACACAAAAAGTGGCATATCAATCTAGTTAGGGTTTTTTGGTAATTCAAAGTTTGATTCTATTCCTCAATGTATGCTCTATCCTTTGCACCTGATTTTTAGATCTGAAACTCTGATTTGCAACCTATAGATGTCTTCCAATGATTTCCAATGCAAGGCAAAAATTTTTACAACTTTGAACACTTAACAACTTTCTCCAAACTTGTTATTTAATGTGTTTTCAACCTAGATTTGCAAATCACACACTAAAGAGAGGGAAAAATGTTGTTTTGTTAGTGGAAAGGGGTTTTCCTTTGTCAAACCTCGTTTTGGTAATCAAACCTTGAAATGAAATGAAATAGGAAAGGAGAATGATGAATGAACAAAATGTAATTTTGTAACTCACTAGACCCTAGCAATAAAGTGCTACAAACATGTATGAAATGATTCCAATGGAAGTGGATCTTGACTCTTGCTTGAATACTGTAGATCTTGAATTGAATGCTATCTTGAATCATGAAACCCTACATCACAAATGTTAGCTCAAAAACAAACATGATGTACATGATGAATTTGACATGATACTTGATTCTTGAAGAATGCTCTAAAACACTTGATAATTGGACCTTCAATGCTCTTGAATGCTCTTGTAAGCACTTGTATGCTCTTGTGAACTCAAATTTTCTATAAGGATGCTCATTCAGCTTGCTAGATGTAAAATGAGTGAAATAAACTTGTATTTATACTTGATTATGGCTAATTTTCTGAAACTAAAACACTACAAGCCAACATCATATCTAGGAGAATAAAATATTGCCAAGAATTTGAATTAAATTTGACTTTGGGCCACATAAGACTCATATGCCAGAAGTGGCATATGAGTCCCATTAGGCATTAATTATGGGACACATTTTCAAAATTGCTTAGAATGGTGTGAAATCAGAATCGAGGCCCAAAAACCTAGGTGGGACCCATACGCCCAAGGTGGTGTGAGTCCTAGATCACCAAATCTAGGTCACACAAACTATTAAAAACACTTGAATTATTATTGGATGTTGGTTTATGTTGGGATTATCCTCAAAAAGATGCATTAATTAAGGATTTTGGATGTAAAATAAGGCCAATTAAAGCATAAAGAAGCCCTATTATTTAATAAAACCCTATAAAAGTGTGAAAGTGTGTTACAACACTATAACACTACAAATAAGGTAAAATTAAGCTCATTTAGTTGACAAGGGCCCAAGAGCTAATGTGAATATGTTAGACATATTACAACACTAAATCAAGGTTATGTAAGGTCAAAAATACTTTAAGTCTTCATAAGTCCAAGCAAGTACATCATTATATCTATTGCAAACATCTATGCAAACATCTGTTCAGTGGTAGAGCCTACCTTTCCGAAGTTTAGAGACTTTCCCTATGAAATTTCTATTGGATTTAAGTCACCCTTCTTTGTAGCTAAGTTCATCCTTTTCTGCTTTAACTGATCATCAGGCTTGAAAATACCTTCAAGGGTGATAAGACCATTTGGTAGCTTGTTGCTACTCAACTGCACAATCTGATCACCATATTGATTTTGCAGCTTGGACTAGTTTCTTTTAGAAAATTCTGCCTCATCTTACAGAAAATTAACTATTTGTTGGTCACTATCAAATACTTGCCAATGATCTTGATTATCCAGAACATTAGGCCTCACCACAATTCTGATATGCTACTCCTTTTTACTTGCAATATGTGTTGGTATGTCAAATTGAGCACCAATTGTTGCAAGTCTATCAATGTGTTTATTCTGATTTTTCAGAATCATTTGGATTTTAAAACCTTCAAATCCCTCAATTAAATCCTATTCTTGTAGGATTTGAGAAAATTGTTCTTGGTTGAAATTTGAGTTCTGAATTGATGGACAACCAATTCACTATCACCAAAAACTTGTAATAGTTTGATTCTTCTTTTTTTGTGCAAGCTAGAGAACTTGGATGAGTGCTTCATACTCAACCACATTGTTAGTGCAACTAAATTGAATCATGATAGAGAAATAATCTCCTTGCTTGGAGATACTAGCATTACACCAGTACCAACACCATTTCTATTCCTAGAACCATCAAAAAATATCTACCACAATCCCCTTAAATCTTCTTGAATTTTTATGAGATTGGGGACAAGATCATTCTCTTCATGAATGCAATAGGTTTCAAGACCAATCTCCTCTACCTCAACAATAGCATTTGGATCAAAATGTAAAGCATTGCCTCATTCATCCAAAAAACAATTAGGTACCTCCTCTATAAGATTTACAAGCTCATGAATATAACACTCTTCCTTTTGATCATGCAATGTACAATTCATTCTTATTGGACTAGGAGTGTAAGGGTCAATATGATCTTTTGCTATGGGTTTAGATTTGATGGTTTCTTTAGTACCATATCTAGTTCTAAATAACATGTGAGACCAATCAATAGATAACTACCCCCTATCTTAGCAGTGAAATCTTTAGATAAGCAAGTGGAAAAGTGAGCAGGGAGGTCTATGACTAAAATGTCTTGCAACACATCATAGCAAGGACATGCATGCAAGAAAAAATTTAAATTTTTTTAAATTACTCCCACTATATTGATAGTAGTGGCATCCAATTATAAAATTTTTATAGCCACCAGTTCATACTTGATACCAAGCATTTGTCAACAATCCCCTTAGTCATGAATGAACTACTTGCCCCTAAATATATCATACAATTATGCACTATATGATTTCCAATAATTAGAGAAAGATAGAAGGGAGGTGGCTTACTGATTTTGTTTGAATTCTCTTCTTCTTTGGGTTGCACCAGGTTGATTGATGGAGTAGTCTGCTATTTTTCTTGTACATCACCCATTTTTTTATGTTCCTTTAAAGCATGATGTAGCAAATCCCTTTGTGATGGAATAGATAGAGCCTCCCACATAGTAACATTAAAATTATCTTTCTTTATTTGCTCCACTATGTTGAAAAGAAGCTAATTAGCTTTACAAGGAACCTTTGGAACAACAAGGTCTACTCTTGTTGCTTGTGCAATCTTAGGATGCTCCACCACTTGTTTAGGCATATTAATGGGCTAATTTGATTTTGGAACATCTGTTGTTGTACCTATTGGTCCAACATTTGCACTTGGTTGATTTTGCTAAGAGACCGATGCTTGCCCAACCATGGAAGATGTGCCACCCTCCATCGCTCTTTTCTTTGACCTTATATTTTGGGCTATTGCATCGACATCTGCTTGATTACACCACATAAATCCTCTTGACCCAAAATGAAAAATGAAGAGTCACCTAATGCATAATTTTTATTACTAGCAGCTATTTGGTTCATGCCAATTTGCTCCTTTAAAGTAGAGGCTTCATTTTGAGCTACCAAATTTTGCACAAACTCTCCATTTTGACAAGCATTTTGATTATGAGCTTGCTCACAAGGGTAACACCACTCCTGCTCTTGGGCCAGATTATTTTGTGCTAGGAACAAAGCTTTAGAAGTGTTGGTAGTATTTGTGTGCATTCTTTTCATAGGCTTAGTATGATTCCATTGATTTTTTCCTTGATAAGGTGGTTGATTTTGTTGATAACCCTAATTTTGAGGTTGATAGGGCCTATTGTTTTGAGCTTGCTACCTATCCAATGCTATTAACTTGTTCATATTTTAGAGCAAGGTTCCCCAATCTTTTGGAAGTGTAGCAGAAGTAGAAGGTTGGCTTGTAGAAACCACTGGAATAAGAGCCACTGGGATAGGATCCACCATTGGCTATATAGGAAGCTTTGGAAATAAAGGCATTGGTGGCCTAGGAACTATCTTCCTAGCTTGAATTAAACAATTTTTTTCCTTTATGGAAACATCATATGCACTTGGTGAGGTGTAACTTCCCATTGATTGAATCATAGCAACTATGTCACTGTTAAGAGCCCTCAAGAAATACAAAAAAACATGCTCAGATGAAGGCCTGACCATGGTAGGAATTCTATCCCAAGTCCTTTGAAATCTATAGTTGAAATCACTCATGAATTCATGAGGTGCTCTTTTAATTGTGGTTAGTTGTTCTACCAGGGACAAATGATCACTCTTATCTTCAAAATGTTTGCATAACTTCTCCCCTTATTCATCCTAGTTGTGAATGGTGTTAGGTGGAAGACCTCTATACTACTATAATGCTTTTCCTTTTAGGGAAGTGGCAAGCAACCTAGCAACCACATTGTCTTCTATTACATCATGCATCGAGCATATGTTTTCCACATCTATGATATGTCTTGCTGGAGTAGTAGACGTTTCACTAGTAAAATGAGGAATACTTTTGAGGGAATTGATTGGTATATCATCCTTTTGGGCTAAAATTAAGGAGTTTTCACTAGTAAAAGACACAAAAGGCTGATTTCTAGCCATATGGAATAAATTTCTATTTGTATGAGCAACAAATGTCCTAGTTTGAAATAACCTACTCACATGTGGTGTATATTGAGCTCTAGGAGATGGAATTATACTCCTATTTCTTCTTATAGGTGACAAAGATTGTCTATTTCTTCTTCTAGAAGTAGAAAAAGAGAGTTGAATGTATTGGAAATTACCTCTAGAAGATGCTCTTGTTTGGATTCTTGGCATGAATGTGTAGGTCTGATCTTGAACCAAGAGTTCTAGGTAGCAACAAGGTCTCAATTTGTATGTAGATTCCTCCCTTGATTGTAGAGTCGCCAAGTACTTGTTTAAGAGCCTCTTCATGGTTGAAGTGTTGAGAGTAGCACCCCACTCACAAAAAATTGAAATGAAATTTCTTCTTGTGTCCAATCAAGCGTGCCAAAAAATATTGTCACATAAAACTGCACCCTACTGAACAAGAGTTCAATGTTCTAATGACACAATGGAAATAACCTCGAGGTTGTGGGACCTTGTGCGAATGAGGTTGAATCTCCAAAGAAGGTGGACTTCCTCTTCTAAACTAAGTGAAAATGTGTTTGTCTAACCCAACACATGAAACCTCTTACCACCCTAATCTAACAAATTACAAAGGAAAAGGGATAAAAGGAGAACATGAAATGAACTTGTAAGGTGATGCACCAAGATAGAAATGTGTCTTCTTTGATTCAAATTGCGCAAAATATTAAAAAATCAACTAGAACAAGCATTCAAGCATGAAGGTAAAATATTCTTACTCAAACATGCAAGAAGTATCTATGATAATAGTGAGATTTTATTGATATGAAGCATAAAAGATAGACTTTACAATGGAAAAATGTAAGATACAGTCTCTGCAAAAGAAAACTGTGAGAGGAGCCTAAAAGAAGAACCCTTCAAATGAATACACTTTTTTCCATTTATATATCAGGCATAACTAAGAAGCACAAGTTAAACCCCAAGGCTAACCTAACTAGGGTTTTAGAAAGATGAACACCAATTAGGTATGGAAAAGATCTGAATTTCTCCCAACCATAGAGTCATCACCAAGCCATAAGGGCTATGACACCTCGAATGAGCCCTAGATAATGAATATCATGAATGTAGGGATGAAACTCCCATGAGAGCTATTAAAAAACTCTCTGATCAATACACCTTGACAAAGAATAAAGAGTGTAACACATCAAGGAGTAATGGCGACATCTTACAATCAATATACCATTGAAAATAAGTGTAAAATTTGATCCATAATGGATAAAATTTGATTCAAAAAATGAGGATGTCGTTGAATAACAACTTCTACAAATCTGTTGTGAACATGATCAATCAACCATTGAAGTGTGAATGTGGACCATCATATTGGAGATGAAGGCCTCAGATTGAACATTGAGCAAAGTTTAAAACATAGTCGTTGGTTTTCATCTCACACACTAGCAACCAAAGAAACGAGCCCCATTGTGACACATGTCACCTACATTTGCCATCTGCCATCATCATCCTATCAAGATGTCGAAGAGACCATCATCAATGTCCTATTGAACAGTCTAGATAACTGAGAGGGGGGGTGAATCAGTTATCATAAGACAAGTTTCTTAACTTTAATCCAGAGAAAACTAAAATAATCAGATAATAATCAAAAAAATATGAACATGAAAGCACATAACAACACCATGCACAATGAACACCATAAATTATAGCTTCTCTACACATAGGGACTGTCAGCTTCTCTACACATAGAGAAATCTAGAAAATGTCAACTTGTCTACACATAGGGACTATTACCATACCCCTACAAGCACCATACCCCTAAAAGAAGATTCTTTCAAGACAAAATATCACCATGCATGAATAAGTAGTCCAAAAAACTAATAAACATCACTAGAAAATCTTGACTAAGATGTGCAAACCTCTATGATTGAGATCATTGGAAAATAGCGAAGGAGAAAATAAGTAGGGAAAGCATTATATTTTGTCAATAGTAAACATGGAATTAGTCATGGCACTTGAGATAATTAGAAGGTTATTGCCTAAGTAGCATATCACTGTGCAAGATCCAAAGTACACTATCACTGTGTTAGACTACTGTCTAAGCATTACACCATATCACTAAATCAAAAAAGTGCTACAACCAAATCTAAAATAGACATTCAAGGTCTAGGGACATAAAACAAAGATATAGACTACCCCTAAAACCATGGTGAAAAGAAATGATCTATTGAAGAAAGGCAAGATAAATAACACCTAATCCCTCCCTCAACAGTTCAAATACATCCTTGGACAAAGGCTTGGTAAAGATATTTGCTAGCTGATCATTTGAAGCAACACAATCCAAAAAAACTTCATTTTCCAACTCTTTTTCTATCAAGAAATTGTATTTGATTACAATGCACGCTTAGTTCTGGAGTGCATAACAGGGTTCTTGGAGATGTTCACTACACTAGTGTTATCACAAAAAAATGGACACAGGTGTAGGCACATGTACCTTGATGTCTTGAAGGGTTTGTATCATCCAAATAACTTGTGTACAACAAGAAGCAACAACAATATATTATGCCTTTGTTGTTGATAAGGAAACTAACTCCCATTTCTTGCTATGCCAAGACACTAACCTTCCACCCAAAAAGAATGCTCCACCACTAGTACTCTTCCTATCATCACTGTACCCTACCTAATCAACATTAGTGTATGTAAGTAAAGTGAAATCACTAGTTGTAGGATACCATAAACCATAGTCTAGTGTGCCTTTAAGATAACTAAATATTCTTTTCACCATATTCATATGTAATGATACTTTAACAAGATGTTTGAAATATTGCTACCAAACACACTTCTTGCATGATGTCAGGTCTAGAAGCTATCAAATACAACAAACTACCTATCATAGACCCATACATAGTTTGATCGGTATCAGGCGAGTTATCAACCTTGTTTAACTTACAACCTATTATCATGGTAGTGCTAATTGGTTTGGATTCATCCATTTGAAACCGCTTAAGCATCTCCTTTGCATACTTAGTTTTAGAGATATAAATATGCCTTTATCAAGCTGTGAAACTTGCAATCCAAGAAAGAAGGAAAACTCTCCAAGCATGGATATCTCAAACTCATATTTCCTGAGATTAGGGAAAGCTTTACACATATCATCATCACTACTACAAAAAATGATATCATCAAAATAGATCACAATAACTAACAAGTCCTCACCTTTTTTTATAATATGATTTGTTATCTACTCCACCTTTAGTGAATCCTTGATCATGCAAGTACTTGTCCAACCTAGAGTACCATGCTCTAGGTGATTTATTCAAACCATACAAGGCATTTTTTAGTCTATAAACATAATGATGTCCTCCTTCATGTTGAAACCCTTTAGGCTGCTCCATATAGACCTCTTCTTCAAGGTTTCCATTGAGAAAAGTTAATTTCACATCCATTTGGTATACCTTAAAGTTCTTGTAAATAGATAATGCTAAGAACGTCCTTATGGCTTCTAGCATCACCATAGGTGAAAAGGTCTCATCAAAATCAATACCCTCAACTTGATAATACCCCTTACAAACAATTCTTTCTTTATTTCTTGCAACCTTTCCATCTTCATCTATTTTTTTCCTAAGCACCAATTTTACACCAATAATGTTATTGTCTTTAGGCCTAGGAACTAAATCCCATGTCTTGATCTTCTCTATTTGGTTTAGTTCTTCCTCCATGTCCTTAACCCAACATTCATTCTTATTGACCTCATTGTAATCCTTTGGCTCTATTGTTGATAACAAACAAAGATTCGCTTGGTCACTTGATTGTGTAGGTCTTCTTCTTGTTTAAACTCCTACACTTTTGTCCCCAATAATCTACTCTTCAAGATGATTTCTTTGTATAGATTTTGAAGGAGTCTTTGTCATATCCTCAATAGGATTTTTAAATGTTTCTTCTTTCTTTGGAACCTCTTGTTCTTGTTCTGATTTAGATTCTTCTTCACCATCTTCAAACTATTGTGTACTAGATTGCAACTTTTCATCAACTTTAATATTAGTTCTTTCAACTATTATTTTAAGTCTCTTATTGAAACACTTATATTCTTTACTATGTGTAGAATACCTTAAGAATATTCCTTCATGACATCGAGATTCAAAACTTCCTAAACCTTCTTAATCTTGTTGGTCCTTATCAGAAATATTGTCATATTTATCTTTGTGTGTTTCATTTGAGCATACAATAGTAGCCATGAATAGAGTTTCTTCTTCTTCATCACTAGTACTTTAATAACTACTATTAGTTATATCAATTTCCTTGATAAAGAGACTTTTTATTTTTGAAAGTATTCTTTCTTCTAAAATTATATTGATTCTTTTTGCCTTGTTTCCTATCATCTTCCACATCACTTTTAGATTTTGCATAAGGACACTTGGTAGAAAAACGTCCTATTTTTCCATAGTTAAAGCATTTGAAAGGAATTTTTCCTTTGTACTTTCCATACCCCTTCTTCAACCTTCTAACAAAATGTGACTCTTTTTCATCTAACTCTTGAAATTCAGAGTCTATTTCTTTGTATTTCAAGATAACAGTTTTAAATGCTACTTCTTTGTTTGTGGATACCTCATTGTGTGTTCTCATTTCATAGGCAATGAGTGTTCCATGAAACTCATCCAGAGTTAACTTGTTTAGGTCCTTTTCCTCTTCATAAATATATACCTTAGCATCATATCTAGGAGGCAATGATCTTAAGACCTTTTGACAATAACTAAATCTTCAACTTTCTCACCAAGACCTCTCATAGCATTGAATATTTCATCTTATCCAAGGAGATAATCTGCAATCTTTTCTTCTTCATTCATTTTTAACCCTTCAGAATTTTCTCAAAGGGTTTGCAAATTGGCTTCCTTGATTTTGACATCACCTTGATAAATACTGACTAACTTGTCCCAAACATCTTTTGTACTCTTACAATGCATGAATTTGACAATGGTCTCATTTTTCAAACCACAAAGGATGCCATTCTTAGCCTTGGAATTGCACTTATAAGCTTTCTTCTCATCAATAGTAGAATGGGGTTGTGAAGGCATTGCGTAACCTTTTTTTATTGATGCCCATACATCAAATCCCAAAAAAGATAAGTAAGAATCCATCCTAAAACTCCAAAAAGAAAAAATAGTGTCATCAAACATATGTACTTTTGAGGTAGAATATCCTTCCTGATTAGCCATAGTATTCCACTATCACGATCAACCTAAGTTGATTAAACTTCTGCAAGGAAATTGCTGCTTTGATACCAATTGTAGGAATACTCAAGACCACTGAGAGGGGGGGGGTGAATTAGTGGTGCACAAAATAAAGAAATTAAACAAATTTTGAAAAGCACAAAATTCAATAGAAACATATAAGAATCACCATGACACAAGTTTTATAAGTGGAAATCCCTAGAAATGGAAAAACCATTGTGTGAGTGTTGGTTAGGTTTGAAGAACCAATCCACTCTTCACAATTAGTTCACCATTAGGTCTCATTGACCAAATTCTCATTGAATACAATATGTCTAGGAGCACCAACTCCTTATGAAAAATAGGAGCACCAACTCCAATGAGTAATGAAGAAGAAATATATAGAGTACTACTTTGTTTACACTATGCTTCAGATCATTAATTTCCCCTATTTGGAAAACAAACAATTAACACTTAACCCTGCATACATGGATAATCACTTCTTTTACAAGAATCCCCTTATCTCAAAAAACACAAACAATATATATATATATATATATATATATATATATATATATATATATATATATATATATATATATATATATATGGACAATGAACTTATTGAACCTTTGCATACATTTTGACTGTAACCTTGTTTGAATGATCAAGTAGAAAACATAAAATGACTCTTACACAATTGTGTCTCGTATCATGATGAACAACCTTAGACAATGTTAAACTTTAGTCATATGGACATTTGCACATTCTCTACACACACCTTGACTTCAAATCAAACTCCATATACTCGTGATCTCATTCAGATTATATTAATCTATGCAAAGAAAAATACACTTCATGAATGTAGTCATACAGTGACACCATATTACTCTTTTACAAAATTTTATTCAAATCTCCCTCAATATGCATTTTCTTGAAAAAACCATGGTATCATAGTCTTCAAATCACTCTCACAGAGTCCAAATGTTGGTTGGAATACATTCAAAGCTTTGGCAGTCATACGCATTCAATTGTTGTCTCCATATAGTTACTAAGCTATGTGTAACTGAAACAAGGGAAATGGCACCCATATGCCCGTTAATGTGAAGGCTTGTGAAGTAACTATTTTCGAGCTCCAACTTTAAACAAAGACCTTTGGTCTTCAACATTTTCCAATTCATCAATTAAACAATGACCATTGATCTTACTTTGGGAGGTGAAACACAAGTCTTTAACATGTCTAGCCAATTACACCTAAGAGAAGGGGCTAGGTAACACCATGCTCAACCCCTCAAGTCATCATTTAAGTGACTTTTGACCATTTATAGCAAGTCAACAAATGAATAAAACATAAAGTGAATTCTGCATTGATGACCTTCACAAGACATAACCCTAGGTCTTCAAGGTTCATAGGATATAGATAGTATTAGGGTTTTGAAATAATGCCAAGAGTTTTAGATTATAAGGTATTTACAAAACGCTAAAATGGAGTTACCACCATATTAATTTTCCTTCTATCAGACTCTGAAACAAGAAATGGAAGCAATTCCAACTTTGTTTTTAAAAGGTAATAAACAACAATCCTAATCCTCATAAGAACACCAAGAGAGGTCAAGACAATTCTTGACAGTGATCACCTTGTAACTTTCTAAGGGTCTAAAAATCCTTGACAGTGATCACCTTGCACAACTTTTTGAGGGTCCATTATGTAACAAATATGAATACCAATCTCTTCCCATATCACTCATGTTTTATGCAAAACTATCCATTGAATACCTGATCTAATTTATGAAAGATGACAACTTATGTTATAATGAATGTTTCTTGTGAAAAGAAGACTCCATGTTGAATGAAACATAATCCTATCAACTCACCATCTTATATACCTTTGAATGATCAACAATGAAATCACTTTGAAATAAAGCAACTATATTATAAAGATGGAAACAAAGGAAAAATACACCTTTTGCATCACCAATGGCTTTTGACACTCTTTTGCATCACCACTAAACTTTGACATTGCTTTGTATCACCACTGTGAAATGAATGTTTGCATCAACACCATAAAACAAAGGAACAAGAAAAAGTACCTTTGCATGTTGCATCAACACTACCTTTGACACCAATGACAAACTCCATTCCTTTGTTTCTTTTGACATCAATGACAAACATCAACATTAAAATCTACAAACCTTCCTAAGAAAAACAAAAGCTAGAAAAAATACTTGAATCAACCTAATAACAAGAAACAAGAAAAAGTGAGTGTCCTCATTCTCAATGGGGCATGTGTGTAGGGCACAAAAACACACATACAAATTATATACATATATATGGTTGTATATACACACATATCTATCTATAATAACTATTATATATTTGAGTTTATGTGTGTTCACATATATCAACTATCTATATAGATATACAATTATGGACAAATATATAGCTATATATGCACATATCTATCTATTAATGTATGTGTGTGTGTGTGTTTGTGTCTATGTGAACAACTATATAACAAATTATGTAAAATAATATAAGTATGTAAATTCTCGTCATAACTATGTATGTATATAAGTATGTGATTATAAATTGGAAGGAGAAATTATTGAAGTCATTACCTAAAATTCCCATGTCAACACCTTTATTCAAGTGGAGAGGATTTGACAAGCTTCTAGAATGATGGAGTGCGACAAATGTGAAGGAGGCATGTTGGAAAATGATTAGGATAATATAATAGGGACCTTGTAATGGGCACAAAATGTATTATGTATTCAAACTTGACATGTTATAAAGTGGATACCAATAAGATTGTGGTCCATGCCAACATAAACCCCTAATACGGATTTTGGAACCAAAACACAAAACACCCAAAACCTTTAATGTCTTAATTTGATTTAATTAGGTGAACCAATTTTTTTGGTCATTAAATATATGCATAATTACTAATATTAATTAGAGGAATTGTGCAACTTTTTTGGTTGTTGTATTACATGATTATTAGGGTGTATATGTGTGGGTATTATTCAACACCTCCAATGACCACTTTTCGACCCTTGTGTATGTAATCATTCATCCTACAATAGTTATAACTGTTTAGGGGCTTAGGATACACAAAGTTAGGGTGGGTAGCTACTAGGTCCTCTTCCCTATTTTATCTTTATTTTAATATTTAAAAATAAAATATTTTTTCTAAATGTTTTTATACTTATATTTAATTTCATATCTCTACATTAATATCTTATATTTGAATTAGTCCATATATATTTGTCTTATATACTTCAATCTTTCATTCCAATTCAAATGTTAATCATTAATTTTAGATAAATTAAAAAAAATAAAAAAAATATCTTAATAATTTATTTTTTTTAAAACAAAGTGGCAAGCTACTAAACATTATATTATAAATCAGAGGAATTACAAGTGGAAATCCCACCGAGCAGGTTCAGTTCCATGAGAGCAAATGTCAATAGAGACAAAAGTTACAACCTTCACAAAATAGTCAAAATGGTCCAATGCCATGAAGGTGATTACCAAAAAAAAAAAGAATTATAATTATCACATCCAAATACATAATATTAGGAGAATAGAAGCACGAAGAGAAGGAAGGAGGAAAGCACCAAAACCCTGTGTCACCAAGTAGTGCAAACAACATTAATCCAAGAGCCGAGACAGAGGAAGGCAACCAAGAAAAACCGAAGACATCACCAAGAGCATACCGCAAAATCACCAAGCCAACAGAAATATGCAGAATTCATAATCAGAAAAAGGTGGCCCAAGATCCCAAAATTCTAACAAAACTTGAGAGGGCACAAGAAAGCAGAGTAGCCAATAAAATTCATGTGCTACTTTCAGCAGAAGAGGCTAAATCAGCTGGAGGGGGGAAGTATGGGGTAGAGTGGGGCTCAACAAGAGCATGGAGGACTAAAAATTGAATCGTGTCATACAAATTTTGCACCATATCAGCAATTGTGTTTCCTAGATGAGCTCGTTGCCTACGCAGGCGATGCGAGAATTCAAGGGAGCATCATCCAGCGGACAAAACCCCTCCCACAGAATTAGAGCCATTGAGAATATCATAACCTTCGAGAGCCAGTTGAAGAGCCGAAAATGGACAAATGTGCGGGAGAAAGTAATTGCCAGCCAGGAACTTAACCATATCCACATACCAGAGAACATCCATCAAATTCGATAAAAATTTTAAATCGTTTCTCCCGCATATAATTCAAACGACATCGTCAAAACTCCCGCGCTGCATATATTTTGGTCACGATAAAGTTTTTGGTCACGTCTGCAGCGTAAGAAGACATGGGTGTCCTTAAAAGGTAGTCGCAATGTTTCAGTTTATGCAACAAACAGGTCTTCAACCCCATCGGATTACACTTGCCAGTGCAGTTCCAGCCTGTGCCAAAATGGGGGCTTTGGAACAGAGTATATGTAAAAATTGGTAATGCTCGACCGAATGCCTCAAAAATGGGGTCTTATGGAATGCTACGATTCCAGGATATGCACAAGGTTTTAGAAACTTTCAAGTAGATGCAATTGGCAGGTGTAAAGCCAGACTCCTCTACCTTTACCACCATCCTCCCTGGGTGTGCCGAAATATTTATTAAAAGTATAATATATATTAATTTGTATGTTATAGAAGTATAATATGTGTTAAATATTTGCTTTTATATTAAATATTTCAATAAATTTTGACATATACAATGATTTTTGGCAGTTACAATATATAAATTATTAAGAAAAAGTATGTATCTTTGTGAAAAAAAAAAGTATGTACCTTTGTGATATTTGGATGAAATATGTGAATTCTCATATTAATTATGGATAAACTATTTAAGACTTAGACTAATCATATATAAAATGTTATATACACTTCTACACCAATTAATATAAATTATTGCATACTTAGTTGATAACATAATAGGTAGTGATTAAAAATTAGAAAGGAAATGGAACATAAAAATATAGTAAGGAGGAATAATACTTCTATCATTGATATTTTTTTATGATAGGTTCCTTGTAGTTGATGTTCTAAGTACTATGAAAACAATTTTCTAAGGACTCAACTTTGTTGTTGTTTTCTTATTGCGGTACTTTCATTATATGGTGAGATTAAAGTTTGGTGTTAGGATCTCATAAATCAATTATTTATGTGGATTGTTTATGGTTGTATACATGTGCTAACCCATACTTATTATTGATTACATATTTATGCATTGATTTCAATGGATTCGGATAATGCATGACTAAGGTGATGCCACCTTGAATGTTGCATAAGCTTTATAATGAATCATCTAAATATGGTATATGTGACTAATCATAAATTATGAATTGAATTTTGGTATAGATATAATAATGTATGATAATGATAGTATGATTTATTATATTGCTTCATAGTATAACTAGGTTTATGGAGTATTATGTTTGTGATGTTACACATTCCTCAACTTAAATACATGAGAACATGTTGAGATCTTGGTTTGATTGGTTGGTTTTACTATGATTTCTAGGATTAAGCTATGTGTGGAAGTTTTGTAACTTACTCGCATGGGATCTTATCCTTACTATTTCATTACTTCTTGATTTTGAAATTTAAATTAATATTGTTTGGTAAAACTATTGATACCTTTTGATTCAATTTTAGTTAGTTGGTATATGGATATAAATATCTAGTCTAATTAAGTCAATAATATACCTATAAGGTTAAATTGCTCTTACCAATTATCGATGTTTGTCAACCATGCCAATTCTATTTCTTGTTTTGCGCTTTTAACATAAATTGGATATAGACTTATTCCACTAGCATAGATTGTTTGTAGGTCATTTATTGTTTCTCACTAATGTTTTAACCTTGTCAAAGTGTTGATTGATTGTTAAACATAGGAAGCATACTATTATGAATGAGAATAGGTACATTTTGAAGTTCATAAGCATCCTAGTCAATCCATTCAAACTATGAGGTATGAAAAATTCAAGAATCAAATCTTACTAGCCCTATATTGGTGTAAAGATTAATAAAGTTTATGTTAATTTCTTGCCAAACATTGATGCATTGGGATGATGTAAACTCTTAGAAGTGTAGGATGTCATGACACTTTTTCACTCTCTTATTATATATATCATAATTACATTAACATATTTGTAATTCTAATGTTAATCACATTTATAATTTATATTAAATTTTCTATTTAATTCATTCCTTCATCATTGTTGCATGAGAATGGAGGCTGCATTATGGCGCCACACTGTGAAAAAACTAAATGTGGTTGAGTGTAGAGGTGTAGGAAATGGAAACTACCATAATTGTAGGTGGTCCTTTATTTAATTAGGAACATGAGTATAGGGGCAGCAAGAGAGATTTTCTTTTATTTAAAATGATTGAGAAGTTAGATTCAAGAAGAAAGATAGAGAATAGAAATAAATAGAGGGAAAACAATGATAAAGGATCTAGGCACAAGGACATTGAAAAGATTATGGAAATTGTATATACTTTCACCAATGACATTGTATAAGAAAGAGAGCTATGACAACAAAAACATGTGATGAGCATAAGATAGTATAGTGCCAAGGTTGAGGCTAAGCTTACCAAGATTAGTGATTTGGTCTTGTTCCTCATTTATTCACATCCCATCCCCCCCTTCACCACTGATGAGTCCATTTCACTATAGCAAAATCTTGAATAGGTCATGATATTATGATTAAATTATTGATTGAACATAGGTATTTTTAGTGCACTACATATGTGTGTTTACCATAACTTGAAATTTCAAACAAAGGAGTGTATTGTGTTCTTAAGGAATCTAGTGTATTATGTAGATATAATCCTTGAGTAGAATTGTTGGTGGATTATTATAGTGTCCTATATAAAAGAATGTTTGTTTAAGAGTTTGGAAATTTTTAAGGAAATATATTAAAAATCAAGATGAATTCTTCACACCTGTTTTAGATTTTTACTTGTTTAGAAGTAATAAATACATTATTGAAATTCTAGATGGACATCTTAAAGTATGTCTTAGAGATTTTGATTTGTTGTAAAGGTGACACATACTTCATGTATGTCTATAAAACCTAGATGGGTGGTTATCTTTTGTGTTAAAGTTTATCATTTTTAGATGTATTCATGTATGTATTAAAAATCTAGATGCATAGGTAAAGTTACACAAAGTACTATAAAGGAAATCCTCTATTTTGATTGATTTTTAAAAGTGGTCATATCATATTGTTAGTGTCATTAACACCTTCATGTAAGATACCAAAAATTTATGGGGAAGAAGAGAAAGTAAATAAGGGATGAAGTAAAGAAGTCATTAATTGGTGAAGAAAAGGAGATAATATTTAGCAATAGAATAAAATAAGTTACCAAAAAATTGGAGTTTTTCAAGGAAACTTTGCAGATGATAGATGAGAGTGATTCCTAGGTTGAGGATGAAAACAACTCAAAAAATTAAAGATAAATTGATTACTAATGATGTGTTGTCAACCAACACATCCTTAGCTAAAGAGACACTATGGGGAGATGAACCTCATAGACTACGTCACCTCCCGTGTTGTCAAGATCAAGAATCTAGTTTCTAAAGATTCAATATAAGTAGTGAATCCTTAATTTGATTAGAGAAAGCAAGATCAAGAAATAATTATGTATTAGATTTGTGATAGGTATTACGAAGTGAGTTATTAGATGTTCAAGTGCCAAGAGATAATCGTAGAGAAAGGACTTTGGTCAAGTACAAAAGGAGTGAAACTAGACAAAAGAAGCCATAATAAAGAGAGAAAGAGATCCATGAGTAGCTAATAGACTAGGAGAAAGGATAATCCCAAACCATATAAAATAAATCAAGAACACCTTTATCTCCTCCAGATATGGATGCACATATGATTAATCTCTCTATTTTTGGTAAATACACATGCTAGTGAACATCTATTTACCTTAGACTTTGATTGGAGTGGGGTTGGCATTAATGGTGATTAGACCCAATTGTATGATTTTGTGGAGACCCTCAATGATGAGGCATTAATATGTGGCATTAAAGAATGCCCTAAGCATGATAAAACATGGAAATAATTGAGTGACTTATATTGACAAATTTCCATTCACCTAATGTATGAACAAATACATAAATAAAATATGGAAGATGACAAAACCTAAGGAGGAGTACGTAAAATATTATGAACAATGATTTAAAAGTATGGTTAGAAAGATGGAAGAAACCATAACATAAAAGAAATGAATTGAGTGGTTTATTAAATAGGGTTAACACCTCACATTATAGAAAAACTCGATGAGAAGGTTTCCTCTTCATATAAGGATGTTGTAGAATTGATCACCAAAATAGAACCCTAGTCAAAGATATAGGAGAATGATTTAGTAGGAAAAGATGAAATTGATAATTTCAAATTAGAGTGGGTAAATGTAATGTTGAAGTAAGAAATTCTATTGAAAGGTGAGAAGGATAAGACTTCTCCCCCACCTAGAAGAAGTAAATTTTGGTTTAAAAATTATAACAGGAAAGACCATCCAAGGAATGAATGTTTGATAATCAAAGGCACCAAGAGGGCTACCGCACTAAGAGGGTAACTTGAGAAATCCCATAGAAAGATGGTAAGTAAATATTGTAAACTATAAAGTGGGACAAACATGACACAAATAGGTGCCAATGTGACTTCATGAAGAAGATGAATATGAACCAATGGTTCATGGATTGACTAGGAATTTTTTTTTTGGATATGGGTGTAGATAGAGCATACCATTTAGCTATAAGAGCATTTAATGTTTATTTGACACATGGCTAGTGGGAACTTCAATTCAAAGAAAGTATAAGAACACTTAACAATATACACTATGCGGTACCACAAATTCAAGATGCAAGGGCCTTCATGAGTTACCATGATAACTATTAAGGAGGTAGTAGGGGAGGCTACCACAATAATAATAGAGGTACCGAAGAAAGAGGAAGGACCAAAAGGCCAAAATGTTATAACTATGGTAAACTAGGACATTATTCTAATGAGTACAGAAGAAAAGAGGAAAGTCCACATGATTTTTGTGGTGATAAATCACATGATATTTCTAGTTGTCCCAAATTTAATAGTTCTATAAGAGTGTGTTGGCACCATGATCATAAAGTGAATAATTGTCTAGTCTAAATGTAACCTATGATACTAAAATAGTAATGAATAACTAAAGTAGAGGAGCAAATGTTAGATAATGTAAACATTCAAATGCAGAACAGATGATTCTCATTGATAAATGAAAAATTGGAAAAATAATCCAAAGAAAAAAAGAAAAAACTCAAGAACAACAATTTGGGGTTGGACTAATAGAATCATATCCTAGAAGAATCTTATAAATGTTAAGATTTAAAAAGAAATATTTAGATGAAGGGGAATATGATTTGGTAATAAAAAATTCCAAAGAGATAATTAAATAAAATAAAATGAAGAGGATGATAAGAAATGTTTCACAGCAAAATAGATCTATGCTCATTACCTACCAAAGCTCCCAATTTTGAACAGGCGGAGAGTATGCTCGCTTCACAACTACCAATTTCATTAGCTAGAAAGATTCTAAATCTTTGTCAACAAATCCATTTTGTTCATATCCTGCAATCATGGCATTCCATGAGTCTTTAAAGCACATTGTCAAACAGTTCATGTGCCTTGTCTATGCTTCCACATTTTGCATACATGTCTACTAGAGCGGTTGCAGCTACTAACATCTGACAAAATTCCTCTAACCTTTACAGGCTGCGACGATGCTGTCGAAGGTTGTAGAGTCTGGCTTTACACCTGCCAATTGCATTTGCTTGAAAGTTTCTAAAGCCTTTTCAATAAATCCATTTTGTGAATATCCTGCAATCAGGGCATTCCATGAGAACACATTTCTTTGGTCCATTTTGTCAAACAGTTCACGTACCTTGTCTATCCTTCCACATTTTGAATACATGTCTACCAGGGAAGTTGCAAGTACATCTGACGAAAATCCTCTATCCTTATTTTGTGATGGGTGTGCACAGCCTGTTCCAAAGCTCCCATTTTGGCACAGGCAGGGAGGATGGTGGTAAAGGCAAAGGAATCTGGCTTTACTCCTGCCAATTGCATCTACTTGAAAGTTTCTAGAGCCTTTTCAACAAACCCGTTTTGTGCATATCCTGCAATATTAGCATTCCATAAGACCCCATTTTTGAGGCACTCGGTCGAGCATTACCAACTACAACATCTAAAAAAATTCCTATATCCTTCCTGGTTTTACGAATACTCTGTTCCAAAACTCCCATTTTGGCACAGGCTAGAACTGCGCTGGCAAGTGTAATACGATAGGGCTGAAGACCTGTTCGTTGCATACACTGAAACATTGTGACTGCCTCGTGAAGACACCCATGTCTTCTTACACTGCAAATGCGACCAAAAACTTTACTGTGATAAAAAACATATGCAGCGCGAAACTTTGGCGATGTGTTTGGAGTTATGCCCGGGAGAAACAATTCAAACAAATGCATCCACCAAATGGGGTTAACGGAAAATAGGAAGAGGGACGGATTACGGCTTGGTCCCACATCAGCCACTCTAAGCGGTCAACGCTTAGAGTGTGCCGGTTAAGCCACGCCAAAAGGGAGCCATCAAAATTATCCATGCAAGGGAATCAACGGTAAGCAATACCCTAAGCAACCAATTTAAATGCATGTCACCAATAATAGGAGGCATGGAATAGTATAAAACACATTCCATCCATTAAATTTGTCACTGACAAATGCCAGATAATGCAGACATCAAGTGAACCATCCCAAAAGAGGATGCTTTAATGTTCGTCGTCACCCCGTCTAGCATCAACTATCCGTGGGGGACAATCTCCCACGGGAAATAAGTGTTGGAGAGACCTACACAGATACTAGATAGGTGTACATTAAAACACCAAATAGTATCTAGAGATGTTGATACGATAGGCATGAAAAAATCTATTTCCTTTAGCAACATGACCCATCCAAGAAGTATATATTTTTAAACAGTTATCCTGCCAAGTACATTTTTACCAAAACTTTTTAACAAGTGATATGAAAACTAAGAACCAATAGAAACCTGTAGGAGCAACCACCATGAAAGGTTAAGACCGAATCAAGTAAATAGTGAGGCACAGTCTTGCCTCGAGAAGTCCTTAATAGATATCTAATCATCAATAGCTTTGTTTGCTAAGAAATCTGCATGAACATTTGCCTTTCTGTAACAATGCACAATATGGAAGGAAGGAAAGTTTTTGAGAAGAGATAGAATATGCATCAAAAGATAATTTAAATGTCAATAGTTTGAATTTTTGTTCGATGACATCGAGACCACTACCATCGAGTCACCTTCAGTAACTATTGGGAAATAGATAATTTTATTGCCAATTCCAAACGAATCCTTATAGCATTGAATTCAACAATGTTGTTAGTGCCATCCTCTAATGAAGTACATATAGCCCCAATATAGTTTTTGTACCAATCTCTTAGAACTAAGCTACCCCAGACTTACTAGGGTTGCCCCTAGAGGCCCCATCAAAGTTTAACTTGATGAAACCTCGAGAAGGAGGGATCCATTTTATCACTTTTCTATTCATTGTATGACCCTTATGTTAAACAGACCCAAATTTAGGAAGCTTAAGAAGCGTCCAATTTTTTAGAATGAAAGAGTGCTAAGAGGAGAATTCCTTTTTAGAATGTTCACTTCTATAAGCACTTGATAATGTTACTTCTGAGATGGAGATTTCTATTTTCTGAATGATTTGATTCAAAGATAGGGTTTTCTTCATGAATATACAATTATTTCTCTCCAGCCATAGGTTCCAAATGATGATAGAGGGTGAAAAATCCAAAATACAAGAAAACTTTGAGTTTGTAAATAAGAAAGGCCAACTTAGGAAATTCTTTAAAACCAAGTTTTGAAGGGGAGACATCCAACCGAGTTTCAACATCAACTAGGTCCAACAATGGTGGGAAAAATCACATCCAATGAGAAGGTGGTCAGTGGACTCATAAGCTTTACAACACATGACACAATGAAAATGAGGGACTATTCCTAGAATCTATCCAATCTCATCCCAGACAAGATTCTATCCTTTAGTGCCAACGAGGAGAATACTCCTGCTTTAGGAAGAACATTAGAACTCCAACATAGACTAAAAGGCCAAGGTGTGGACCTGGAGGATGAGGAAAGAGAGTTGTAGATGTCCCTTAGATTGTATTTTCCAAACTTGGCCTTAGTCCAAATTAATTCATCGAGTTTTTTTGATAAAAAAATGTCTTTTCTTTAGTTCACATCTAAGAGACTCTTTTAAG
>VDFB02193867.1:673297164-673321161 GCA_007258455.2 Sequoia sempervirens | reverse complement strand
AAATCCTATAGTATGTGAAGCATAGAATGTGACACATGTTTCAGATTCAAAAAATATGATACCGTTTGAAAGTTATAGATGTTTTTCAATCAACCTATCAATTAGGACATTACTCGTAATTTAAATAGAAAATGAATAATAATTATTTATTAAATTCAAAGTAAAGCGTAATTTATATTGGTGGAAAGCTGAGAATATCCTTTAAAAACCCTTTTCGTTTCATCAATTTTGGATAATAAAAAAAGTCGTCAGCCACATACCCTACAAATACCCATCATATTGCCATTTTTTGGCCCATCACAATCTTGCACATACCCAAATGTGGATTGTTCTTTGATTTCTTTTGTTTCTTATTGGTATGTTTTGATTCTTTCACCTAACTAGCCAACAATGCATGAGGTTTATATGTCTTAATGAGACCCATCGAGAAAATATTTTTCTTATCATGTATTAACATTTCAGAAAATGATGTAAATGAAGGTTTAGTATATCCAAACCCCATAGTCAACCAATGAGTATGAAAGCTAGAAACAAAAGTAGCATAATCAAGACCAAGTTTGTTCAATGTACTATAGACCAACTGAATATTCTTCTTATTAATCCAAATTCTTTTCATTACTCTCTTAGATCATTAACCTTAGTGATGAAGTCCTAGATGTTGTTAAAGTTCTTAAAATCAAGGCTCATCAATTCATTATCAATTTGATAGCATGTTACTTCATCTATAGTACCATAAAAAGTTTCCAATTTTCCCCAAGCTTCCTAAAAATTATTACGTGATTCAATTTGAAACAAAAAATCTTGAGAAACTATTTTACAAAGACATCCAAGAGCTTTGGTATGTTCAATCATCCATTTTATTTTTTTATCTACATTTGTAGGTTTGGGTATCTTATTTTCAACATAGAGAGAGTGACCTTCATTCATTAGAACACTCCATGCATGTTGATTCCAAGTTGAATAGTTACATGATGTTAGCAAAGGAACCTTAGAATGTTCCATGGAAAAAAGAAGAGCATAAGAAAAACATATGAAAACAATTCACCAAGAGACCTCTCTAAATAAATCAATCAAGAATCCCCCAATAATATTCATGTTGGGGATGTCAATGAGGAGGAAGAGGATGCACTAGAAGTTTAAGAGGTAGGAGGAGGAGATGCACAAGAGGATACATTTCTACAACTATTTTCAAAGCTAGGAAGTAATCCAAGGATGGATCCATCAAGTTATAGCGGAAGTTTGAATCCAAAGGAACTCATTGATTGAATTGTAGAGATGGATAAATATTTTGATTTAGAGTCCATTGAAGATAAAAAGAAGGTGAATTATGCTTACACAAGACTAAAGGAACATTCATCCCTATGGTGGGATCGATTGCAGATTGAAAGATAGAGGAAAGGAAAGGATTAAATCATGGGATAAGATAATTCAATAAAGTTGAAGGACAAATTCTTGTCTGTAGACTATCACATTAGTTTGTTTAGGAAACTAAAAAAGGTGAAATAAAAATATTTGAGTGACATAGAGTACATCAAAGAATTCTATAAATTGGGCATTCATATTGGGCATGTTGAAGACGATGAAGAATAGGTAGCAAGATTTATGAATGCATTATGAATCACTATCCAAGATGAGATTAGTTTGGTTATGATGAGAACACGGTAGAATAATCCTACCAATATGCTCTAAAGGTAGAGGAAAAGTTGACAAGAAATAAAAAAGATAATTCCAGAGGTAGAGGAGAACATTTAAGAGGTAGAGGAGAAACAAATAATGGAAGAGGATAACCGAAAAGAGAGGGAGAGTCTAGCTTGTCACAAAACAATTTCAGCCCAAGTACAAGGGAGGGAGGAGATTTCCCAAGAGGGAGAGGTGAGTCTTCAAAAGGAAGAGGAGACTATGGGAGAGGAAGAGGATTTTCAGGGGTGTGCTTCAATTATGGAGAGGTAGGTCATAAGGCTTTCGAATTCCCACAAATACAACAAGAAGGTGGAAAAAAAAAGTTGGAAGGAATTTTACTATAGAGTTTGAAGAAGAGGAAGAAAACTTGGACCTAGAGCATGGAGAAAGCCTCATGTTAAAAATATTTCTTTTGAAACCTGAGAAGGAATGACAAGAACCTGCACAAAGGAAGAGTCTATTCAAAACTATTTGCAAATCAAAGGGAAAGCATTGGAAAATAATTATGGACAATGGTAGCAATGATAATTTGGTGTCACAAGAAATGGTTGAGAAGCTAAAATTGGAGAAAATAAAACACCCAAATTAGTACAAGGTTGCATGGTTGCAAAGGGACAACAACTTCTAGTAAGTGAGCAATGCTTGGCAAGCTTTCAGACTAGTAAATATAGAGATGAAGTAATGTCTGATGTGATTCCCATAGATTATTTCCATATCCTCTTGGGTAGACCATGGAATATGATAGGAAAGCTATGTATTATGGTGAAGCAAACACTTACACTATAGTCAAGGTCAAGAAAAGGTATGTTATGAATCCACTAAAGGATAAACAAAAGGAAGTGGATAGTGATACACAGGTATGTGCAATCTCTGGAAAAAAAAAATATTGAAAGAAGTACAAAAGGAAGAAAGATGTTTTGTAAATAAAGTTGAGACAATAAAAGAGGAGAAAGAAACACCCATGGAGATCAAAGGTATGTTGCAAGAATATGGTGATATTTTGATGAATGAAGCATTGAAACTATTCCTTGGTAATTTTGCAATTTCTTATTTTCATGAACTTTTGGATCATTTGGAACATGTGAGAGATATTTTACAAAATTTAAAGGAAGAGAAGTTGTTGGTTAACCTTAAGAAGTTTAGTTTTATGAAAGAGAAGCTAGAAATAAGCACCAAGAGGTACAAAGTGCATGCTGATTTGAAAGGAGGAAAACACAATATCAAGGGGGAGACTTGGTTCCAGCTCATATATAGAAGGAGATCTCCCCACATGATACCCATAGAAAATTGAAATGGAAAAATATTGGAACATGCAAGGTGATTAAGAAGATTTTAGCTAATGCCTATGAAATAGAATTACCACCAGAGTTGAATATTTCACCAATATTTTATTTGGTTGATTTATACCATTTTCATGAAGGAAATACTAGTTATAAAGAGGATGTTATTTCAAATTTTCAAGACAGGAAGCAATGGGTGCAACAAATACCAAAGAAGAAAGGAGAGGAAATTGATGAAGTGATGGATTCTAGAATAGTCAAGAATACATGGGAAAAGGGTATAAAGAATATTTAATCAAATGGAAAGGAAAGAAGATGGAAGAAGCAACATGGGTTGCAGCTTCATATCTTCGGAGGCTTGGAGCATCCAAGTGCACAGGCAATCCTGCACACCAAAAAAAGTGTTTTATTTAATTCTTCTTGGTTGTGTTTCATTTTTTATCTTACAGGCATGATTTTTTATTAATTTATTTTCTCCTCCAAGTCCTTGAAAATTCAAGTCATCTTGTCTAAGTGTGGATTTAATTTCAATATTGGGAATGAAGGTGCCAATATTTAATATTTATTAAAATTGGAGGTGTTGCAAAAAAACCACACCCAAGTTGGAGGAGGCAAAAAAACCACACCCAAGTTGGAGGAGGCCATTTTTGGCATATTGTAACTCCTCTTGAATTTGAAATTTATGTTTAATGAAAAAGTGGGAAGAATTTGGACACCTGAAAGTGAGGTAGTGGAGTGAGACAGTGTCAATTTTAGCAAAGAATTTGGAATTCTTGCCAGGAATGAATGAGGGGGTTATAGGAGAATATGGGATGCCCAAGAAAGAAAGTTGAGTGTAAAGTGGATACATCACCCAAGTGAAATAAGGGAGGAAAAAGGGAAGAATCAAATGATATAAGGAGTTTTGAGACAAGAAATACTTGTGAAACAAGGTTGGGATGTCCAAGAGGGTAGCATCAAAGTTTTATGGTTGTATTTGCTACTATAGGTGTTGATTTGAAGAATCTAGAATTAGATTTGAAGTTTTTGATTGTAGAATTTTCCTATAGCAATCTTTTTGGCATGTCTAGTTTTATTTTGAAGTTGTTGTAGACATTGAAGGCTTGTTAATAAAATTAGTTTTTTTCCCGAATCTTTATCATTTAATGCATTGGATAATCTTGATATTTGAGCTCTTAATAGTTGTAAGTAACTTTTTGAAAGTTGGATTCCTTGATTGTGTGTATATGTTGCAACAATTGACAATTGCATAGGATTATTAGTTGTTGAGTTGCATCAATTGATACCTATAATGGGCTATAGAGTCCTATTTAATAAAATTTGCATCACACCAATAAAAAATATTTTGATAATCATTTAAATCATTGTCACCTTATGAAAATATGACCTACAATAGCCTACACTGACACCATTCTTAATAATCCATTTCAAAATATATCATTCTCATTATTTCTAGGAAATCATTTATACCACTCCTTAAGCATAAATAAAACCATGAAAAAAATTCAACATAAAACATGTATGAAGAACTCAATAACCCTTTATTATATTGTTTAAAGAATGACACATTTCAACACTAGAGACAATCTCATTGCAATTTGATTTTCATTTCAACATAAATCAAAATACAATAATTACAGTTATGAGATGACTTGTAGACATGAACATTCACATATGATAGATTACACCCTCACCTCTACCCTAGAGTTTCAAAACCCATAACCCTTTTAAAATAATAGAGAAATTACATTTTAAAGAAAAGGAAGAAGCCTGCATTAAACCCACTATTAACACTTGACATAATTTGAACTCTTTGATGTTGTAACTAAAATTGACATTTGGAATATGCCACATTATGCTTATCCTCTTACATTGCACCCATTTTATAACTGAAAAAGATTATGCCCTTTATGTTAGTATTCTCATGAAAAAATTTAACCATGGAGTAAAAAACTTTATTGGCCGTACAAGTGAAAATATTAACTCCCTAAAAACTACCCATCCTACTAGTAGTAAGAAAATACATTTGACCTGGCAATTTGACCCTCAAAACACTTCAAACCTCTCTCTACAATTACCTTAGACTTTTTTGGGAAATTTGTAGGAAACCATTTTCCTATGGCATTTTCATGTTCTTGTGTTCCATTCTTATAACTAACACATATTCACTATCTAGCCTATACATTTCAAGAACCTATTATTTGCATTCAAAGCTCCTTCAATTTCCCTGATAGTAGAGCATTTGGGTCTCTTCCAAAACACCTTTCCTATTGTGAATAATTTCTTATCTTGTTTGGGAAATCTTACACCACTAAAGAGCATTTAAAAATCAATGTGGGATGCTTTTAACCGATGAAATGGTGTTGGGAAAGATTCTAGGTCAACTTTTACTGTGCTAGGTCATTTTTAGCTTTCTCGACACTTTAAAAACATTAAAAGAACCATCAAAGTTAATGTATGGGTGTGGGAAATGAGTTACTAAGTTTTTTTGCACCATTAAAAGATATTTTAAATAGGTGCAAGTCCCTTATAACAGTGCTAGAGGCATGAGAAACTATAAAGAGTCATCTTTGGCTTGTGGTAGTAAAAATGCTTCAAATATCATTAAAAATATAGTAGGGGCATGGGAAATTCCCCAAGTAAAAATTCAAACATGAATATAGCATTTAACTCTAGTTTAAAACATTGGAATTCCTTCTTTGACCCTTCTCTATGTGGTAGGATGTTATTGTATCACTAGCTAGAAATTCATCACAATTTTGACTTGATTTTCCCCCTTGAAACTCATGATGGTGTGATGGAAGAACAATAAGAAATTAATAAGCTTGTTATGCATGTGAAATTCTAGTAACTTAGATGTGTCCTTATATCCCTATTAGTAGGAATAAAGGTTAATAAAATAGCTAGCAAGTATTAAAAAATTTCCTCCTCACACATAGAAGACTCCTATCACCTACCTCACTTGAAACAACAAAGACATCACCCAATCAAAATGCATCACAAGAATTGGTTATATCGCATGTTTGGGAGCTTCCAAGGCTAGAAAAATTGCAATATGTTACAAGCCATGCAATGGATTTTAAAACATTAAACCTTATAAAATTTAAGAATTTTTTTACTTCACATGATTTTAAGCTTGGAGGGGGTGCTTTAAACATTTTGATAAAATTATCTTTCCTTTCTTGCATATTTAAAACTGTAGACATCCAAATTTGACGACTCCCATATGGTCAAATCCATCCTCTTTATTTTTCTACTTCATCGATATTAATTAAACTTATTTAATTAATATTTCCCCTTTCCCTAAGGTTCCTAAAGCATTTAATTTTCTTTCATCCTTTTCTCTAAATTAAATAAATGGATCAATTTATTTAATTTGGTCATTTAGCCTTTTGGCATTTAAATCAATTTTAAATTCTTTTTCTCTCTCATTGTCACATCCTCTATAACCTTCTTCTAATTTGGATTAATCTAATTAATTCATGATTAGGATGTGCATACCTTTAATCAGGATTAATGTCACATCTTCAATATTTGTCCACTTGCTTCTAATCTTCCATTAATCTTCTTAATCACCTATTTCCACAACCTTAATATAATCCCCTTGCTACATTTAACATACCTTTTTGGTCAACCTTCACAATTTCCATATTTAGACTAGACCCTCTTCCCCATGTGAATTAAAAATTCACATTTATCCCTCCAAGACTCTTCTCTTCCCCATGCAAGTTGTTAGGAGTTCTAGAACTCCTCACTTGTCACATCAGTCACATGGGGTCAAAAACCTTTCATTATAAGAACCTTTTTTTATCCCCAAGGTACTCCCAATCATGTGAATTTATTTCCCCAACTACTTCTCTCTTCCCCATGGAGATTTTTGAGGAATACTAAAATTCCTCATATGTTATTTTCCTCCCATATGGGAACAAGAAATTCATTTTTGAAGAAATCTTCTCCCAATCTCAAGGTACTTGCAAGTACCTCCACCTCACATGTTTTTTTTCCAACTCACTTGTCCTTGTGACATCTCATCTTCCACATGGCAAGATGTGAGGGCTTGTGAGTCCTCAACTCACCACAACCCTTCATCTTTCCCATGTTAGCAAGATCTTGACCATCCATTTCTCTAGAGATTCTTCCCTTAAAATGGAATATTTTCTCTCAATTCATTCATTCATCACATTTTGCATTCAAGCTCAAGCATTCAACTCTCTCAAGCTCAAGAAATTGCATCCTCCATTATTGCATTGTGAATCTCATATTGCATACACTTTCATACATCAATCCAACTACCCACATCCTTCATTGCATTCCACATCAAATTTGCATCACTTTGCATGTAATTTTAGTCCATTTTTCCATCAAGGAGCACACATAACATCAACTATCAAAGGCCAACCAAGGAGCAACTCATTCAAGGTATAAATCTATTATTTTTCATCTTTATTTTGTTTGAGTTTAACGTATCCCAATCTTGAGGTGTTGAATTGTTGTTTTCCTTCCTTTGCATTCTATTTTGCATCATTTAGAATAGGTAAATAGCACTGTACACATTTCTGGCATGCCCAGTGGGACCCACAAATGGGTTTTTATTGCTTTCATGTTTGTTATTTTTTGATATTTTGCAAGTTTAGGTTACATAGAGGCAACCCTACCCTAAACAGGGATGACCCTGCCCTGAATAGGGGCGAACCTTCCCTAGGATAGGCGAACCTACCCCAAGACAAGTGACCCTGACCTTAACAGAGGTGACCCTACCTTGTAGAGTTGCCCCTCTGAGAGACAACAACAAAATTTCCTCTTTGTTTTCTGCATAGGGGTGAACCTGCCCTAAACAGGGGTGAACTTTTCCTAACAAGGGAAAACCTAACGTAAATAGAGGCATCTGCGAGGTAAAACAGTGGTTTAAAATTCATTTTCAGTCTCTATTTTATGTTGTTTTGATTAATACAGACCCCCTAACTCATCCTGTTGGTGATTGTGCTAGCTTTTATTAACATGTGTGCAACTTGTTTCATGCTTGTTGAATACCAAAGGATAAAACTTCTAACATATTTTTTGTAGGATGAATGGGCCCGATTATTAGTTAGATAGTTTCTCTTTCATTTTTCCTACTACTTAGGCACATAGTTTAACTAGGGGAAGTCATATATATTGTGTGTTGTGTTTACAAAGTAAGCTATTGATGTATCAAATCCCCTTGCACAATTTTCCATCCTGGGTGAAGAGAAATCATAGCTTACTTAGTCCTTTTTATTGCCCAAGGGGCACTATACCATTTAAATCTTTCCCCTTGCACTTCGTGTGAGCCTGGGGAGTAGCCAAAAATGGTTAGTGTTCTCTTTTTAGCAGGACCTGCTTGGGGATTTCATCACCCCAAGGGATGATCCCAACGATGCGTACCGGCGAGGTATAAAAAGGGGGGAGAGCTAAAGCTATATCCTAATCTAGTCATGTCGTGTCTGGGAAAGTGTAGAGGCTAGGGTGACACCTAGATAAGGCGTGAAGGGTTGGTCTAAGCCTTCAGTATCTTGCTGAGGCTCCTGACTCATGCTTGTAGATGGGTTGGTGTTCATGGTTGTGCCTCATGTAACGTGTGTATATTGGGGACTCCTTAGTTTCCTTATTCATCCTAGTTAGAGGACTGCGTTGGCCATAACTTTCATACTAATCTTAGGATTGTGTTGTTTGAACTATCTTTTTTGTGTGAAACTAGTGAATTTTTGTTTAGTCAAGTCAGCCTTATCATCTACTTGTTGTTTGTTTTTTTTGGTCTTTTTCCATATTTTTTTATCTAAGTCAAGTTCAAGTCTGTTGACAGAGGTGACCTTGCCCTTAATGGGGGCTACCCTACCCTAAATAGGGGTGACCCTGCCTTCTATCTTAGCCATTCCTCGGCCTATTTTTGTTAGAATTGTCTATCTTTTTATTGAACAGGTGACCTTGCCCTGAACAGGGCCAACCTTGACCTCCAGTTGGGCGACCCTACCCCAAGTTGGGTGGTTTTGCACCCTAAACAACTAGTTTCTCCTTTCGTTCAGTCATTCTGAATGTCTGTTTCCTCATTCCGAGCACTTGTTTACATGTTCTAAACATTCATTTTCACATTCCAACCATCCATTTCCTCATTTTGAGTACCCATTTTCTCATTCTAAGTATCCGTTCAGTCATCCTGAAAATCTATTTCCCTGTTCTGAGCATCCATTTCCCTGTTTTGAGCACCTATTTTCCTATTTTGAACATTCATTTTTGCATTCTAACCATCCGTTTACTCATTCTAAGTACCCATTTTCCCATTCTGAATATCCGTTCAAGCATTCTGAACATCCATTTCCCCATTTTGAGCACCCATTTTCCCATTCTGACTATCTGTTTCCCCTTCTTGAATGTTCGTTTACCCATTATGGTAGTCGGTTCACGCATTTCAATAGTTTGTTTGACCTCTTTTCTGATTCAGACAAGTTTGAAAGTTGAGATAGGTGACCTTGACTAGTAGATAGGAAAACCTGACCTCTAGTTGGGCGAAATTGACCTCCAAATAGGTGACCTTGACCTCCAGTTGGGCAAACCTGACCTCTAGTTGGGTGAACCTGACCTCCAGTTGGGTGAACCTAACCTCTAGTTGGGAAAACCTGACCTCTAGATAGGCGACCTTGACCTCCAATTGGGTGACCTTTCCCCCTAGTTGGGTGGTCTTGCACCTTGGTTAGACGAGTTTGATTATTATCAAATTATTCTGCATCTTCCATTCACCCGTAATTTGCATCAGCATCCCTCGAAGTTCATTTGTTCATCATCTGAATCATATAGGTACATTATAAAGCATCTCTAAGTCGTATATCCCTCATCATTTCTCAATCCAAATCCTCTAAAATTTGCTTGAAGTTATTATCCAAATTGACCTAGGTGTCTAAATCAATTTTCATCCTACAACATTTGCTTAGGATCATCATTCGGCCCAATCAATCCACTTCCATCTCAAGTTGGATTCGGTGCCACAATCATCTATCTATCCTTAATCCAATCAATCAGCACCTTAAGTCACCTAGGGTGATTTCTAAACTTGGTTTAGAATCCCTTCTATCATCTTATCTCATCCATCATCCAATCTTACCAATCATTCGTCAATCAATCTTATCCAATCTAATCCTTATCCAATCATCCAATATATCCATCTAATCCAATCTTATCCTTATCCAATCATCCAATCAACTGATCCATTAAGCCAATCTAATCAATCCTTTAATCATCATTTAGGTCATCTCTACATTGCATCTTAGAGTTTCACCACATCTTAGCTCACCTAGTAGTTTTTCACTTTCATGTCCGTTCAAACTCGATCACAAGCCAACAGATGGCCGAACAACAAGCTCAAGGTTCCAACCTAAATATCCCTCAGGATCCCAACAGCACTACAAACATCCCATAGGATCCCAACAACACTACAAACATCCCACTAGATCCTAATAACGGTGCATCATCACAATCCAATACTGACATCCAAAACACCTCACCACCCAGAGACAAGAACATGGTTAATCAGCCCAAAGTCACTATTGATGAATACCTAAGCAATCCCATAATGTTTAGATGACAGATTGCCTCCTCAATGAGCATGGGGATAATATTCTCGCTACTCTGATCATGAAAGGAGTCAAACCACCACCCGATTTCAATATGTCACAGTATACCAGCACCCAATCTATTCCTACATCTTAAGATACGTAGACCTCACAAAATGTTCCAAGAAATTCCTATGTTCCCGAAGGTGCATCTATAGAGAATTGGTATCAACCTAAGTTTGGAAATGTCCTAATACATCAAGTTGCTAATTATCATCACCTCCCATCTACAACCTCCATGACACCACCTAATCCTAATGACCCCTATGCCTACGGCATTCCAAAAAACATTTTGTCCACTCCACCACTCCCACCTCACCATCTTGGTCAACCACCTGTCAACACTAGGGGCACTTTGATCCTTGCATTAATGCCACCTCCAGGATCTACACCTACTAGCAATCTACCACCGCCACCTCATGGTAATACCCTTGTGTTTTAGCAGCCTCCCATTAATTCTAATCAATCCACAATGTTGCAAGTACCCCTATGCCTATGGAATTCCACAAAACATTATGTCCACTCCACCACTCCCACCTCACCATCTTGGTCAACCACCTATCAACCCTGGGGGCACTTTGATCCTTGCATTGATGCCACCTCTAGGATCTACACCTGCTAGCAATCTACCACCACCACCTCATGGTAATACCCCTATGTTTTAGAAGCCTCCCATTAATCCTAATCAATCCACTATGTTGCAAGTACCACCACAACACACTGCTATCCCCTTGCAAGCACCGCGACAACATACTACTACCATTGTTGTAGCATCTTGCCCACCTCATCAACAACCTACACATCAAAACATCATAATCCCACAAAAATGTTACCATTCTGCTGTTGGTGTAATTAATTATTAATTACACTTTGCATAAGTTTACTTAGGCATTATTTATTTCCTAGGTTATAGGATCTTATCTTTATCTTTCGAGCTATCTTGTTGCTCAAGATAAGATTAGGTATTCTCATCTTTTCTTTTATAAAGCAAATAATCTCTTGTAATTAATTGGTCTTTTCGAATATATCAAATTGCATGCTTTTATGCAATCTTGCTTTTTCGTTTTCTTCTTCTGTGGAAGGAATATTTTGGTTTGCAATCAGATCTTGGCTAATCTAACATGGTATCAGAGCCTCGATTCGCAGCCCCTTCTCAGCATTTTCGGAGGAACATAGTGCAGAGCTCGTTCGAGGTCCCTCGAGGGTTTCAATCCTTGAGTACATTTATGCAGCATCTTGGATCAGATCGGGGTTTTCCGTTGGATTCAGAGCGCTGGAAAAAGTCAGAAATGGATTTCGTTTTATTCATTTTCATCACCGATTGCCAGATCTGCGAGGGTTGTAAGATCGGTGATTTATCTGTTAGATCTGGGGGTCGCCTGATTTTCGGAGCACTTTGGGCCCAAACGGACCTCGCCGTTGGATTCGCAGCGCCCAAAAACCCCCATTTTCATATAAAGCATGTCCGATTTGGACACTGTCGACCGGAGAAGCAAAATTTTTTTGCCCAAGGGCTGTACGGCCCCCAGGCACAGTTTTCGAGGCACAAATATCGAAAAAAAATCAAAAAACTATTAAAAAAATCAAAAATTTTGGTATTTTTTGGCGCCGCCAGTTATAAAAGACCGGCGGCCACCGGGCGGGCCAGGCGGCCGCCGGTGCACCACGGGCTCCCCCATAATGCTCCTCCCGGACTTTGCAGCCAGCCCCTGAGGGCTTAAGTCACCAGTTTTCGGCGACCAGGCGCCTAGATCTAGCCCCCGCCTGGCCTCCAGCACCCTGCGCCGGTCATATCGGTGTCCAGGGGCTCCGCCGCCGGGCCCTGTGTTTTAGCCTCCTGGTCCGCCCAGGCGACCAGGGGCTTTATTTTTTAGCCCCTGAGGGCTCTACATGGCTGAATCGAACAATTTTTTGAGCAGTTTTACGGAAACGCACATAACTTTCACATACGGTGTCGTTTTTTTGCAAACGAGATATCGCCGGAAAGCTGTTTCCGAGCTCTACGCATTGGTTCTGGTGAGATCTTCTGGTTTTGCATTTTTGATATTTTTTTCTGCCTCGGAAGTCAGATGTTGCTTTTTTCACTCCGGGATCCATATCTTTTGACTCGCTTATCCGATTTTCGTGATTTTTGCGGCATTGGAAAGCTGGTTTCAGCCTCTATGCAGATCTGAGGTCTTTTCCAAAAAATGTGTAACTTTTTAAGGCATGCATTCTTTTTTGTTTCATGCTCTAGGTTTGCATTTTCACTCATGTTTCTGTATTTTTTTGCATCATCTCCTTATGCAATCATTGGGTATTGTAATAACGAACTGATATAAAGTTCCATTCAAGGGGGTTTCATGCATAATAATCTGATTAGAGTGTTTTTTTCACTTTGATCCCATATTCCATCTTGTTTTGATGGCAACTCACATGAGTCTATCTGGTCTCTTAGTTTCTTTTGGCCACAATTCTTGTCTTGCTTGACACATGTCGGATTCATTGGTTCACACTTCAGATTGAGAGCCTATGGTTAATGATCCACATTGGATCCATCTCAATTTGAGGGCCATTTTTTTGTGGTTATTGTTCCAGAGTCTATTTTTTGGTACTCCTTCCCATGGAAGAGTTTCAGTCACAGTTTGGCATCGGCATCGAGATACTTGGTTTCCAGATTTTGTCATCATTATGGGTTCATCTTTTTCATCTATTGTTGCTCATAGATTCCAGAGTTGTTCCCGTTTGGAGTTTCGAGTGTTCCGTGGCATCGGGTCTTTTGTTGCTTTATCATGATTCCTTGAGTCAATCAGTGACTCTCATCCGGTTTCAGTAGTATACAGAAGAATATTTCCTTGCTTGCCTATATCAAGTTCCAGTGTTACTCCACGAGTTCTTCCGGTGATTCTTCGCTCTCTTTACATTTGTACATGAGTACCTCATCAGGCCTTGTTGGGACTCATATTTGCATAATAATCTACTTCTCCCTAAGTTGCACTTATGGGGGGGTGTTGGTGTAATTAATTATTAATTACACTTTGCATAAGTTTACTTAGGCATTATTTATTTCCTAGGTTATAGGATCTTATCTTTATCTTTCGAGCTATCTTGTTGCTCAAGATAAGATTAGGTATTCTCATCTTTGCTTTTATAAAGCAAATAATCTCTTGTAATTAATTGGTCTTTTCGAATATATCAAATTGCATGTTTTTATGCAATCTCTGCTTTTTCGTTTTCTTCTTCTGTGGAAGGAATATTTTGGTTTGCAATCAGATCTTGGCTAATCTAACATCTGCAACAAAATGTTCTGATTCCTCAGTAGCACACTACCATTCCTACACATCAAGTGACACAAACTACATCGCAACTGCCACAACCACCTCATGGAACTTCTGCAATGATCCCACAATAGCATCACATCCCATCTCACCCACTTTATCAACAACCACCATAGCAGCAACAACATCCCTAACATACGCACATTCCCACACAAATGCAGAACAATCCCCTCACACGATATCTCTACCATTCATCTAGCACATACACCGCTTATGCTACTATATCTAATCCTAATCCAAATATCCATGTGGCCTCTTAGAATCCACCATAGACTCAACTGCCACTTTACACTATTCCTCTGCAATCACACACAAATCCATACCAACAGTCTTCTAATCCACAACCATACATCACACAACAACCCAACGCTGCGTACAATTACCAATCCAATCCATACTACACTCAGCAGTAGCCTTCATAACAACAAGGTGCCCCATTTGCATCCTACATGCAACAACAACCACCTTATCAACAGTGTACTCAATCTACCTCCTACTGTCAACAACCACTGCCTTACCAACAAGGGGCTTCCATGTCATCTACTATCAAGCTACTACACAATACTAGCAGGGTACTCCATCCACTTCATACTATCAATAGCAACCACCATATCAACAAGCAGCTTCCACCTCTTACCATCAAAATCTGTCATCCTCATATCCACCTTATGTTAATCCATAATCCTCTTACGCCAATCAATACTAAAAAACACCTCCATATACACCTCAACCCGCTTATGATTCAGCTGCTTTAGCACCATCCTCATCATATTAGCAGTATCCTCTACACAATCAGCCTAATTCATCCAATCCGACTCCCACAGTGCCTATCAATAAAGATTTGGAAGAAGTCAAAGTTGTGTTAAAGGACTTAGAAGTAGGGACCAGCAAACAATCATTCAACTTTGAAGATATTTTTCCTTACATGTTTGATCCTTCAATCTCATTTGTCCCTTTCCCAAAGCATTTTGAAATGCCAAAATTTAGTAAGTATAAAGGAACCAAAGACCCCAAGGCTCACCTTCAAGAGTTTTACACCCACTATCAAGAATTCATGCTTAATGAAAATTACCTCATGAGATTTTTTCCTAGGAGTTTATAGGGAATAGCTCTTGACTGGTTCATGGGTCTTGAGAAGGGATCTATCAAGTCCTTTGCACAACTTTCATAAGAGTTTGTCTCCCACTTCTCCTTTAATCTAGAGAAGGAAATCAATATGTTAGACCTCCTGAAGGAAAAGTAGTGTGAGGGAGAAACCTTCGCAAGCTATCTTCAAAGATGGCGAGCCCTAGCCAGTCATATGAAATTCCCACTAAGGGAAAAAGATATGGTGACCTTGTTCATTGAAAAATCTCATCTGGATATGGCTCAAAAATTCAGAATCCATTGTGTCACAACATTTGTGGCAATAGTGGAGAAGGGTCCTATTCTTGAGAGATCCCTCATTGCCGAAGGGCTAGTCAAGATCTTCAAATCTAATAAGGAGAATTCATCTAGGGATAATCCTCATTATTGCAACAAAAACAAAAATGTTTTCAATGATGGTGTCATTGACACTAAACACGTACAAGTAGCCAATGCTTCCCATAAGCCACAATATCCCCCTCCTCAGTAGTCAAATCCTCACATCATATCAGTGCCTCAAGGGGAACCTTGTCCTAACCAATAGTCCAATCAAAATAAACAACGGAATGGAAAACATCAATTCACTCAACTAGGAGAACCCCTAAGTGTCGTGTTTATTAGGCTCTTCCAAGCTAATTGCTCGATCACATATCCTTTGACCAAGCCTATTGATGAATCCAAGCCTAAACCAACATGGTACAAAGAAAACAAGTATTGTGAATTCTGTAAGATTAAAGGGCATACATTAAATAAGTTTCAAGGCTTGAAAAAATACATCCAAGATCTCATAGATCGAGGTGACATACATGTGGATGCCAACACGACACCCTCATCCAATGCTCAATTGCAAATATACCAAAATGTATTCTTGAATCATAACCAAGGTCCCAGCATGTCAAACACCAACCGAGGGCCTAGTAACAACAATAATTAGGATAACACCACAAACAACACTAGTTATAAGAATGTGTCATTCAACTATCAGGGTATCATCATGCATATTGAAAAAGTAGAACCACATGTATCTATGATATGTGTAAAAGGAAAGGATCCACAATGTGCTGTTACCACCTATCAAACCCACCTCACAGTCCCTGGAGCCTCTACATCCACCTAGTTGTAGCCTATAATTTCTCAATACCACATTCTTGACCATCTGGGAAAGACTTCGACACAAATATCCATTTTGGACTTGCTTAGTTCTTCTCTTGCACACTAAGAAATCCTAAATAAGGCCTTACGGGACACCCAAGTTCCTAATGGCGTAGACCCTACGCAATTTCAAGCATTGGTAGGCCATCTCTCCACCACCTATCAACTAGGTTTTAGCCAAAATGACATGCCCTGCATTGACTCTAATTATAATCATCCCCTCCATCTAGAGGTCCTGGTAAATAGGCATAAAATAAAGAGGGTCTTGGTAGATAATGGTTCTTCCTTGAACCTTTGTACATTGAAATTAATAAAATAGGTAGGATACACCCATGCTAATTTAAATAATCAGTTCATCCAATCAAGGCGTATGATAATGCAAAGAGTGATTCTGAAGGAACAATATGTCTTCTAATCCAAGTGGGTCTAGTTGTACAATACACTACATGTCATGTCCTTGATCTGGAACTCCCCTATAACCTCCTCCTCAGCCATCCATGGATTCACGCCAGGAAAACCATTCCATCAACATACCACCAATGTCTTAAATTCCCATTCAATGGGGTAGAAGTTACCATAAACACGGATGCCCAACCATTTGAATATTGTCACGCATTAGAAGCTTCTTTTCCTCATTCCCACTATTGTCCTGGAGTGGAAATGGTACCATCACAGATGTCATCATCCCACTCATCTACCACTACATCAGCCACCACTTCATCCACTCCATCATCCACATCTAATTCCACCCTTACTAAAGTCTACATCATTGACTGGGGATGTGGTGAATATGAGATGCATACAGCTTTGAACATGGCAACTATGCCACCCTCACCACACACATATGTCCAACCTTCACAGTCTACACCAAAATCAGAAGACAAGACTATCACTTTGAGCTCCATGAATGTGGGAACTAGTACTTACTGCTCTCCTGGGTTAAGGCAAGATACACTAGAAGATGACATAAGCCAATGGTTCTACCATGAGGAACCTGACCCCTCCCCTCCTTTGAAACAATATTTCCAAGAGACTTATCTGTGGCCTTCTAAATTTGCAGAGAAGTACAATTATATCAAGGGGGAGGCCTTGGCATCAAAGAGCAAGGAAGGAAACACCATATTGAGGCTACAATAAGACCAAGATACTCAGGCTTGGGTCATGACACAAAACAAAAGGGACCTATAGCATCATCTAGTGCCTCTAATAATGTCAGTGAAAGAAACGGTCCTCTTGAAGACATACCAGAGGAGGAATCCATCATACAAACATACGATGATGTAGATCACACTAACCTCTCTTCCATGTTTGACTTCTTATACATTTGCACCATTGACCTATCCCTCAAACATCCTAAACTCATTGATTGGGACCTACATGGTAGTGCACCTATCGACACCTTTCCCTCAGTGGATCAATATGTAAATCTTATGCGATTGGGGGAAGATGAACACCCTAACCGCAAAATTAAAAAGAAGAAAAATAAAAGAGGGTCACCTAGAGAAAACCTCCCTGAGGCTCTTCCTAACCTAGAAAAAGTAAAAACAAAGGGTGTATCTGATAGCAAAAACCTCGACAAGGTGCTAGAAGATGGGGATGCTCATCTTCCCCTTGTAGGAACTCAACTATTTGAATGATCATCCATCCTCGTCAAGAAAACACAAGAAGTCAACTTGGGAACTAAAGAGGATCTCAAAATCACGTATATAGCCAAATCACTATTAGAGGAAGAATGCTCTACCATTATTCAGCTTCTTAAGGAAGGCGTCATCAACTTCGCATGGACTTACTCAGATATACCAGGTTTAGATCCCAATCTAGTAGTACATCATCTAGATGTGCATCCATATGCTAAACCTATCAAGCAGAAACTAAGAAAGATGCACCCTTAGGTGGATTTGCTCATTAAGAAGGAGTTGGAGAAATTGTTAGAAGCTAGGTTCATATGGTCTATTGATTATTCTGACTGGATCTCCAACATAGTGCCAGTCGCCAAGCCAAACGACACTATCAGGATCTACACAAATTTTTGAGACCTTAACAAGGCATGTCCCAAAAATGATTTTCCTTTGCCAAACATTGACACATTGGTTGACCCCACTGCAGGGCATGAGATGCTTTCCCTTATGGATAGCTTCTCTAGATAACACCAGAAAAGGATTGTACTTGAGGACCAGCATAAAATAGCCTTCACCACACCTTGGGGCACATTTTGTTACGATGTTATGTCTTTTGGCCTCAAGAATGCGGGGGCAACCTATCAGTGAGCTATGATTGTTATCTTCCATGACCTCATTCACATAATACTAGAATATTATGTTGATGATCTATTAGGGAAATCAAGAACAAGGGAAGAACATCCTATGGTCCTCAAGAATATCTTTGAGCGTTTAGAGCAATATAAGCTAAGGCTAAATCCTAAGAAATGTGTTTTTGGGGTCACATCAGGAAAACTATTGGGTTTCATTGTCTCCTGGAGAGGTATAGAAGTTGACCTAGCAAAAGTTAAAGCAATTATGGATATGCCTCCACCACGCAATCTCAAATAGTTGAGAAGCCTTCAGGGTAAGCTGCAATCCATCTAGTGGTTCATTGCTCAATTAGCCGAAAAGTGTTAGTCCTTCACTTATCTCCTGAAAAAGGATAATACCTTTAAGTGGAACCAACAGTGTCAACTCAACTTTGATAAGATCAAAGAGTATTTGGCTCACCCACCTATCCCTATGCCACCAATCCTAGATAAACCACTCCTGTTGTATATTTCTGCTACTTCCATGGCATTGGGGGCATTATTGGCACAACATGATGAATCTTCAAAAGAATGAGCAATCTACTACATTAGTCGGACCCTTGTGGGTTATGAGCTTAATTATTCCCTAATGGAAAAAGATTGCTTGGCCATGGTTTTCAGTTCGCAAAAACTCTGACACTATATGCTCAGTCACCTAGTAAAGCTCATCTCCAAAGTCGATCCCCTCAAATATCTATTACTAGAACAACTCTAACTGGTTTCATGGCTAAGTGGGTCATGCTATTAAGTGAATTTGATATAGAGTATGTGAATCAGAAAGCTATTAAAGGGAAATTGATAGTGGATTAGCTGGAAGATGCTCCCCTGACAGATGCCTATCCTTTGGTAACAAAATTCCTTGATGAACAGGTCTTTACAGTATCAGAGGAAACCACAAGGACACTATACTTTGATGGGTCATACACACACAATGGATCAGACGCATACATCTTGTTCATCACCCCCAAGGTGATTATATTCCAAAGTCATTTAGGTTGGATTTTTTCGTGTACAAACAACATAGTTGAATACGAAGCTCTTCTCACTAGCCTTAGAATTGCAATCAAATGGCATATCACTCACCTCAGATTCTTTGGTGATTCTCAATTAATCATCAAATGGCTCAATGATGAGTTTCTCACAAAAGATGATAAGTTGTTGCCTTACAAACGCATGGTAAATGACTTTAAAAAGTATTTCACTTCCATCTAGTTTGATCATATTCCAAGAATCCAAAACAAAGCAACAGATTCCATGGTTACCATTGGCTCTTTAATTGACATTCCTAAAGACAAAACAAAGTGTGAGTTCCTTATTGAACAACTATTAATCCCCACTTATGATATCTTGAAGAGTGAGATGGTGTGTGACATTGTAGGTCCCATGTCACCATGGCACCATGATATCTACACTTACCTTCTTGTCAATATCCTACATCTCGATATCACATGCAATCAAAGAAAATATTTCATCCAACAAACATCCCATAACATAATCTTAGGTGATACACTTTATCAACGTGGGTATGATGGAACCCTCCTACAATGTATGAACGAGACTGAAGCCCATACTACATTAACAGAAGTACATAGTGGTGTATGTGGGGCCCACTCAAATGGCATTGCCCTGGCTAAGAGAATTCTTAGAGCAGGATATGACTGGCCTACATTAGAACATGATTCTTGTGAGTTCATTAAGAAGTTCCTACCTTGTCAATAGCACACCAATTTGATACATGCTCCTGCATAGGATCTATAGCCTGTTATAACACCATGGCCCTTCTCTCAGTGGAGTTTTGACCTAATCAGAAAGATATATCCCCCATCCTTCGATGGCCATACCTTTATCATCACCACAACTAAGTACTTCACCAAGTAGGTGGAAGCAATTCCACTCTCACAAATCACAGGTACTCAAATTTCCAAATTCATCCTCTTCCATATTCTCTGCAGATATGGAATACCATCTACCATCATCTCCAACAATGGAAAGCCTTTCAAAAACGAAGCCATAAAACACCTTTGTGACACCTTCCATATCCAACATTGTTGGTCCACACCTTATTACCCCCAGGGTAATGGTCTTGTAGAAGCCACCAAAAGAACCCTCATCAAAATCCTTAAAAAGGTGGTCAACAATACTGATCGAGATTGGCACCTTCATATCCATCCCACCCTTTGGGAATACCACACTTCCATCCACACTCCTACCGGTGCCACTATGTATTCCCTTGTTTATGGTGTCGAGGCCATCTTTCCAATTGAGGTAGAAATACCATCACTAAGAATCTCCTTGAAGAATCTTATCAGCGATGAAGACGCTCGAGTTACAAGACTTAGCCAACTAGAACTCCTTGATGAAAGACAGATCAAAGTATATGACCATCTTTAGGCCTACTAGAATCACCTTAAAAGAAGATACAACAAGAAGGTTCATCCTTTCCAATTCAACATTGGTGATCTAGTCCTTAAGGAGAATCAGCACACTCAACAAGACCAAGATAACAAAGGAAATTTTGAAGCAAATTGGCTAGGTCCTTATGTCATCATAGCCAAATATGGATCAGGGGCATATAGACTTGCTACACCTGAAGGAGAGCCCCTAAAGGAGCCCATTACTATCATGCACTTGAAAAGGTTCTACACTTAAGTCAGCTAGGGTATCCTATCTTACAAAAATCAAAAAATACAAGAAAAAAGTAAAAATTTGTCAAAAAATACAAAAATAGTAAAGAGAAATAATTCATCCTTTGGTGAAAACCACCCTTGGTGGTGCCTTGGATAAGTACGTCTGGTGAAAACCTGGTCATGGGCGCTATTCGTAGAGGGCTTAATCATTATCTAGCTTGCGTCCTAGTTACTTTATGCTTTCACCCATTTTGATCTCATCCCCCCATCATCCTATCACTCCTATCCTTCAATCTGCATCCTTCACCTAGTCACTTGATATATTTTGGTTAAGCATTGGACAAGTTTCATCTGCTATCCATCATCCTGAGCTTTTATCCTAATCTGATCTTATGTCATTAGTCTTGTCGTCTTGTCATTCCTTCGTGTCCATCTAGGATCCTTCATCATGTTGGTCTTCATTTAGATCCCATCCTATTGTGTCGATCCTTTCTGTCTTTATCGAACTACGTTGCTCCTACGCTTTCACATAGGAAAGTCTGATTATTTGATCCACCCCCAGGGCATTTTGTCCATCCTATTTTAATCACTTATCATGGTTTCCATTGTCCACTTTACTCTCTCATCTCTGATCTGTCCGTTTTCGAACTACGTTGCCCTCGTGCTTACACGTAGGAATGGTTGATCTTTTGATCCACCCCCGAGGCTTTTCTTTTCTTTCTCTTGTCTTTCTTTGTTGTTTTTTTCCATCACTCATCTCCATTAGTCCTCTTTTTTCTTTTATCTATGGTTTTTTTCTTGAACTATGAGGGCTTTGCGCTTTCACGTAGACAAGGGTAATCTTTGATCATCCCTCGAGCCCCTAGGTTGTTAGGGTGTGTCGGTCTTGTGTCTTGTGTTTCACGTCTTATTTCGTGTCATCAAGTATGTCCTTATCTTGCTGGTTCTTCACAAATGAGATCCACTTGTATCATGAGATTCAATCAGTTTTGGAATTTCTTGCGTTATATTGATCTTTTAGTTTAGTATCCATCGTTGGTCTCAACAGGATGCATCCTTCCTAATAGACCTCATCAACCCCATCCATCCTCTTGATCCTATGGCAAAGGACATTTTGAAATTTATTGTGATCTTTTGATACTTTTTGGTTTTATTTATCATTTGAGCTCCCTATCACAACTTGTCAAGATCGCCATAATCTATCATATTATGGTGTGTTTTGATCAGTTAACATAGGGACATATTTTGATCTTTTTTCTTTTTTGTTGTCTTCTAGGTTGTCCCACATAGTACCAACCAAGATCCTTGAGGTCTTATGTTATGCTGGAGTATCCATTTGTGCTTGTGGTTATCCCAATGCATGGTCCGACCAAGGTCTCCACGACTTTGGGGTGTTGGGATAGCCTTCTTTTTTCTGTGTTTGTTTTATGCATTAGGCGCTAAACTTTCCTTGGCTTCACATACCTTGGCACCTGGTGTCTTATGCTATGGAAAAAATTAGTGCTTTGAACATGGAAAATTACACTAGGCTTGCATTTCATGACCAATTCTATTGCATTGCATTCTTACCTGACCTACGACCTATTTTTTTGGTTGTGCAAACATTCACCTTTTATTTCCCATTCTTCTTAGGATACCTACAGTTGTTGATAGGTGCAATTTCACACCCATCTTCCCTTAATTTTATCATGATTACAGGGAAAGTACTTTCCATTAAAACAACAATACAACTACCATCTACCCTCATTACTATGCAAGTCCTTATTGGCACTTATGTTCATGTTGCATTGCATTTCATGTTAGGTCATCATCCTCACTTATCACACACCTGTATTTTGTGTAAGCTAAAGAAAACATGATCGCAAATAAAGTCCATCTACCATCCACATTACATTTCATTTATCTTTTAGTGTTTGTAAGGAATGTAATTGCATCTCATGTCACATTATAGATTCATTGCATTCCATATCATGTGCATTGCTATCTAATATTTCTTTTAAGTTGTCTAGATTAATCATATCTAGTTATTCTAAGAATCTTAAATTCATTTCATTATCCATTCATTTCCACATTAATCCATATCATCAACACATTGCATGCATTGCCACCTACATCACAAATTGTTATATCTGTATCCATAGCATTTAAAGTTATAAATCCATCATCACATCCTACATAATACATGTTAGTCATCATATATATCATCTATCTCATCTATGTAAACATAAAAATACATCATCATATGCATATCCATACATCATCTCATAATGATCATCCATAATAAAATCATAAACATACACACATGCATAAATAAAATCATCCATCATATATACATCACATAGTGTCAATAAAGGCTATCGTGTATCATGTAAAAATCCAAATACGAATGTCCATCACATAGTCCATAATAATGTCCATCATATAATCAAAATAAATTTTCATCATATCCATCACATATATCATAAAAAAGAGTACAAGTACAAGGCTCTGAATCAACTCTAGTCTTTGTTGCTCTGTACTATATACCCATCCTACATCTGTCAAAAAACTAGTATCCTGTCACCTGTCCTTTGTCATCTTTACTATGAGATACCCACATCTGACCTCTATGGTGAGTCTAGCACCCCTCCTCTCCATGAAGGGGTCCCTCTAAAGCCACTATGCCCTCGGGTCTATGTCCCTATTGACTGGGATGGTGTTGGCATCTGTGGCACCACTCTAACACAGGCAGGCACTCGATGTATCAGATCTAGCACTACCCCAATGTAAGCCGCCATATAGTAGATGGCCTCTCAAATGTACTCATCCTACTATACAGCCTTATATTTGACTACATCCCGCTTCACCCTATACTTGTCCAAGAATACACATATGGATCTCCTCTCTTGTGCCCACACATCTTTT
>VDFB02193867.1:673284904-673297064 GCA_007258455.2 Sequoia sempervirens | reverse complement strand
AGGGGCTTTATTGACAGGCCTTTCCTGCTCCCGGCTTGCGTCACCGATAGAGTGCTCGCGCTGGAGGTTTACCGGCAGGTATGCGTCATTAATTTCATGTTTTGTAGCAGCAAAAGGGTCAAAAAGAAGGGATTCTTTAGTTGCCCGAAGAGTTTCAAGTCAATAACGCTTGTCAAAAAGCGATCTCATCAGCTGCTAGGCGACAAGCTGGCACACCTAGGGCTAGTATTAGTAAATGATAAGTGGGATTACAACCCTTTCAATGACCTACCTGAGCCGCATATGAGAGTTACGCATATTTTCCGACCATACTGGAAGAAGCGGCGTAATAACCGGACTGATAAAGATGAAGATCTGGTTGAATTGGCACAAATCCCTACGCCGGATACCAGAGGCCCATGGCACAAGTTCTACTTCCTAGTGGCCGTGGCCAGGGACAACCTTCCGATGGAGCGCAGCATGCTTAACAAGTTGAAAGTGGACGAGGAATGGAACGATGAAAAAATAAAAGCTTTCTGAAGATACCGCCAAGAAACAGGGCAGTTGAAGGCTCCTTATAATAAATTGAAGGACGACCAGGAATTCGAAAGACACTGGGATGAAGGCCATCCCAGCCCGACCTCCAGCGCTAACAAGAGGGAAGCAGAGGGTTCCAATGAACAGGAGGAAGAGAGGGCGATATCTTCGCAGGAAGGTGATGCTCCCGAGCATCCCGCCTATGTCGGCACTAACGTGCGCTTTAATATATCAAGGAGCTCACTTACGCGCACATGGGCCGCTAAACCGGTCAGGCTAGTGCCCCAGCAGAAAGATCCGACTGCCGAGGTTAGTGAGTGTCCCCCCGCGAAAAGACAACGCACGGAAAGTGTTATCGGGACAGTTTCACATGAACCGGCCGAAAGGGAAACACCCGCTGCTAGTCAAATGCCAGAGGTTGCGGTCGAGTCCCAAACGATCCAAATGCTACCGCCGACCAGTCAGCAGGTACATTTCGCTCCTTCCTCTCTTGCATCTCATTCTTTCACGTCCGCTCCTGCTCAATTGGCAACTCCTGCCATTCGTCCGAGCCCTCCACCCTCTGTTTCTGGCCCATCTTATTCTGGGGGGTTTGCCCAATATTCGCAAGCCCAACCATTTATAATCACCCCTCCAAGCATGCTAACGCCTACTGCTGCCGCCCAGGCTTTCCTCACCTCGCTATCCGAAGATATTCCTCCCATCGGCCCCCACTCTTTTTTCGAGATGCTTACAGATCCCTTCCCACCACAGCAAACCGAGCCCCAGGCAACGACTCTTTTTCCTCGGCCAACAGGCCTTACGACTGAATCTCCGGTTCAGCCGTTGCAATTATCCAGCCAGGCTGACACCCCCCAGGCTAAGCTATGGAACGTGCCACACTTTTCCCCACAAACTGTTACCCTCCAGAAGAAGCAAATGCCGGCGCCTATGAAAGTTACCTATCCCTACGCCCTACCTTCCGGTGTTCCCTTCGCAGGTGGGCTGGTTTCATCACCAGCTGAGTTCATTGCACAGATAGATTGTGGGAAGGAGGCTCGCGCAAATAGAATGAGGCGACGAAGGGCAAAGGATGACAATGCCCCCGCCGAACCGAGAGTACAGGCTTCGTATGACGAGGCCCGCCAAGAATTGAAGTTTGCAACTATGTACCCAAGGACAAACAAGCCTCAGGGAGAAATGCAACCAGAGGACTATGATATTTATGCTGTCGGACTGGACATGAAGATGGCCCGGCCACAAGATAAAGTCGAAATCATGGAGGAGACACAACGGGTGGTCACTTCCGATTTCCTAAAGACTGGTCGCCAGTTGAAAAAGAAGGATGAACAGCTCAAGGCAGCCAAGGACAGGGTGAATTTTCTAGAGGCAAAGGAGAAATCCTTAGAGGCGGATGTCGCCCGAATGACAGAAAGGGCGCTAACAGCAGAGAATGAGAGGAACAGGCTTCAAGGCGAAATTGCAAAGGCCCGAGTAGCCGACCCAGCCGTATTAAAAGAGTTGCAGAATCAAAACCAAGCGGCGCAACAGAGCTTACAATCGATGGAAGAAGAGCTTGAACGCTTCCGCCTTGGGTTCAGTCAGAAGCTGACAGAAAAAGGCGAGGAGATGAAACGCCTACAAGATCAGCATCAGCAGAAGATACAGGAAAAAGAGGCCGAATTCAAAGATTTGAAGAATAAACTGGAGGAGGAGCTCCGAGAAACGAAGACCAAGCTAGAAGATGAGCTCCGAGAAGCAAAAGCTTGATTAGAAGAGCAATCGGCTAACCACTCTAGAGCTGAACAGAATTGGCAGAAACAAATGAACAACTATGAAGTGTTGTGGACATCTGAGAAGAAGAAGAAGGCAGAATTTGTCGAGGCTCTCATTTCACGAGACGTAGAGATTTTTTCGCTTAAGGCCTCCCTGCTACCAGCCCCTGCCCAACCGGATATCAACCCACTGGTCAGGCAATTGTACATTTCTCACTGGGAGAAAATCAAAGCCTTCTGCCTAAATCTGCAGCCTACCCTCCGGTTCATTGACAGGGCGTTAAAACTCAATCAGGAGGCCCATGACACAATGGAATAGTTCCCGCATTTCATCCTGGAAAAGGTTCCTGAGGCGAGGGACTTGTTAAATAAGCTATACTCGGTCTCAGACGAGATCCTCGCCGGGGCAGGTATTGAAGATAGGGACACCGCAGCTCAAACGGCAAATAGGTTCATTCATTGCCACTCCGCTTTCCAGCGTACTAAGGCAGCAGCGGCTTTTCTAAACAAAGCGTTGGATGGCATTCGAGGGAGTTTCTCTGAGTTAGGCAGGTTGGGATTACCGTCCCCATTTCTTGAGGATGGTACTATTTCCACGGCTGCGCAGATTACCGAGATCATTGAGCAGAAGGAGAACGATCCAGAGGCATTCAAGGAACTCGACAGCCCCCCAACAGCAGCAGATATCGAGGCAATCATTCATCCTCTCTCTCAGCTGCTGTTCCACATAGAAGCAGGCGCTGGCCTGCCAGAGGTGCTGCCTCATAAGGAAGCTATTGATCTCCGCGGAGCACAAGAGAATTTGCGCAGCATGGCAAAGCCATCCGAAATTGAATGGGTGCCTTTGCAAGCTGCACTTTCAAAACTCTAACTCCATTTGCCCTAGAGAGGAAGGCTCTGGTCTGCAGAACCAGAGATTTTTTGGGTTCTCCGTTCCTTATCCGAAACGCCCCTGTTAGTCGCCAAAAGCTGCTGAAATAATATTCCACTCAGCTCCCTTCGGGTTCCCCTTTTTTTGCATGTTCATGCGCTGGCCTGCGCGTCTCCGCGTTTCTTCGGCTTCCCGGCAGGTTTTTGATCTTTCCCTTTGTGTGCATTCCTCTCTTCGCAACTTTGGCAAGCGGCTTCCCTTTTGGCTCTTGAGATGCTGCGCTGAGCGCCCACGTGTCTCGCCTGCGGGGTCTTTCATTTTCTGTTGCTTTATGTTTCCTATGGGTTGCGAAACGGGGCCCACATCTCTATACGTGGCGGTGTAGCGCAATCTTTCCCTAGCAGGAGTAGAGTATGCTGCGGCGGGCTGCGAAGGGTTTCTATTGGCCTTCTTTATTTCCTGGCGGGGCCCACCCTCGCTCACGTGTCAGCGGTTCGCGGCTTTTAAAACAACAGCAGGGACGAGAGCACCACGGGCTGCGAAACGCGGCCATGCGTCTTTCGCCCCCTTTTCATGCGGCCTTTCCCCGTTTTCAAAGTAGCCTCCGTCCCCTGAACACGTGTCACTTCTCCGCAAGCTCCCGGTCAATGGAGAAGGAGTTTTCATTCGGGCCGCGGTTTGCTGCCACGTGCCTTACATCGATTATCAAAGCAAGCTGTGAGATGGCCGAGCGGGATGGTGTCATTGACTGCTGCTCGCCGTGGTTCTCTAAGGCGGTGGACGACACTCGTCGCTTCGAAGCCTGGTTGGGACCACTGCCATCATTTCAAAGGGGCACGCCTGTAACTAACCAACTAGATGATGTACCCTGATTGGCTGCTCTCATAACGGCATTGGGAATATTCTTATCCGGGCATCATTACGGGGGATTGTGGAATCATTCTGTTACAACTCTCCAGGCGGTGGGATTTTGCTCTCCGGCTATATATACTCCCTCCGTTGAGGGAAAATGGTCCAAGATTTTACAGGAAGAATACTGGTTTTAGCAAGAGACGCCAGGCCTCTTTTGCATGTTTATTTGCAAGATACTTTCAGACTGTGCCTATTGTTCGGCCTTTCTGCTTTTTATGTCTTGATTAAACTGTGAACTGTGCTTTTTATTGTCTTAAGCATTTCATTTGAGGAGACTTCTATATATTGAACGCAAACTTGCTGGTCTAAATCATGTCTTAATGACTCTTCTTAGCAGTAAGAATGTATGCGATACTGTTTTATGTCAATTAAATGAACTGTTTATGCTATTGCTTTAAGCTTCCGGTGTTTTGGAACATATCAATAACATTCAGGCCCTTGAGTCTATGATTTATCGTGCCTATCAAAAAGCTTTGGCGCATCGCCTTAGATTAATATTTGTTTCATTATATCTGCTTCCTTTTCCCTTTCCAAAAACCATTATATAGAAGAAGCCGGCTTCTTTAAAATCCGGAGGTCACTCAGTTTGGCGCAAAGGGGTCCCCCTTGAACTGAGTTTCCCATAAAGGCACTATTATCTCGTCAATTTTTGGCGTCAACAGTAACCAAATAGGAAATTTTCTTATGATAATTTTAAGACCATGAACCCTTCAAGCACCTAGCACTCTTGACCTTAGTTCATAAAATAAAAAGAAATCTTGTAATCTATATTCAACTATTACACCTAGAATTACCACTAAAATTGTTCATTCATTTTCTATTTTGTGACAAACATCCAACTATATGGTTAAGGTATCTATCCATATGAGACAAGTGAACTCATCTATCCATCCAAGTTAGAGATCTCTCCATAAAGGATATGTATATGCTTTTGCCAAAGTCTTAGACTCGTCGATACCATTTGAGTTCTAAGTCACTCATTAAAGACTACACTTCTCTATTAAGAGTGCACCAAGGTTGTCATCTTTCAGGATTACAATATAAAATATATTTATAAAAATAGGCTTGAATACTACCTCAAAATTTGACCTACATCCATAGGGAATCAAGAAATCCATCCAAGATTCTTCCAAGTATGTACAATTAATTCATTTTATCTTTAATTTATCTTATAGATTTCACCCCTAGTTGTAGTTGTGTTTTCTTAGACAATTAACACAATATTAATGCTTAAGTTGATGTTTTATTTCTTGTACACTTCCCAACCCCATACCTAAACACTTACATATTGGTAACCTCATTAATTTATGAGATTGTGGACATACACCACTTCCAAAAGAGATCAAGTTGTAATATATATGTAGTTCTATTTTCTAAACTATGATGTGAACTTTTTTTGGGGTATGTTGCCATTTTTAAGGCTTGTTTTCCCCATATAGTTCTTGTACAATTGCTACCCATGAAGGGAAGCATTTAAATTTAGAAGTATTTGGTCATCATGACCAATACCTATTGACTAATTTCATCCAATTCCTAGTCCTTTCCAAATAGAAAACTCTCTTTGAACTATTTATTGATAACTCTATTCTTTTTAGTGATTTCATTTCCCTTTGCAACTCAAAGATTAAAATTCTTAATCCTTAAGATATTTTTACTTCTTTGTGGGGCTACATGATGGTTTTCCTACTTTGATCTAGCACTTTAGTTTTCATAACTTGTTAAAGTATTTAAGTAAATTTGGAAATAAACCACTCTATAAGTAATCAACATCTAATGGATGAAATTTCATAATGAAGTAAAATTCAAGAACCAAAAAGGGATGAAATCACTAAGGAGTAAATAATTATTAAATATACACCTACTACTTTTTGTATAACTATGTGACATTTGTTTCCTAATAGAATGATCAACTAAGTTCACACTCCTTACTAAAATTACAAATTTATTAATAAGTATATGTAATGGGATTATCACATTGATAATTTTGACTTGACCTTTTGATCATGGTTCTAAATAAAATACCTTTTGATTACAATGTTTAATACTCACATGTACCATATGGATTCTCTATTACAAATAAAAATCATAAAAAAATTCAATCCAAATAAATCAATTCCCTTACAGCCAATGGAAGTATTTTTAGAATTCATGTTATTTCATGGTTTCTATCATTGAATAATCAAGAGCTTATTATGAATAATAGAATTGTGAATTATTTGATTCCAAAAAGTATGGAATTTTTAGGGAAATTATCACAAGATCAATGGTTACCATGAAAATCCTTTTGATAAATGAATTTTCCCTAATTGCATAGAATCATGTTCTCTATAATAAAAATTAGCTCCCTTAACACCTAAGGATATGACTCATTTATACCTTTGTCAACAACGCCAATTCAAAAATTCAAGAAGATTGTGAACATCAAATGAAATTGTGAAAACTTCCTATCCCAAGATTTTTATCTGGTTCAAACTAACATAATTAGACAAGAGACATTTTCTATCTCTTTGTTTTTCTATAAACCTTATTTATTTGTGAGTATATTTGAAAATCTCATTTTCACTATTTTCATTAGTTTGTTGGATTTGGTAGTTGCACAAGACTTTTTTTTTATGTATATGTTGAAATGCACTATCAAGAAAATAATATAAAGTGGCTTAGAATCCATGTCAATGGTATCTATTATATCAAAATTCTCTTAAAAATTACATCAAAATTTGTTTAAGCATAGTCATGTTATCATGACTACAATAATATGAGAACATGTCCAAATATCATGTATAATTAGAATATTAGAATTTAATGACCCAAATCAAATGATTGAGATAATTATTTGGGTATTCGTTGGCAAACACTATTTTCTCTAAGTGGGTTCATGGTATTTCTCTACCTAAGTCATCTAACTAGCTGGTCAATGGTCAATTTATGGATGATTATTTTCTCAAGAGAAAAAATGTTAGAGAGACCATTTAGTGCCTCAATACATTCTACCTGGCCTCTAGTTCTATCATTCATTGGAATAAAACTTAGTGTTATTGCCACTCCTTTCTTCCTACGCCTCCCTAACTTTTCGACTTTAGCTAGAAGTGGATTGGTCATGGGGAATTATTTTGATTTCTAGGAATTCCTTTTTCCTTTCAAGCTTCTCTAATTGACCTTTGGAATGCAGTTCTTTCTAGGATTGAGAAGAATCTCTCTTATTGGATCACCAAGCCACTTTCTTGGCTGATAAATTTCAAATTTGCTCTAAAATTCTTGTGGCCACTCATGTGTATTATTCTTCTTGTTGGGCCCCATCCAAAGCTTCTTATTTGAAGCTTGATAAGATTCTTCATGATTTTTTGTGGGCCTCCTCAGAAGACCATAAGGTTTTTTCACCATGTTTCCTAGGAGTTTTATTGTCTCCCACGAGACTCTAGTGGTCTTGGGCTGCTTTCCACATAGTGGAAAGGGTTGCCTCTTTGTGTCAAATGGATTGTGTGGGTGAATTTTGGAAATAAAGCTTGGAAAATCATCCTTAGGCATTGCATTTCCTTAGGTTTCCTCGCTAGCAAGCCTACCTAGAAGTGGATTGGATTTTAAACCATTTTGGCTATGAAAGATAGAGCTCATATCGAAGGCGCCATTTTTTTCCAAAAGCATTTAGCATTCTTAGGAAGCTGTGAAGCCTTGGCTTTGGTGGACTAATTGTGGATTTCAAGATGGGTTGTCTTTCAATCAACACAACCTTTGGTTGTCTCCACTTATTCAAGTTCAAGGGCTCCCTCTAACTCGTTTACCTTGGATTCAAGCCTTGTGATTTCATAAAAAAGGGCATCCACACTCCCCATGACTTGTTTTCTAGAGCTACAATGAATCTTCGCTCTTGGGAGGATATGAAAATTCAATTTCAGCTCTCTTAGCCTAATCAAGACACATTTGACATTGTCCTACCAACTCTTCCATTGGACATGATACACAAGATTTGTATTCATACTGTCAAACCTTGCTAGAAAGACTGGCATTGGTTTCCCAACATCACTTTCTGCAACTACAAGCCACATTTGGGATATCACTGGCTTTCTCCGCACCTCCTTATGGTTCGTACACTGAATATTTGGTGGCATTCATAGTCATCTCTATTAGTTTGGCAACATCAATTTCATAACATTTGGTCGATTGTTATTGAGCCTAAGCTTGCCCACTTTTCCCAGTGTATTCTTTTCCAAGGCTTTCTTGTGGGCTCTCACCTTCAACATATGGGAATTCTAGACCCTCATTGTTCATTTTGTAGACAACGTGAGTCCTTAAAGCATCTCTTCTAGTTTTTTTGCCATGCTCAACAAATTTGGATTTGGATTCAATATTTTTTGGCATAGGTCCATTGATACTGATGTTTATCTATTTACTAAAGCTACTATTTATTCTAATGTAATGCTTCTGCAGATTCAAGTTCAAGCTAACAAGGTGGACTTGGAGGTTGCCCACCTTTAGGAACTGTTAGATCACTGGGGTAACACCCCGTTCACTGTGGCTAGGGTCCCCTTGGAGAATTCTATTTCATGTGGTCATTCTTCGCCTCACGGCTGATGGAAGGGTCAAAGCTTCTTAGCTTGGTGTTTGTGGTCCCCCAAATCTTAGACACCTCACTGCCACTCTAATGATAGGAGTGGTTTGTCTTGGTGATGCTCTACCTCACCTCTTCTTGGAGGTGCTACCTCTTAGTGGCCCTTGAGTGGGGCGGGGCCAGTGACTAGTGATGGTAGTTAGCCTAAGTCTTCATAGTGGCTCCCTTGGTTGTCTTTGGCTATTTCTCTAGCATGGAATGAAGATAGAGACAAAGAGGAGGAAGAAGATAAGACTGAAGAGGGGTGGTCTATTCCTAATGTCACCCTGAACCTCGCTAATGTATGGGATAAACTAGATGACCAAGACCCCCTTTCACCTCCCACTAGTGTTTCTCTCATTGCTTAGCGGCTATTATTGTTCTTGTTGCTTATTTAATTTTTGAGAACTGGTCATATGACTCTAGGGAGTGACCTTGTGTCCAAGTTTTTTTGTGAATATGTGTATATTTTATAATTAATATAATTTGGCATGTGTATTCATAAAAAAATGCACTTTAAAAGCATAAGCCACCAAAACACATGATCAAACTATTGAGATATAGACACATGCTTGAAGTTAAGATAATCACTATAATGTTCAATCCTACAACAACAAAAATGGTTAATTCTACACAATTTTAGAAAATAAAATAAAATTTTACCAATACGAAGGCTTATAAAATCCACTCCTTGTTAGAATTTACCAAATGTTAGACAAAAATAAAATATTAAGTGTGTTTGTAAAGTGCTTAATGCAATCACCTAACTACATGATGTAACCAATAGACCATGAACATAACCATTGAACTATAACCTACAAATGAAGAGCACTCAAAAAATATGATTAATTAGTGAGAAGGGATGTGGCTCCTACTAGGCATGCCAAAAATGTGTGCAAGTGAAAGTGATAACAAATGAACAACCTAAAATAAGTTAAATTTTTTAAACACAATAAAAAATAAACACTCAAGGCTAGGCACATAAGAGATATATAAACAATACAAGCATATAACAACACCCATATCAAACCTCCTAGTTGCACTAATTAAAATAGATTTTCCTAAATTGATAATTGATGTAAGTGCTCAATTTAGTAGCATAATATTGTATTCAAAGGATTATTGCAAATGGCTAGAGGGGCCTCCATTTGTTATACTTTTGGAGATTCCATGGAGGGATAAGATGCAAGGAGGAGATGAAGGGCTCAAAATGCATGAGCCCTCTCAAGGAAGGAGGGATGGAAAAGTGGCTAATAGATATTAGTTGGAAAGGGGGCTCCAAGACTACAGTTGAATCAATGGTGGAGATTGGGCTTGGGGGAAAGTGGATGGTATGGATTAAATGGGGTACTATAAGGTACTTTTTATCAATTTGAAGTTGCACCCTTGCTAAACTTGATGCTCAACACATCACTGTAACATGGGAAGACCTCTAAAGATGTGGGTTTCTTGTAAGCAGAGGTCAACCTCCAGAGAAGGTTGGCTTCCTTGTTGGGTCATCACCTAAAACTACTGATTCTTTGAAGGGAAAGGGAGAAGGAATGCATAAAATAAAACTAAAATACAGTGATGCACCGAAATGACAGGAACAATGAGATACTCAATTTACACTTGAATACTGACGATGAACATAAGATTACACATCAAATTATGCAAGCCTTGCACTAACATTTCACAAACAGGTTCGATTCACACACTTATTTCAAAGAGGAAAGAAAGATTTTCACAAATCAGAATCTATGTGTGACTAAGTGAACACAATTTGTAATTTGTATAATGATACTTTTGCAAAGGAAGGCATGAAACACAAGATAAAGTTATGAAGGAATGAAAGAAATTCACAAAAATAACTTGATCATGAACCTGAAATACACAACACTTTGCAAGAACAAGATGGAAATCTAAACATCAATAGTGACCAAGGAAAACTTTATACATCATGCTCCAAAATGAGTTACAAAATTTTGCTAATCCGAGAGAGGACTGTAGTAGTCACAGACTTCAGAAAAGCATCCAAGAGAACTCCCCCACAAAGAGGAAAAAAATACCTTATATACAAAAGTGGGGTTGGACCCTCTAGGGCTTACAAAAATATCCGTCTCAGAAAAGATATGCCTTAGATCTTTTGCCTGAAATTAATGTTGTGTTTGATTGCATACTTGTTGTCCATGTCGGTGTGAAAGATATCCTTCAGGGGAAGCCTTCTTGATCTTTTTGCAACCACCGCATTCACTTCTGCTCCTCGTGTCGATCTTTGGATTCCCCCCAGTCAAGCTGCTTTGAATGCTCCTAAGCTCACATTGCTTTTCCTTTTGCTAATCACCTTCTCCCTGGTCAGACCGCCATGGCTTTCCCTTAGCTCACTCTAATTGGCTGGGCACATTTCACATAGATCCCCCAACGATCAAAGGCTCACTCAGTCAGAATCACATGTCGGTGAGACACTAATCGTGTCTCCTTGATGCGATTATACCTTTCTACAATTATCAGCACAACTCATTATCATTAGCAAGAGTCATAGCATGCCCTAAGAGTCCATCTCCTTTCTTTCGCTCTGAGTTCACTCCACTTCGGTAAGACCCTACCGTGTCAGCAAAACATCCTGTCGAGCCCATCCCCTTTCTTCGTCGATGCCGCCACCTTCACATATCAGCAAGACGTCTTGGAAAGACTTAAAATCCTTTGGCAAGCTTGAGACCGCTTCGGCAGGACCATTGTCTATCGGGGAGACATCATAGCAAACCACATATGGTTCAGCGAGAGCCCATTTCATTTTGTTTCAGCAAGACAAACATTTATTGCCAAGAGGTCACAGTGGGCTTCATGAGCCATGTCGATATCCCTTTCTATCGTTGAGACCATACCAAGTCGGTAAGACATCACTCTAACTCATGCCGATAGCTTCAACTTTTGGCGAGGTCCCCCTTGTTGTTAGCGAGACATTGGCCTATCGGCCAGACCTCTCGTCAGGCTCCTTATCTTTCGGCGATAAGTTTATTGATCTTTTCAGTCGGGGAGACAAGCTTCATTCACCGAGACATCATGGCGAACTCCCTTCCTTCACTGAGAGCGTACTTCATTTCGGGGAGACATCGTGTGGTAAGGGAGACCTTACCCCAAGCTTGTTTCCTTTCACCGACGCCGCCTTAGGAACGATTGTCGGCGAGACCTCCATCTTCGGTAAGACCTCCTAGTGAATCCCACCTACATATGTCGAAGGCATCCTTTTGATGAGACCTTCTGCTTTTTCTGAGACCTCTCGACGAATTCATTTTTTCTTTTCCCTGAGCTCGTACTTTGCCGAGACCTTGGCCTGTCGGCCAAAATTTTGTGTCTTTGGTATGACGTCACGTCAAAATCATTTACTCTTCAATGACCTCCTTTATGTTGGTGAGACTTCCTTTCTTTGCCCAAACCTCACACCAATGTCCTCTCTCTTGCTGAGTTGTTCACTGGTCAGTAGGACATCCCTAGGTCGCCAAGACTTCTTAGCGACCTTTTTGTTACACTGAAGGCTCCCTT